>JAANDH010000102.1:93372-489053 GCA_011799765.1 Nymphaea thermarum
CTGGATATAGGTAGTCTCTATTGCCAAACCACATGTCTGCTTCTCGCACTCACACACTCTTTCTCTCTCTCTCTCTATATATATATATGTGTGTGTGTGTGTGTGATAAAGACAAATCTGGATCTGAGATCTAGAATTATAACATGACAACAAATATAGGAGTGGTTGGTGACAATAGGGACAATAATATAATGCTCTCAAAAATACACAATGCACTTGACTACAGGCTAGTGAGCCATGGATGGCCTGTGCATAAACTAGCCCACTTTATTCATACTGAAGGTAACGTCTGGTTAGCTCAAGGTCAAGTATTGCAGGGTGCCATTGCTACCAATGCTTCTATAGAGTCTAGGATCATCAAGATTGGTGCTATCGCCCATATACAACATGTCTGCGGATGACATTGGCATTGGGGCTTGGCTAGCTTGCAATCATGCAAATTAACACACTTGAGAATTTCCATGGTATATTTCTTTTGAGATAGGATGACCCTTCAACTTCAAGGAATTAACATAACCATCCTAGATCCGTGAGAGCAAATCCCTCTCCTAGCATCTTGGCCACTTTGTCAACCATCTCTAGATCATTGCTTGTAATCATCCACATACACTAGAATGTAACATGAAACTTTTAGCAATTCAAAATAAAGAGAGATAGATCAGTTTTGGAGCTGGTGAACCCTAGAAGAGAATGGTCATGGCCTCACATGCATTAACAGCAAGCCAATGTCAAGAAACTAGAAGGTCGTTTAGATCACGAAAATCTTGGAAAGTGTAATATTGCCCAAATTGATAAGGCAAAGTTTGATCATGAATGTAATCCAAATGACAATAACTAAAATAAGCATGTACACAAAAAATCATGGTATCAACAGCTGTAACCAAAACACCAATTATATACATCAAAATCTCTCCACTCGAGTAAATAAGGAGTGAAAGATAGAACAACTTTGGTGACCATAGACATAGATCTTCATGGTCGACCCACAATAACCCTGGCACAATGCAAACCAACTTTTACTTAGTTGGATACTCTCGTCATTGATGGTTACCATCCACAGCTAGGCCGTGGGACTTGGCACATCTTATGACACTTGGAATGCTATCAAACACATGTACATGACACTCTAGGGCCAGGATACAATAGTTAAAATTTCAACTCAAAACCCTAAAGAAGGGGAGCAATTTCATTACTATTTATTTTCATAAAAGCAAATGGCATAGCTCACCGACTTGTGTTGGCCAGCAAGCTTGTAGATGGCGATGACTTAGTCATAAGTATTATGGCTGGTCTCTCAGCTGATGAATATGGAGCATCAAAACTTCATTAAGAACCCATGTAAATGCTATCAACATTAATGACCTATATTCATCATTGCTTATCCAAGGTTTATGTCTTCTATTGCCTATTTTGGTCATCTGATTTGTTCCATCTAACATTCGTTTCCTGTTCTGTTCGTTTTTATCTAGCGTTTGTGTGGTTCATTCTATCTATCCTCTTTGTTCTGTCAATTTTTTGATAACAAGGAGATCTATTTGATAATGTTGTTTGTTTTAAAATGTTGCTAAAAATGTCAACTTGCTTGTAGTTATATCATATAAAACACATGCTAAGAACATATTATATCATTTATTTTATTCCATAATATAAGAACAATGTTATGTCCATACCATTACGAATTCATAACAAGACATATAACAATATCATGTTAAAGCAAGACAAATGTGCAAACCATCCATTGAATTGATTCACCTAACAAAAACACTATCAGTGTTAAATGTCAGTATGTTAAAGTCAACAATATCAAATTAAACTACAAAACATCAAAATAGAAACAATTTAAATTGTTCAATTGTTGAGGCCATACATCAGCACATGTTGGTACAAAATGGGACATAAAAATTCACCAACCTGAAAACAACAAGAATAAAGCTGCATGCACACTGACATTTACGACAACTCTTTAATAATGTCTTCATAGATGTGTTACCCAAACTGCCTTTTGCCATTATATATTCATCTTGTCATCCCCTCTAAAACCACATAATATAGGATAAAACATCACAGTCTAGTGCCATTTGGAAAAATAAAAGTTTAATCAATTAGTTAGATTAGACGCGTGAACAATGAATATGACGTACATACAATGGTGTCCCAACCATTTCATTTGATTTAATGATAGAGATAAGTTTAACAACATAGGGTTTTCATGTTACAAATCATGGTTTTGATCCACTTTGGTGAATTTCTTGTGGCGATTTTAGTGATCTACTAATGGATGACTCACAACCTTGCAGTCTTTCATGATGAATGACTCTACCATCTTCTCTATTGCAAATATAACTTTCTAGCAGCATGAATTTGTCTCTTGTTGTTAGACCCATATGCATAATCTGCTTATCATGGAATAAGTTGCTAATCTACAATTGATGGCTTCAAAACTTGTATGGAAAGATGGTTCGCCACTATGTTTTACTTTCACTCTTGAGATCAAAATAAAGTAGCAACATAATCAACTAATGATTCTGGTTTAGTATGTTTTTGCTCAAAAGGTAATCCAATGTTTGCATGCTTTAGATCCTTGAGAATCCCATGAATAGAAGTGAAAACTTTCTAAGGCAAATACTATGGCAAGCAACTCCTCCTCTATCGGTGCATAGTTCGATTGTGTATTGAACAAAGAATGGATAGCTCACATAACATATCACATATACCTTTCTATCCACATGTTACACAAGAATGGCACATATTGGATAATTGGATGTGTTACACAAGATTTCAAATGATAGTGACTAGTTCGGTGAATGAAAGATGGAAGCAAAAGTGAGGGCACTGTTCAAAGATTCAGTCACTTTGGAGATTGGATTCATAAAAAAAATGAAGGACTTCCCTCATAATCTTGCTAAAATGCTAAATGAAAAATGACCTAAAAAAAATGATCGCACTTGCTGATAATAGTTGGTAGAGAAAGTTGCAAAATTGTTTCCACTTTCTCACAATTAACTTCTATGAAACACTTAGATACAATATGGACAAACATTATTTTTTATTCATGATGAAATGTCTAGCTCAGCACAAGATTTGTCTCCTTACACCTATAGAGAGGTACATGATAGGTTTTGAAGACAATTGAACAAATAAAAATCCATAAACTGAAGAATCATTCATAAATGCATCCATGACATAAGCTAACATGTCAGTGAAGATTGACATCATAGATCATAGAAAAAGTTGTTAGAGCAATACAAAAGCCAAATGTCATACACTTAAACATCCAAAGGTGCAAAAGGACGAGTAAACATAGTCTTTTCTTCGTCATCAGGATGAACTTCTACTTAGAAATGCCGGAACAACTATTTAAGAAATAAAAATAGCTCTATTCAGCTACTTTATTAGGGATCTTATCAATAAAAAAGGTGGAAAGTAATCAATTTTTACTGCTATATTCAGCATCCTGTAATTGATGCAAACCTCTCTAACTTGTGGTGGTATGCATCAGAATCTCAACTCCTTGCTTGTTCATAAAAACAATACCTTGACTTTATTAAGGACTTGAACAAGTTTAACCTACTAGCTATTTGAAACATACAAGATAGATTATCACAATTCAATAAATGTGAAGGCCTCCTTTTCAACTTTCTCGATGTTGCAGTTCAACCTTCACTGCATGTCACAAACTTATGATCCTTCTTTGTGAATCTGGTGCATGCAAAGAGGGATCAATCCAGTTGAGATCCGCTAAGCATCTCCGAAAAGTCTGTCTTTTGCTCCTTAAAGAGATGTGCTGAATTAATGAGAAGCAAGCTTCCTTGCATGCACTAAGAAAAGGTTTAAGCTCAAGCTCCATTGCCAACTCATGGGCAATGGTGTAGGTCTATCCACCAACTTGGGTAAGATATCTTCATTTCATCTACACATTGATGTTGCATCGGATGTCGTGAACTCTATCAATGTCTTCTCAAGAATATCCTTGATCAAGAACATCTTGAAACATGCCTGATCACCTTTTAGGCCCATTATTACATTTACAATATTCAACCATACCTTTTTTGTTGTCAAATGATAGATCTGTGACTCTAATCTAGTTGTGAATGCACACATTTGTCATTGCTAAGAATGGTTTGGCTACGATGGCCAGGGTCTATCATTGCACATCTACCCATCCACATCTAGGATTATAGATTGGATTGGAAAATAAAACTCATCCACCTTTACTAGTGTTTCTTCATGACTACTTTATTGTACTTTTATTGAACAAACAATCAACCAATTAAAGTTTCATAGGGTCAGCTAAGTTCTATTTGACTAATTGTGTCTTAGAGAAACACCTAGAAGAATGCTGATAGAATGATCTAACACTACATGCTCAATCTTAACGTTTTGTATGATACAAGGAACCATTAGGGCCCACAGCCCTTGAGAGTCAAACTATAGTGCTAGAGCATCTTACTAACTTGCTCAATAACAAAGACCTTGGTAACAACCTTTTTCTTTTTACATAGTCTCTTAAGGAATTTTGATGTAAAATGGACTTCCTGAATGGCATCCAAGCAGGATAAATTAAACTACATCTTCCTGAAGTTTTCTAGTATCCCTGCATCTTAATATCCTGCTTAAGTATGACCCCATTAGGGGATGTTTGATTCAAACTTAAGATCCTTATTTCATTTCTTTGAATTGAGAAAAGATCAGATTTAAAGTCAGAAGGGTGGGAGGTGTAAGACCCCAAAAGTTTAGTCTTGTATTGAAGATTGTGAGAGATCTTCAAGGACCTATAAAAAAGGTTGTTAAAGTAGTTGGTTGTCCTTGTTTATAGCCTTTTTTGGGCTAGAACCATAACTGCTAGAGGGTGGGTTCAGATCCGCAGACCAAAGGCCTGAGCTTGTGAGTGGGTCAGGCCATTACAGTGGTATTACAATACGGTTCAACACTCGGACCTAGGGTGACACCTCAAAAATTTAATCTTGCATTGAAAATTGTGAGAGATCCTAGGGTCTTATAAGAGGGTTTGTTAAATGGTCGGTTGTTCTTGTTTTTTGTCTTTTTCAAGTTGGAACTGAAACTACAAGGGATTTGAGTATTGAACCGTGCTCTGATACCACTGTAATGACCCGACACTCTCCCAGTCTGATGGATCCTAACCTACTCTTAGTAGTTTTAGTTTCAACCGGAAAAGGCTATAAATAAGGATAGCCAGCTACTTTAACAATCTTCTTTATAGGTCCTTGAAGATCTTTCACAATCTCTTATATTAGATTAAACTTTTGATGTGTTACATTCCACTCCCCCTTAATGGATATGCGTCCGCATGTGTGGGAGAGTAGTATAAGTGTTGAACTGTGCTTTGGTACCACTATAACAATCCAACCCACTCTTGAGCTCAAACCCCTGGCTCGACAGATCCCAATCTTTTTCCTGGCAGTTTCTGTTCCAACTCGATAAAGGCTAAGAACTAGGTCAATTAACTACTTAACCATTGTCTTATAAGCCCTTGAAGATCTCTCATAATCTTCAATTAGGGGTGGGTATCGGGTCGGGCCGGCCCGATCCGGCCGCACAGCCCGGCCCGAGATCCTGGGTCTTGGCCTGGGACCGGCCCGGCCTCCCGACTCCCTTCCCCCTCCCCTGGCGGCTTGGCCCCTTTCCCGGTTTCCCCTCGACTCCCTTCCCCCTCCCCTGGCCCCTTTCCCCCTGCAGTTCCACCGTTCCACCGATTCTGGCTCATCCACCACCGCCACAGATGCTGCCTGCGAAAGGAAGGAGGGGGAGAGGGAGAGGGAGAGGGGGGAAAGGAAGAAGGGGGAGTCGGGAGAGAAGGAGGGAGGGCTGACAGGGAGACAGGAAGGGCGGGAAAGAAGGAGGAAGGGCTGACAGGGAGACAAGAAGGGAGAGGGGGAAAGGAAGGAGGGGGAGTCGAGAGAGGAGGAGGGAGGGCGGACAGGAAGGGAGAGGGGGAAAGGAAGAGGGAGAGGGAGAGGAGGAGGGAGAGGGAAAGGGGGAAAGGAAGGAGGGGGAGTCGGGAGAAGAGGAGGGAGGGCGGACGGGAGGACTCAAAGGAGGAGGGAGAGGGCTCAGAGGAGGAGGGAGAGGGAGAGAGAGTAGAGAGAGGAGGGAGCGAGAGCGGAGAGAGGAGGGAGAGAGAGGGGGGAATCGGGCCGGGCCGGGCCGCCGCCGGGCCGGATTATTGGGCCCGGATCCGGCCCGGGCTGGGATTTTCCCAGCCCAAACCCAGTCCGTACCGGGCCGGCCCGACACTTTTCATTTCAAATATGAGGCTATCAAACACCCCCTTCTAGAAAGCTACGGCAATCATAAAATCTATAAAATAGGTTTATGTTAATTAGTGACAGTTACCACATAAAACTTCATACTATTGATGACAAAAGCACCATGATACTCATTTTTTGGTGATATTTACATTGGTGCTTTTATAGGTGGAGAATGTGACCGTTACCTCCAGTGGCGAACAATTTCACCTGTACAAGTCCTTTTTAGATTCAATGTTTCTCAAGGAATGTTTTAATCTCTTAAGTAAACGGAATCTTTAAGTTGAGTGCAATTTGAACAAACAAAAAGGTCCTAAACTTGTGCTAGGCCAGTCCTTTTTCCAACTTGGAAAGAATGACGTAGGAGCTGAGTGGGCACCCACAATATGGGTCCACAAGATCTATATTAGGAAGAATTTCTCTTTTTTTGTTAATTATATTGATTAAGAAGATTATTATGTTATTTTTTTTACATTAGACAAATTTACATATATGTGTTTAAAAAAACTATTTTTAGAATTTTGGAAAAAAAACCTATGTTCATATTTTTATTTTTCTCATATATAAAGTTCCATGTTTTTTCCCCTTAATTTCCAAATCTTTTTTTTTCTCATTAGTTTGGTTTTTAAATTTCTGTTTAATTATCTTTTGCTTCCTTGTTATCCGGTGGCATAGTTCGATGGCTTGTATCAATATGGAAGATTTATAAAGAAAAACATTTAGAAAACCTTGGTTCTTCTCCATGAATAGTATTTTAATTACACAATCATCTTAAAAGTCTCCAACTTTATTGCTAGTCGGGCGTTATGAAAGAGCAGAGCACTAAAGCCACTCAAGTGGGTTATGTACGCCCTACCGTGCATGAAATTTTCGTGCGTCAAAAAAAGAAAACCAAACAAAGTTAAAAGGCCAAAAAAGACATTTCTTTTAAATAATTCCCAAAATATTCCAACCCCTGTTTTCTTTTTGGCGTATATGTGGTGCTTTCACTGGTCGGTGCACACAACTCACTCTCAAATCCACTATGCTGTAATCCATCACTGGTGTTTCTGGAATTTCTTCATAACAGTTGAATGGAATGTTTGAGCTTTGCTAGGCATTTTGCTGTAAATAGGCCAAAGTTAGTTCTTAATTCTCTATAAATTAGTCTGGATCTGAAAAGTTTACCTATATCAAACTGTCAGCTTCACTGGACTATGTTGCATGTGCACCACCCCATGCACTACACGCAACGCATGTGCATCCAAGGGATTTTTGGGGTTTTGCCATTTTCAAAAAGGAAATGAATATCTTGCAAACTAGGAGCAGTCTGGTCATTCTGCTTCTGTGAGGGGTTGGTGCGTATAATTACCAGCTTCATAGCTTCACCGTCAATTGAAGAACATGTAGTCATCAAGGTGGAGTGTTGAAGAAAATGCAGGTTGATTAACTAATTTTATGGATATATCTATTGAGAATCTCTTCTCCCTTCCAAATTCGTTAAGGAACAGTTTGACAGCCTCATATTTGAGATCCTCAGGATTTAAAAAAGAGTATATTCAAGATCAGACCCTCCGTGCTCTGATCTTCAATCTGACTTTTTTTTTTTCAATGCAAAGAAGTACGTAAAATAAGGATCTTAATTGTAGATATTAGGTCAGATATGAGACTCTTAGTTTGATAAATAATGGATTTTTCTATAGATCTTTTGTCACATTAGCAAAAGCATGCTATATCGGATCCATGGATTTCATATCTAAAATAATCAAACACCCTTTAATTATATTTTTTTCCATTCAGCATGTGGCATTTTTCCACTCATTTTTTTCCAATCCAAGAATAGGCCATCTCTAATTATCTTTAACAGTCATAAGTAATCAGTCAATGATTCTAATAGCATTGGACACAAAAGAATTGCACTCACATTCAGGGGCGAAATCAGAAATTTTGAAGGGGCACCAGCAATAAATTTTAAATGTTTAAGAGGCATCAATATGTAAATGAGAGAAATGGTCTCAAAACATCAAATATAAAAATAAGAATTTTTGTGGCTCCGTATAGACAATTGCTCACAGGTTGTCCACACCTTCCTCCACCCTCTTTCACATTAATGGCTTTGTGCAGCATGGTGTCAAAGGCTAGGGCTTCTGGCTTTGTTTCAAATTAACTATCTAAGTTGGATTTAAAGAATGTTGATTTAGTAGTCTAATTAGTTAGTCGCATGAATCCATTATTATATGCATATTCTTGTGGAGAGACAGACCACGCATACATTTAACGGCTAATCAAGTTATATGAAGGTGCTTCCTTGACCATCCCAAGCTTGCAATTTTATTAAAAAAGACTATTCCCTTACCGTCTAATCTATACAATGCACGAGCAAATTAAAAAAAACTCATTTTCAGATAGGGTTCACTTTATAATAATTGTTTAGAAGGTGAACCGCCTTTATACGCAAGCCCTACCTATTGGTGTTTGATCGGTTCATATCCTTGTGACCAGGGGCAGAGGGAAGGAGGGCGCCGCCTAGGCGGTGGTCCACACCTGAATAAAATCCTGGCTCTGAATAAAATCTTGGCTCTGGTCCTGCTTGCGATGATGTGTCATGAGAAGCATGCATGAGGGAGGTTGTTGGAGACACTCTGTCCTGTCACAGTCCACGTAAAGCGAATTGGGGAGAGCAATTGAGACATCGTGTTCCACCATTCAAGCACGCCCATGTGCCATACACCTTTATTTCACGTTCATTTGAAAGTCTTGTTCCTGCGTTGCTTCGAGCAATAAGAATGGATTGATGTTAAATGAGTGCTGTCAACATTGACTTGAATCGGCTGATTCGAGTAGATGGCTCGATTCACCATTCACTAACTTTTCACTTTTTTTTTATAAACATTTAAATTACTTTTTGTTTTAATATATTTTTTCATTTTTTCTCTAATAATAATAATAATGAAGTTGGATGCAAATATCCATAAATATCCAGTAATATACAGATTCGGATGTGTATTTTATTAAGTTTTTAAAAAGTATCCTATATCCAATGCCTTAAACTTGAAAATTGTCCAGATTTAGTTAAAAATTCGGATTCAAATGTGAATATAAAAATCTGAGACATATCAAATTCCGATTATGAAATCAGATTGCATCCTTGGATTTAGACATTACAAATATTCTTTCACATTTGTATCTGAATTCAAAACCCAACATTTGAATATCCAGAAAAAAATGGATGTAGCTAACAGTATATTCGATTAAAATTCGATTCAATCCGTTTGGCATGCCTACCAGCAGCCAGCTGTTGCAAGAGCTGCGAATTTTCAATTTGGCACATTGCCTGCTGGAGCATTGATTTGGGGGATTCTAGAAGAGGCCCATTGATCAATTCACAAAAAAACAAAAATGGTCTGTGATTCATGAATTTAGTAAACATTAATTTCAACTTGGTCCGTCAACTTGGCTAGCTATTAAGCACTACCCATTAAGAATTGAAGTAGCTTTGATGTGCTGAGGTTCGTTAGTGATCAGATCTGTTCCATTTGTGAAAAATAGGGCGAGAAGTCAGAGATTCGATAGTTGATGTCATTATTTTATAAGACATCACAGCCGCTTGTTTTAATTAAACTAGCATTGCCTCACATTGATTACGAAAGCATTACGACATAAAGCACAAATAAGTATGAACATCTTATTTTCAAAATTCACGAGCATGAGTCCCAATTTTCTCATCTCAACGTGCTTTTTCCATATCTGTGCTATCATATGTATGGCCCATTATTATGTATGTCCACTTCTATCTTATAGCCATTTGTGAATTGATTCTAGTTGGACTCTCCTGCGCACTGCATTAGTCGCAGAGTTTTAGGGGACGCCTCATAAAATAATTACACACCATCGGCACACCAGTGAAGACTTATTGAGAATCCATGGAACGTGCACGTTCATAAGTAGCTAGGTACTCACAATTACAATGAGTCAAACCAACTTACCTTAATTTGAACTTCCTTGTGTAAGCTCGTCTTGAGCTAGACTCGTTTAATAAACAAACTGAGCTAGAGATTAAATTAAAACTCGAGTTATAATTACATGAGCTCAACTCGTTTAAAATCAACTAGCTTCCAGATTTCTTGGGAACTTTTTTTTATGAATTCTAATGCCTTTGTGGTGGTTTTTCATTTTCATCTTCATTTAAAGAAAAAAATATGTAAATCAATTGAAACGAGCTTTACTGTTAGGGATATAAACAAATCAGATTCGGATCAGATATATCTTTAATCATATTCGCTTTTTTAAATATTCACATATTCAGATTTGAATTCGAATAAAAAAAGTCATATCCGAATTTGAAATCTGATTTTACAATTCGAATCTGATTTTTATATTTATATCCGAATCTAAATCCAAATTTTGAACCGAATTTTGCCAATTTTCAAAATTTAATAGCATAAGATATTGAATATTTGTCTAAAAATGAATCCAATCTGAATCCGATCGGATGCCATTTATTCAATCAAAATCCGATCCGATAGAAATCGGATATTCATTTTTTTACATATCCGATTTTTTTCAATCGGATCGGTCGGTTATCCGATTCAAATCGGATATACTGACATCCTGTTAACTGTGTCAAGCTCGAGCATGGACTTGGTTTACTGAGTTGAGCTCGAACTCACCGCATAAAACTCGAGTAGCGTTCGAGCACAGCAATATGTGACTCAACCAAGCTCAAGCTGGCCGAACTCAATATGACCTCATGATCAACTAGATTGAAAGAGAGAGAGAGAGAGAGAGAGGCACTACCAAGAAAGCTTTTCAATAGAAAAAGTTCATTCTTTTCCTTCAAGCATTACCCTTCGTCATGAGATTACAACCTGTAGTCGCAAGTTATGTATCAGTCCTTCCATCTTGTACCATTCCTTTACATCCAACCCTGCAGCACGGCCGAGCGCTACACAACTACCAAACCGATCAATAAGCCTCCAGCCAAGTGTCAACTTGAAAGAAGCGAAATCCACATACTCAAACTAACAGAAATGAATCTGCCTTCTTCCTCCAATCCAGTGTGCATAAAAAAAAAAAAAAAGAAGAAGAAGAAGAACAAAAAACTATATGCCATAATACGGCATGCCGCAATGTAACCTGGACTATGATATCAGCACAAATTAATGCGACGATCGATCCCCATCAGATCTCATACATTGGCACCACATGCTCGGAAGTATTCGAATCGTAGGACCGTATTCCCGATTCAGGGTAAGACAGCTCGATTTGATCGAATCCAAGATAATCTTGCAAGGCCATGGTGGTCAGGCTCACCTCCTTGGGGAGGGACGCATCCCTATCAAGGTACTGAACCACTTGACGCATGGTGGGTCTCCTTTCAGCCACGGCCTGAGAGCACAACACTCCAAGCTTGAGCACCAACTCCGCTTCTTCCCTCACAAAGCCGCCATCGAGCCTAGCGTCCATGGCCGCCAAGATACGGCCGTTCTGCCAATTCTTGAGCACCCACTCGAACAGCAACATCTCTCCATCCCTCTCGGAAGCCAGCATCTTGTGAGGCTTCTGCCCCGAAGCCACCTCCAGCAGCAGCGCGCCGTAAGAGTACACGTCGCCGCTGGCCGAGGCCTTCCCCGACCGGTACATCTCCGGAGCGATGTAGCCAATCGTGCCAACCACGTGCGTCGTTTGCGGGTCGTCGCCGTGCTCGTAGAACCTCGCAAGCCCGAAATCGCCCAACCTGCCATTCATCTCGGCGTCCAGGAGGACGTTGCTGGCCTTGACGTCCCTGTGCACCACCACCTGCTCCCACCCCTCGTGAAGATACAGCAGCCCGTTGGCGATCCCCTTGAGGATCTTGAACCTCTCTTCCCACCCCAACTCCTTAGCCTTCCGGTCATTGAACAGGTAGCTGTCGAGACTCCCGTTGGGCATGTAATCATACACGAGAAGCAGCTCGTCTTTTCTCCTGCACCACCCCAGCAATTGGATAAGGTTCCTGTGTCTCAATCTCCCCAAGCTCGACACCTCCGCCATGAACTCCCTCAGCCCCTGCTTTCCATTGTCGGACACTCTCTTCACTGCGACTTCCATGGAAGTTCCCGGCAGGACGCCTTTGTACACCTTGCCGAAACCACCTTTACCCACCAGCTCCGACTGGAATCCATGAGTGGCTTTAGAGAGCACCTTGTAAGAGAATTTCCGTGGTTGCTCCAACTCCCAACTTTCTATTTCGTTTGTATTGTTCTTCTTCTTCCTCTTGCAAAACTTGTAATAAGTAGCCGCCAACGTCGATAATAGGGCTGCGGCCATTGCAGTGGTGATGGAGAAGGACAAGACTCTTCTATGCCGTTTGGGTGGCCGCAGAGGTGAGAGTTTAAGGGATTCGGGCTTCTGTGTTGTCTCTCTCTTGTTTAATGTCGACTTGTGAACAATGGGAAGGAAGCAAAAGCATTAAAGACCGGTTATATGCAAAGCACATGGTGACTTACCTTTCGCAATTGGATAATGGAATCTAGATTCACAGCCAACTAATTGACTTATGCCTTAAAATATGCTCCACTACCTTTCCAATCAGTTTATACCTAAGTGGTTACTGTCCATAGTCTTTAATGCGCTAAAGTTGACCCAGCCATTAATCAGCTTCAAACTTAAGAGACATAACTTGCAGAGGAAAATGTTATCCTCATTACAAAAATTCTAAAACTGTCTTCCATTACCCAAAACTACATGTTTTGTGTCTCTCTGCACTAAAAGGGGACGACTTCAATTTCCTTCTTGTTATAGACACCTCTTCTTTTACATTGGAGCGCACAATTAGATTTCCTCCATCTGCCGGCTTGAGAAACTGCAACCACTGCCTCAGTCGGGCATGCAATCGCTCCTAACATTTTTTTCCAAACATCCAATTTTGGTGTGGAGAGGCTGTGCCTTGTCAGTTGCTTTATTTTACTCATCAGCAACAAATAAAGCCACTTGTTCAAGCTTCATGTACACTGTTTGAGTTGTATATTGCACCTGCAAGGAACCTTTCACTATCACAAAAAATGTACGTTTTATTCAAGTTTTATTCCCCCTTTTTGCATTTTTTATGTTTTTTCATGTTTTCTCATTTTTTCATTTTTGTACTTTTTCACGCTTTTACATTTTTAGTACTAGATTTTTGTTTTTTACATTTTATTTATAGTTTTTAAACTTTGTAAGATTTGTGACAGTTTTTCAAAAAAAAAAAAAAAAACTTCACGGTATTATTATAGCCGAGAAAAAACTCACATTTTAATATTTTATACCCGAAACGATAGTCTGACTTAAGGAAAAAGCATCGGAAAACAGTGTTGTATTCGCCATCACACTTCATTGGCCTCCATCAGGCACAAAATCACTCTTCACCTCTCCTAAACGATGTGTTTCGACCGACAAACCTGCCAGTATTTGATGGATATTCCAACAAAAAATTAGAGTCTCTCCGTCAGCTGACTTGAGAGTGAGCATGATCAGTCATGCAATCACACTTCATCGCACTACAAGAAATAAAACAATGATTAATGCATTGTTTGTATTTGTAAAGGTTTTCAGTAACTCATCGGTGCATTATAAGAAGTGTCACTGAAGGCCTCTTTACAAAAGCATTCTCCTACACAAAAAAAAGAAAAAAACCCTGCGTTGGTAAAGATTATTGCCAACACAGTTTTTTGGTCAGTAGCAGCAAAGCACATGTGTTAGTAATTACCTTTTGGAGCCGCATGGTGGCTGGTGTAGGCAGTTGCCTACATCAGCCTCATAAAATTAGTTTAATATATATGTTAATGTTTTGATATATTTGATTGTTATACATATAAGTGCCTCAAAGAAATTAAAAGTTTTAAATGAGTGCCCCCACCAAAAAAAATTTCTGGTTCCGCTAGTACCATTTACCAACTCATAGAATACATTAATAACGATTTAACTTGTTTTTCTATTACAGCTTCCCAAATGGGTGCCTGTTTTTCACTACAATATTTTGGGGAAAGAGTCCCCGATTAGAAAAAAAAAAATTAACGACCCACCATGGCTTGTCTTTGTTTCCGAACACAGTGACAATTTATTTGATGCAAATATTAAACTAGAGGAAAGAAGATTGATCTTATTAAGTGCATTATTGTACAAGAAAGCAACAAGTCAAGTGCATAGCTCTAAATGGTATGCGAAGGATATGCATGTTCCACTAACTAGCGCCCTGTACACATGGAAAAAGAAAACTCTATAGACCATCTTTCCTGTTCGCTATATGATGGACATGGAAAAGGAGGCATCAGCGACTTCTTTTAACCTGGCTACCGTCAAAGTGAATGTCTTCCAGCACATATGGACACCATCGCAATTGATTGGTGGAGATGATTGGCACAACGGGTAGTTTAAAAGCAAGTCTCAGGTCAATTGAGCAACACAAACATTCATTCCTATTCCACCAGCCTTGAATTTTGTTCCTTGTTTTCCTCTTTGCGAGCGAATCCCTCTTTTCTGTTTGCAAACTTTTCAATGCTGCTTCCTTCTGTAAGAAATGTTCAAGAAAAAACAAAATATAAGACGTGGCAAGTTTTTTTTCAACATGTGGATCACTGAACCATTACAGAAAAAAAGAGACGGTCTTCGGCATGCTTCTCAAAGTGTTCTTCCACTACAACAAAAGTGTAATATAGGACCAGTTAGGGAACCGTTCCTAAGTCTAGCCAAACCCTTAAAAAGCACTTCCACTTTTTGCACGCCTGATCTCCCTAGCACAACTCCATTACCTTGGTAAACCCTACTCATCGTGGAGATCCTTGGACCCTAAAGACAATAGTGGTGGTAATAATGGTAAAGGCGATAATGGTGGTATTGGTGGTACTGATAAGGAAACACCAGCTGGCCAAGATAATGGTGGTAATAATAAATAGAGTACAGCTAGCCAAACGGTTACTAAGATTATCGAAAAATAACAAAAGATAAAGATGCAGCTGTCAAACAGAGAGGCACATCAATTGAACAGGAAAATAACAATTGTAAATTAAATATTGTTTCCTCTTGTAAAGATCAAACAATCCTTCTTGTTCATGGTATCAGAGCAGGATAACCACATGACACAAAACAATCTTTCTCAAAGCTCAGCATTTGCTCCAAGCAAATATCCTTACCAGTAAAATCTGAATGTAGCTAACTTCATGTCAATCAAGCTCAATCAAAATAATTTTCTGCTATGGCAAATGCAGATAATGGGGCTCATTAAGAGCCAAGATATGACTGGTTTTCTAGACGGAGAATATCAGTATCCTGCATAGTTTCTCACTGCCTCTGATGGAAATGCAGTTGCAAAACTTAATCTTGACTATCTTGCCTGACTGAAATCAGATCAACTACTTAGAGGATGGATCACTAGAACTCTTGTTGAGGAGATCTTGGCCCACCATGGAGGTATGGACCACCTTAACTCAGCATTTTGCTAATAAGTCTAAGGAACAAGAAATGTTGCTTATGCAAAAACTTCAAATGCATAAGAAAGAGAACTCGTCCCTTGATGAATACGTTTAGAGTTTTTAAAAAAAAATTCAATGGGCTTGCTGCCATTGAAAAGTCTATTGGAGACAAAACTATAGTTTTTTTTGGCTTCTCACTCGCCTCAGAAGAGATTATGAATCCTTATGAACAACCATACTGACAACCATGTTGAAACCACTAGCACCCTCATATCTTGAGGTAGTTGCACTCTTCAAATTCATGAAACTATGAGGACATACGAAAGAAATCCCCCTAGCACCCTTTTTTTTTATTATTCACCGCCAAATAAATAAAAGGAACTATATATAACAATGACAACAGGTGATATACTGTGTGATGTATTCAAATACGAAATGAGTTGAAACCATCACTTGCCAAATCAAGTTTGATATTGCCACTATCTAATGCAAAAAAATGGATGCAATCAATCAAAAGATCTCCATGCTAACGAATCAGCATAATGTCTTAGTAAATCATCGCATTTCTAAAGAGATTTTTGAAGAAAAATACATTATCTATAGCCTTAGTATTGATGAAAAGTGGCACACAATCTTGACAAGAATTTTCCGAATTCTGTTTTGATTTTCTTGTTTTGTATCTTCTCTCCATGTAGAGGCACCACATACGTTACATTGATACTTAACACTAGATTTATTCCAAAATGACATACAATGTTGAGGACATGCCTCGATCTTTACACAATAAGTTGTAAACTGGAGCAAACATGAGTAAATAAAGAAAAAGGCAGCTAAGAGAATCATTAAAACAAAGGGAAAGGCTAACGTGCATGATACATTACACCAAACAGGAGCAACCTAAAATGGTTCAACAACATAGCAGAGTACATATTTGTCTGAAGAGGACTATGTTTACTGTCCACGCAACAACAAGGCAACAAAAACCTGAGATTTTTGTAATAGAAGCGTGATTTTGTAATAGAAGAGGACTATGTTTATTTGTATATTTTGTAATTTAATTCCTGAGATTTTCTTGACAAATCGAACTTTCTGGTTAATGCCTTTGTGACAACGTGTGTTTATGGTATAAGTTTCTCCTGTTAATACCTACGAAAGACTTGTCAACAAAAACCTGAGAATAATATGTCTGACTGTGGGTACATGGAAAACCTCTGTGATTGTTCTTTTATGTGCTGCAGGAACTGGTGGAACTGGTGGAGAGACATACTTCTATGTGTTGCAGGAACTGGTGAAGAGAGTATTTATGGAGGGAAATTTGCAGGTCTGTCATCTGTGTATTCCTATACTCTTGATGTGTTTGTCACTTAATCCTTGATGTGTGTTATTCCTGTTCCTTCTGCAGATGAGAACTTCAAGTTGCAGCATGATGGACGTGGTTTATTATCAATGGAAAATGCTGGTCGAGATACAAATGGGTCTCAATTTTTTATCACATTCAAATCTGCACATCACCTTGATGGGTAGTTTTCTTGTCTTACCTTTTCTATGGTTTATTACCTGTTTTGTCGTTTCACTAAGAATTTTTCAAAAGCTATGAATACGTACTCTGCTATGTTGCGTGGACAGTAAATATAGTCCTCTTCAAACGCGTGGACATTATACATATCATCTTCTAAATGGGATGCACTCCACGCAACAACAAGGCAACATCAAAAGCTATGAATATCCAAAAGTTCACTAAAAGCCACCACCGGCATGGGTTTTCCTAATAAATATGCAGAAAAGGTTGCGGTCAATATATATAAACAAGGATTCCCCATCCTTTTAGATAGTACAAGTCAGATGGGTTTTCCTAATACGCAGTTGAAAGCTTTGAATTTTAACTTATCTTTCTTCGAGGCATGGAAACCAATCCAAACGTGCAAGAATACTCAAGAAGACTGCGTAAGCTGTCATGTTTTCACAGAAGAAACATTGTGCAGGAGCTGATGGAAACCAATGTTCAGAAGAAACATTGTGCAGTAGGAAGCTGTCATGTTTTCACAGAAGAAAAACATGATGGTTTTTATTATCTAAGCATGCATAGCAACATAGATATGAGCAGGAAAACTAAGATGCATAGCAGAATAAGTCCACCATCGTCAAAGGGGAATAAACAACAACAACATAGATATGAGCAGGAAAATAGCAGATCTGCAATAATAAGGAAGAACACCCAAAACTCGAAGAAGGAGAAGCGAGAGAGATAGAGATACTCACAGCAGAGGGGGACAAGCAAAGAGGAAAACGCCCAAATCTCGAAGAAGGAGAAGCGAGAAAGATCTGTGTATGTCTTCCCTACCATACCGACGAATAATGAGAAAAACGGCCAAAATGTCTAGGGCAAGAGAGAAAGGGAGAAAGGGAAGGCATGAGATAGTGAAATGGAGAAAGCATATCGACGGAGGAGCGGTGAGGCGATGGCGGAGCGGAGATGCGAGGAGAGACGAGGAGCTGCGGAGGGTCTCTCTCTGCGGAGGGTCTTTCGGGTTCACGGTGAGAAGCGGAGAGACGAGGAGCTGCGGAGGGTCTCTCTCTGCGGATGGTCTTTCGGGTTCACGGTGAGAAGCAGAGAGACGAGGAGCTGCGGAGGGTCTCTCTCTGTGGAGGGTCGGTGAGAAACGGAGAGACAAGGAGCTGTGGAGGGTCTCTCTCTGCGGAGGGTCAGGTTCACGGTGAGAAGCGGAGAGAAGAACTCGAGCGGTTGAAATTTCAACTGCTCGAAAGTCCGAGCTTTGAGCTCGGACTTTTCAGCGGTTGAAATTTCAACCGCTCTATTTACGCAGCAGATGGTGAAATTTTGTTATGTTTGATGGGTCTTTTGTCGGGCGAGTGAAATTTCACCCGCCCGTACAGATTTCAACCGCCAGGGTAAATTTACCCGGCCAATCAAACGGGGCCTAAATGCATGGAATGGCCAATGGAAATATTGGCTGATTGATTATTTGTCCACTAACCCAAGTGAACTAAACCATATGCTCACTCAGAAAGGCAGACCTTCATATTAAAACTACCAACTAGAACTCTCTGCATAAGTTCATTTGTAGGTGGTTTTAGTAGCCAATGCAAGTACCCTAAGTGCATCAATTATGAGATTAACCCATAGAAGCAAATGCTGAATTCATTTTATTCTTATAATATCTTTTTCATTTTTGAGTCGTCATTGTGGATTCATTTTCTTATAATATCATTTCTTGCTAAGCTAGAATCACATCATAAGGTCATATATCCACAAAAAGGTCGGCAACTTTCCTACTCATCAGAAGCCTTCATATCTATTCTTAAAGTGGTTGTGCCAATAACCAAATGTTGTGTGTTCGCCGAGGTATATGGCGACTCTCATGCAACTGGACAAAATGCAGTCACATTGAACAGCGTGCTACCTGATGTTACTGAACCACTTCCAAGTACACCTGCATCTCAGACATCACCTTTGTACATGCAGTTTGATAGTGAACAATCATTTGCACAGACGCAAAATGATGATAGTCCCCTACAATCACCACTACCAACAACTCCTACAACTGAGATTCCGACAAACAATACATCTTCACATAGGTAAAAAAGGAACAGGTCAACAAATGATGACATATATTACAATTTGTTGAATGGTATAGCTAAAAATATGGACGCCCTCACAAATAATTCTAGATGGTTCCAATTTGTCAAATGTTGTGAAATTTTACAAGAGATGGTCGACACAGGTGTACTAGATAGTCACACGCGACTGATGAGTATGGACCTGTTAGCAGAGGGCACCAATGCCATGATCTTTGTCAACGTTCCACCTTCAGACCGATTGACATGGTTGTCGCGTAGACTTGGTGATGTGTAGGTAAGATCCCCTTCTTTTTTTTGTATAATTATTTGTATAATTCATGTCATGCAAAACATTTCTTGTGTGTTTTTCATATAGTTCCATTATCTGTGATGCAACATGTTATTGTTGTTGTTCATGCAATTCATTTTCGTTCTTATCTTCATCTCGTCATGCAATACATTATGTTTGTTGTGCTAAAAACCATGTTGGAAATTATGTTATTCAATAAAAACTCCTTATATGAACATGCAGTTTAGTCGAAATACTAGATCTTGATGTGTTCGATGAAGATGATGAACAAGTGCTTTTCATCATTCGGATTGTTTATGTGTTGATATTGTTTTGGTTAAAAGACCGACCATCATCTAAGAGGATTGTTCATCCATTTCGAGATGCTGGTACATCTTTTGTCCAACTTATGCTTCACGGTCATCCTAGAAATTGTTTGGACCTACTCCGTATGGAAGTGCATACATATATGAGATTGTGTAGCATTTTAAGGGATAGAAATTTGTTGGAGGATGCTCGTGACATTACCGTAGAAGAACAAGTAGCTATGTTGCTTTTGACAATTGGACATAATGAACGGAATCGTGCTGTTCAAAATACGTTTCAACATTCCGGACAACAATAAGTAAATATGTCAGCCTAGTCCTACGAGCTATATGTATACTGGGTAAGGATTACGTACGGCGGTCCAATGACGAGGTCCCAACACATATTCGACATTCTAAACGATTCTTTCCATATTTTGAGGTAATTTCATCATCGTGAACTCATCATGACACATACAACTACAATAACTAGTACATGACTAAGTAGTTGCCTTGTCTTATAGAATTGTTTAGGAGCAATTGATGGCACCCATATACCTGCATGGGTCCCAGCTTCAGATCAAGCAAGGTTTCGCAATAGAAAAGGATTCGTTTCTCAAAACATCATGGCAGTAGTCGGATTAGACACTAGATTCCATTACGTTTTGGCTGGATGGGAAGGAAGTGCAACAGACTCAAGAGTATTGTACAGTGCACTTGATCATGAAACAGACTCATTTGTTGTCCCAGAAGGTACGTAGTTCCACCAACCAAGTTATTCTTTTTAGCAGCATGTATCCATGTATAAAATAAATTGTGTTCAATTGTAGACAAATATTATCTTGCTGATGGGGGGTATCCAAACATACAAGGTTTGCTAACACCTTATCGAGGACATCGTTATCATATGTCTGAGTTTAACACTCGGGGAGCACGCTCACCTAGAACTGAAGAAGAATTATTCAACCATAGACATTCATCACTCCGAAATACAGTAGAAAGAACTTTCAGCACGTTGAAATGTCGTTTTCCAATATTGAAAATGCAAGTCCAGTATCCATTCCAAAAACAAGCTCAAATTGTTCTTGCTACATGTGTATTGCACAACTTCATAATTGAACACAATCCAAACGTCCAACAATTTGAGGATGAAGATGCACCTTCGAATGATAACTTTGTCGTAAGCGAACCTGAATTTGCAAGCCAAACACATCAGCGAGGAAGCAACAATGCTTTGAGAGCAGCTATATCATCTCAAATGTTTACAAATTATCAAGTGAATAGTAAGTTTGTTTATGAACGTTGACAATTTGTTTAGTTTGATTGTTTGACATTTGTTTTGTTTTGAACAGGACAACGAAGATGATGCCTCGCCAAAAGTACTATGTGGTTTTCGAAGGGCATGAGCGAGGCATATATGACAGCTGGGAGCGGTGCCAACCATTAGTCTATCGGTACAAGGGTGCCGTCTTCAAATCATTTGATTCATTAGAAGTAGCTGAAAATCACATGTATAAGTATGTCCAGAAGAAGTATGGTGTGCAAGTAAGCAGGCCTCCACTCATTGAAGATGTGACCGCAAAGCAAGATATAGAAGACACGAAGTTTGAAGAACGGAAGTGTAGCCGCAAATGTTGAATTACTTGTTTTGTGATTACATGTTTTCTTTGTTGGATATGTACTCATTAAACTTACTTTTTTATTTTGATAGTAGAAAACACACCCTTTCGTGGTTTCGTACTCATTTAACTGTTGTGGACATGTACTTTTGTGGATTAGATGTTTCAGCTATTTTATGCAAGCTTATGTCGGATTTTTCATGTTGTGTTCCTTTTTCAAGTTTAACTGTGGATTGAATGAAGAATGTTTGTTCTGAACTTGTCTTTATATGGTGTAGACCCAAAATGGTTCTGCGTTATTGTACTGTGAGATGGTGAGCTATAGTTGTTTCCTGATTCACAACGATTAAATTGTTATATACTTGCTTAAAAAAGACGTGGGGAGGAGAAGACACAAAAAAACATCATTTACCACGTTAAATTCTTCCTCTGCATCAAACAGGGTTAACTTTACTACGTTAAATTCTTCTTGTGCATCAAACAGGGTTAAATTTACCGCGTTAAATTTCACCCGACCATCAAACATGGCCTCAGATTGGAAGAGCGAGAAATTTCATCCTGTAAATTTTTCCAGAAAAATTTACCAGGGTAAATTTACCGCGGTAAATTTACCCGGCCAATCAAACAGGGCCTTAATGTAGGAAACATAAGGTAGAAAGGGAAAAGCATTTATTTAAGAAAACTATCACTTTACCAAATAAGTAGAACCATTGCAAATGGGCCCATGAAAGGAATTTTAATTTACATTCCTTTTACTGCTTGTAAGACCAGATTTTGAGTACCATAGCTTTGGATATGAACCATTCCCTTAAATGTCAAGTATCGCATCAAGGGATTACGAAAGAAGGAAAAAGTAAAAGAAGTTTTCTTTTAACATCTCGTGTGAATGTTTAAAAAGAAATTTTAATTACAGAATGAACCATAGAAGATATTAACTAAACTTCTGGTGATTTTTACCTAAAAATATGTAACAAAGATGAAAACTCAAGACCAGTAATAGTACAAAAAGAAGACATGCAAGAGGAGTACACATGGTCAGAACAACAAAGAACTTGTGTATGACAAGGAGATAGCACACATGCATGTATACAAGTTGGTAGCAAACTGAGACTTCAACAATAACTAACAAAAGAAAATAACTAAAAAGCAACCAAACAAGAAAATAATCATCAAAGAAACAAAAGTGTGAATGTCAAAGATCTGATCAGAAACAACACGATTTGTCAAGGGAAATAACTTCCAAGGAAGAGAGGAATCTAAATAGAAGGTCTGCTTACAATAGAGAGAAATTTTTCAAGTTTCGTCCTTGTAGAGTCTGGTCTCTACCAGCAGATGACCTGTAACAGAAATGGGCTTTGGGCTATAAGAGAAATGCTAACATTAAAGATATTTAAAGAGAAAAAAACGTATGCACAGAGATAGAGAGAGAGAGGGGAAGGCTGTATTTGGTTTTTCAATTTTTCAATACCTACAAAGAATCAGGTACACAACTCTTTTGCCTAAGCTTGAAAATTCAATTTAGTATTTCTTAATAGCTGCTTGAAATCTTCTTTTAAAAACTTCGATAACAACTAAAACAAAAAGGGTCGTCCTGACAAGGACCATGCCCATTGCTAAAAGGATCTCCTTGCCAACCAACAGTAAGCATTCCATAGTAATCATTAGAAATTGAAATCTTGTCAATCTTCATGTAACACTAGTATCTCTCCTCAAAGATGTTGAATGAACCACTTCATGAACTAATAGGAAATACCGATGAATGCTTTGCACTAAGATACAACCAGCATGATAGCAAAAAATAATCCTATTAGGAACCGATTTGATCTGAAAAATCATGATTCTAGAATTATTATAGTTCCCTAGAGAGCAGAAACTTTGTTGGCAGTAACATAAGGCTGAGCCTTTGCCATATTCTCAAAATATTGTAAGTAATTCCATGGCTTTAACTCAAGGGAACACCAGAAGCCTAAAGGAGGGCAAACTAAGCGTACAACTCTTGGATGGTGGTGGAATGCTAAAAATTAGGCGGTTTCTTGAATGAATAGCATAAGAAATATGTGAATCCCAAATTATTTAGGGGCACATGTACTTTCTTTTACAGATCTATTCTTTGATCAGCAATCAATGTGTACATGAGTATCTTTAGTATGGTCTTTTGCAGATCTAGTCATTGATCCGCAATCAATGTGGCTACATGTGTATGTTTAGCATGGTCTATTTATCTTATCTACAAGCTTAACCATATTCAATATGCATGTCATAAGACAAAAAATTTTGATATTGAGATCTAATAAGTTATAAAATGTTATCAAGCTTGTAGATATTGGAAGCCCACGACCACAGAATCTTTGGTGCAGATAACGCCACTTGAGGCATAAACATTGAGAGTTGCTGATTGGTAGCAGTAATGAAAATTAAAAAAAAAAAAAGTCAGATGGGTCATGCTGCCAATCCAATGAGTCTGCTCTATTGAGTCTCGACATAGGTTTATCAGCATATATATATATATATATATATATATATATATATATATATATATATATATATATATATATATATATATATATATATATATATATATATATATATATATATATATATATATATATATATATATATATATTGCTATATTTATTTCAAAAATGAATGAAAAATAAATGAAAGCAAAAACTCCAAAAATACCTTAAGATAACCACAATGCAGCTAATCCCAACAGCACAACTACAGAGTGAAGAACATTAACCTTGCCACTATTTAATTCTCTACACATGCTTTGTCAATTGCTCTTTCGATATATTTTCTCCATATTGTCCAACTATTGATTTGATCCATAACAATACTTCCTGTAATTGTAAAGTAAAGGTCAGGTCCAAAGCACAACCCCTTTGTCAAAAGCACGCCGCGGTTTCCTTTCCTTTCACAAGCGCGTCAAAGACTCGGTGAAGGTAGCCAGTAGCTGCTAAGTGGATTTTCGATTATGGAATTCCATTTTTTATTCTAATTCAGATATGACTTTTTTTTTTTCTTCATAGATATGACTTTTTTTTTTCATTTGTAACATGTGAATCCCAAAAAACATATATGATGACCAATCATATCCATTGACATCTCCACTAACAGCCAACAGTGTGTCCTGGTGAATCTGACAATGTCACAGAAATTTTCAGTGGGGCACATTGCAAGCTGGAGCGTTGCTTTAGGGGATTCTAGAAGAAGAGGCTCACTGATCAATTCAAAGAGAAAGTCTGATTCGAGATTTAGTAACCATTAATTTCAACAGGTCAGTCAACTTGGCTGGCTATTAAGCACTACCCATTAGGATACTAGGAATTGGGAGTAGTTATTGTTCTGGTGGTGGGTGATCAGCTGCGAAATCTGGTTATAAAAAGAGAAGGGCCCTAGAGGTGTTGCAGGCATATATAGGGAACAATCAATTTTTTATCGCATGGGGTAGAACTATAGTTTCAAAATTTTAACAAGAGCTGAAATATAATTATTCAAAATTTTTATATAGGTGAAACTAAACATTTTAATATATATATATATATATAAACTTTTGATTTTTTAAGAATCTGAAAGTAGAGCCAACGCCCCTGCTGGCCCCCCGATCAGGAAGAACGGGATTTGATAAAAAAAGATAAAGCAATTTTGATGTGTTGTTCTGCTCAGATGTGTTCCCTTGATGAAAAATAGGTAGAGAGAGTCATATGTTCGGTAGTTGATGCCATTATTCTATAACGAATCCCAGCCGCTTAACCTCACATCGATTACGAAAGCATTACGACGTAGAGCATAGACGGCTACCTGCTAGTCGTCAAATGACAGACTTAATTGCTACTTATATAATTTTTTCAAAGTGGAAGAGGGGAATTGATATTGTGCTAGCATGCAGGTGAAGGAAATTCTTTTAGGTAAAGTTTAGTCCTTGGAATTTTGGAACTGGAATGAAGTTTCCATAAACTTCGGATTATAGGAATCGGTGGCTTATTGGGAACTTTTCTCCCCATTCTATTTTCCCATCGTGTACTATGGAATGGGATTTTCATTCCAAGTAATTTTTTCTCCTATTTGATGTGATGAGAATCCGTTGACGGAAACATCCAATGGATCTCCCTCTCGATGCCCTAACGGCGAATTTTCAATGCTGAGATTTTTAGTCCGACCCTTCGCATCCCGGAGATATATTGCCAGAATGAGATGCAATGAACAACAAATCCATCATTTCTTTGATGGATCCGGAACCAAATTCAAATTTTTGAATAATTTGGATTCTTCATCTACATAAAATCCAGGACCAGCAAACGTGCCGTTAAGATATACTAGTTAAGGAAAAGGAAAAGTTATACGGAAGCGTTTAATTTTTTTTGGGGAAATTTATAAGAAGTGAACATTCAACATTTAATGCCCAATAAATACATATATGTACGTTTCAACTTTGGACATATATTTAATTTCGAGCTTCAGCCTAATAACAAATTAAAAATGTCATTTTTTATGTAAAATGGCAAATGTATCTCTCATAAAAAAAAACATTCTCCCGTTAGTTGATAATAATTTGTTAAAAAATATTATTTTGATAATTTCGTATCACAAATTAAGCGTTTTTCAGCAGCATGCAGTTATTTTATAATCTCTATTAACAGTTGAATGCCTATTGATTAAGTTTTTTTTTTAAATTGAGCGGACATTTGTTAATTGACTAAATGTGAGGTGTTATGTTGTAAGTTTTTCTAAAGGGAAAACATATAGAATTGGGTGTATAGTACTGTTTCCGTAATTTATGATGCTGCGATCTTGTTTGGGTGTATACATCATTGGGACACCAGTGAAGCCTCCATGAGAACGCATGGAACAACACCGATGTATAACAAGTCAGAACCAACTCCTGTTCGACTCAAACTAGCTCTTCCAAGCTTGATTTCAGCTTAAAACACAAGTTATAAACGAGTTAAGTTCGAGTTACACAAGTTAGACTCGTTTAAAAACTCAACTCAATTCATGTGTTTCTTAATTTTCAAGAGCATGTTCATAATTCTTGACTAATTCTAATACCATTCTTGTGGTTTTCATTTTCATTAAAGAAAACAGAATCAAGCTCGCCTCATAAAGCTTGATTCAAGTTGGCCGAGCAATATGTGACTCGCACTGAACTCTAGCTGGCTGAGATCAGCTTGCTTATTATACATTTCTACCCATAGGACCTCATAATCAACTAGGTTGGGAGAGAGAGGCAGTGCACAATAAAAAAAAAACATTTGAATAAATAAAAAATGTCATTCCTTTCCTTCAAGCATAATCCATGTTATGAGCTTACAACCTGTAAATCACATTGCGGAAGGATTTAAAAATGCACAAGTTATGAATCAGTCCATCTTGTGCAATTCCTTTACATCCAACCTAGCTGCAAGGCTGCAGCACTACACAACTACCAAACCCATCAATAAGCCTCCAGGCAAGCGTCGAATTGAAAGAATCTAAATCCATATACTCAAATTAACAAAAGTGAATCTGCTTACTACCCTTAATCCTGTATACATAAAAAAATAAACAAAAGTATATATGATGACAAGGGATGCAGCAATGTAATCTGGACTGTAATATCAGCACAAGTTAAAGTGACGGTCGATCCCCATCAGATCTCATACATAGGCACCCAATGCTCCGAAGTATTCGAATCATAGGACAGTACCCCCGATTCAGGATATGACAGAACGAGTTGATCGAATCCAAGATCATCATGCAAGGCCATGGCGTTCAGGCTCACCTCCTTGGGGAGGGACGCGTCCCCATCAAGGTACTGAACCACTTGACGCATGGTGGGTCTCCTTTCAGCCACCGCCTGTGAGCACAGCACTCCGAGCTTGAGCACCAACTCCGCTTCTTCCCTCACAAAGCCGCCCTCGAGCCTAGCGTCCATGGCGCTCAAGATGTGGCCTCTCTGCCAATTCTTGAGCACCCATTCTATCAGCAACATCTCTCCTTCCCGATCTGCGGTCAGCAGCTCGTAGGGCTTCTTCCCGGAGGCCACCTCCAGCAGCAGCGCGCCGTAAGAGTACACATCGGCGCTGGCCGTTGCCTTCCCCGACCGGGATATCTCCGGAGCGATGTAGCCGAGCGTGCCGACCACGCGCGTCGTCTGCGGGTTGTCGCCGTGCTCGTAGAGCCTCGCAAGCCCGAAATCACCCAACCTGCCGTTCATCTCAGCGTCCAGGAGGACGTTGCTGGCCTTGACGTCCCTGTGCACCACCACCTGCTCCCACCCCTCGTGAAGATACAGCAGCCCATTGGCGATCCCCTTGAGGATCTTGAACCTCTCTTCCCACCCCAAGTCCTTGGCCTTGCGATCATTGAACAGGAAGCTATCGAGACTCCCGTTGGGCATGTAATCATACACGAGAAGCAGCTCGTCTTTTCTCCTGCACCACCCCTGCAATTGGACAAGGTTCCTGTGTCTCAGTCTCCCCAAGCTCGACACCTCCGCCATGAACTCCCTCAGCCCCTGTTTCCCGTCGTCGGAAACTCTCTTCACTGCAACCTCCATGGAAGTTCCCGGCAGGACGCCTTTGTACACCTTGCCGAAACCACCTTTGCCCAGCAGCTCCGACTTGCTGAATCTATGGGTGGCTTTAGAGAGTAGCTTGTAAGGGAAGTTCCGAGGTTGCTCCAATTCCCAACCTTCCATTTCGTTTGATTCGTTCTTCTTCCTCCCCTTGCAAAAGATGTAAGCAGACACCACGGATACTAGGACTGCAGCCGCAGTGGCGATGGAGCAGGCAATGATTTTTATATGCCGCTTCGATGACCGCTGGCGTTGGAATATTTCAAGGGATTGGGCTTCTCCATTGATCCTAAAGCTCCAGCCAAAGATGCATTGGCGGCTATAAGCGTTTCCGGCCGCTCCAGAAGAGAAACCGACGTACATGAAATCCTTGAATAGAGAGGAGAGATTCAAGGTGGTAGAGAGAAGGGGTTTATCGGGTTTGTTAGGATATGCAAGGGGGGATACGCTGACGTTCAGTTGCTGGATATCGCTTCGGTAGTCTATCCAAGCGACAACAAAGTAAGAACCAGGAGAAGTAGAGGAAAGGAAAGAGGAGCTGTTTATGTGGATTACAACGAGGTTTCCGGCGGTGGCAACGGAAGATGAATTTACAGCCGCTGCTCCAAAATGAACGGCAAAGATGTGATTGGTGGAATTGATGCCGACGTTCGAGCTGTTGAAGAGGCCAAGGTAATCCGTGCTGCCGAGTATGGTGGGTGTGGGAGAGAGTGCGAAGGCGAATCCCCCGTCCCCTGCTGTTGAGGCCGTCGTATTGATGACGAAGGCAAAGAGGGTGCTGAACGAAAGAACCTCGCCACTAGCATCGTCATCAGCAGCAGAAGCAGAAGAAGACGATTGGTTTCTGACTTGGAACGGCGAAGGGTAGAAGGCATGGCTTGGCATCGAACTGTTGGTGTCGACGTTTAGGCACAGTGAGCCCTCGGAGGTAACAGTTGCAGATCCATCCATGGTGAGTTCCTTTAGCTGGAAGCCATTGAAAATGAATCTGTCAGAGGCTGAAGCTGCATTTTCGGCAAGGACCAGAATCAGCAGGAGGTGGAGAAGGTTCATCGAGGCAGACGACTATCTCTTTTTCTCTCTCTTCTTTAATGTCGACCTGCGAACAACGTTGGGAATGAGAAAAAGTATTAAAGAAGGGCTTCGGCCTTCGGCCATGGAACTCGGTAAGGTTCGGTGGCGGAGGAGAAGTCAAGTGGACGAAGAAAGGAAACTGTTGCTTCCTCTGCGAGTGGGGGGAAATGGAAGACCCCAGCAATTCAACTTTGTCAACGGGTTAATCGCCATGCCATTTTTGTGGGCTTCTTTTTTAACTTTAGTCCTTCTATAATTCGCATATTTTAGAAATAATGCTGTGGCATTGGACATTTGATAATGGCCCTCTATCAAGGTTTAAAGAGTTAGTAATGGTAACCTTCATCATGTCGGCAGAGCCTTAAGAAAATATGCACTTTAAGATAAAAGAACTAAGAAAAGTTCTTCTCTTTAATCAAATGAGTTTCTTAACTAGATCAGTTCATGTCCCATGATCTATTCTTCGTCACGACCGCCTTCTCGGTAACGAACGATCAAGGCTTGCTGCAAAAAGAACAACAGTGTCACTATTAATGGAAACGTGGTGATCAGTCAAGTTGTATTAATTAAATGCTAACACATCCCCACTTTATTGGTCGTACGTAACTATTCTAAAGGCAAAGAGTAGGTAGGCAATAAATCAAGATGGTGACATTATCGTTAGCGATTAGAAATACAAATTTGAATGACCAAAAAACCAGGTCTATAATAGTTTTAAGATAAATGTGTAGGCGATAAGAAGCGGCGTTATAAGACTGCTACTCAGTCAATTTCCAACTCCACCCCTCACAAACTAGGCTTTCCCCTTGGTGCTGTTCTGGTAAAGTTGGTCGAGACTCAGTCGGGATTTTGTTATGAAGAAGTGGGACTGTTTAAGTTGTTTGGGCTTGAATGGTTCTTATTACTTTTAGTTTGTCTTTTTTGAAATCTTATTTCGACATTTAAAACCTGGACACCTTCATCTAACCCAGTTTTGTTTGTGAAAACTTGGTTTTATAAAAATTAAGCCTTTTTAATGAGTTTTGAGAACCTTGTTCTTTTGTTTGGGTAACACATCTAAAACCTGTTTTTTTGAATAACTTCAGGTGGAGGGGGGCAAGTTTTTCACTCACTTTTACACAACCAAGTTTTCTCAAACTTGGGTTTTATTCAAACCCAGTTTTGATAACACCCCAACACTCTGACAACCCAGTTTTGGAGGCAAAAGCAGGTTCAAAACCTGATTTTGGGATACCATCCTAACACCCCCTTCATCTTTTATGTAATGTTAAGTAATGTCGCACATGAACGCGAGTTTAATATTGTGGATGTTCTTTAGTTCCCAAAAACAACGATGAAAGATGTATATATATTACCACCTTCACCATGTGATTATGTGAACATGATTATCACATATCCTGCGTAGGTTTTGTCCTCACACATTAACTGCGCCATTTCCCTCTGCGGGAAAATGGGTAGTTTATAGTCAGGCCACATATAAATGAATATTACATCCGACAGCTTGAGTTGGCACTCTTTTAGGTTGTTTCCTCTCACAAGTATGACAGTCACTGTTGATCGGCTCTTGTGTTACATCAAGTTGTTAAATTTTTATATCTACTCGTATAAAAAGGAATATAAATCCGATCTGCTTGCCTAATTTAAATCAAGTGTTATAAAATTAAGTAGATCTCAAACCTAATATGCAATTTGCGATCAAGATTTGGCATATTTAAAACATAAATATTTATGCTAGTGAAAAGATATATGTAGTTCCCTGCTCGATCGGGAATCTAATCAGTTGAGATTTGATTAAACTAAAGACCAAACTGCATATTTCTTAAGGCACATTTTATCTTTCCAACTGCTAATATGAATTTGCTTGTAGGTAGGATTGAACATTAATAAATCGGCCAGCAAGTCTTCGGTAAAAGATATATAATGTATGAGACTGATCAACGTCTACTTTTTAGTCGCTTTGTTAAAAATTTGATCACATAAACGTGATTCATACTGTAGGTTAATTGATCAGAAAAGACACTCAGGTCATGTTTTCTCGTACATTTAAAATAACATTTTTGAAAAGCTTTTGATTCCATGACAGTTGATTAATTCTTGAGTAATTTCTAAACAATGTGTGAGCCGACGGCTGAAACTGATCCCCAATTCTAAGGTGGTAAAACTTCGACATACCGTAGCAAAAATTTTTTTAGACAGGCAGGGAAGAGTTGGTGCATTTTGAGAATTTCTAAAAAAAATTGTCTTTTCTAGACTTTTAATCTTTTCTGTTACTGTTTGTTGTCTTCGTAAGGTTGCTTTCCTTTGTATATATACTTTTCATACACAAATTTTTATATACCAGGAGTGGATATTGTGCACATATCCAGCTTGACCTTTTAAGCCAACCATGCCGTCCGGATTCATCTCCTTCATGAACCATGTTTATTATTAGCGTTGAAGTACGAAATTTTCAACAAGAAGGAAATTTAAAAACTCGGGATGGTGGGGAGCTTGAATATATGACATTGCTCGTGTCAAAAGGTAACCAATTGTTATGATTTGAGATACCGACCCAAAGGACCCATCAATTAATTATCTACCAAGTTGCTGGAAATCGTGTTGAAAATTTCAGAGACCGTGTGAAAACCGAGGTGATGAACTGCTTCGTTGTTTCTTCTCCTTACTTTCTTTGTCTTTTACTTTCTTTTTTTTTTAAATTCAATTCAAAGCTAGGGGTAGGTAAACATTGATGTCAAATTATTGAAATAATGATCCTTTACAACCGTAAGGTTTCCCATGCATTCAGATTGAATCTAGACGTCTATAAGGAATTAACTTAAGATCGACCCTTTTAATAATTAATTGTGTTAACTGAAGAACAAATGTCGGAACATATTTCAAAGCAATACACAATATTTACAAGAAAGAAATGTATGTGGGCACAATGGAACTCGAATTCACTACCACCATTCTGTTCAGCTCTCTTCAGCTTCGGCACTTATAGGGGAAGTGGGGTTGGGTGAGGGCTTCAGCTCTCTTCTTGAACAGGCAGTAGGATAGATAAATAACTTACTAAAAAAAGTGGTGTCTCATGATATGCCTGTATTCTTAACTGAGCATGCAGTAGTATGAAATACACTTTTTACTTATCAAAAAACTGCATGGTGTCAAAGCCTAGGCATCAGCCTACTGGCACTACACTTGTTGATGACACAAGGCTCGACAGTGGCGCCTTTTCTTTTTTGCTTTTGGTTACTATTCATCTTTCCGTTTCATCACTGGGATCACCAGTGTCTACAAAATCACTGGCGCTATGCACCGGTGATTTGCTTCAGTTTTTCTTCCAAATAACCATAAAATATTTTACATCATTTTTCTCCTTATTCCACTAGTTTGTCATTGTTTGAAGGATCCTGTTTGCTGTTCTATTTTGATTTTTTCGATTACGACGAGCCCAATTGGGAGCAAGAATGCGTAAAACAACACTGCCAAATGCCATGATTTGGGTGTAAGATCATTTGGTGGGTCGACATATGTCTATGAGGAATTTCAGACATTATGGCTATCTTAAAGTAAATATCCGCTTAAGTGATTGCATTTTGGGATATTACGTCATTTTAGATGGTATGGGGTAATTATGAAATGTATAGATACCGGTACGGAATTACGGACTCTTTGATGGGTGGAATCCGTAATTGTCCTCATTATAAAATGGTAGTGGTCCCCGGGGTCGTGCAATGGTTGCCTGAAACGTTGGTTTCTAGGGTTGTCTCTTCCCCATCTGAGAGAGACCTCACGTGCGGCCGCAAAGACCTTGGAAGATCCTACCCCGCGATCTACCGTCCAGTTCTTCAGATGGAATCAGGTACGCTTCCGCTTTAAGATTAAGTCTTTGGTTTAATTCAATGATTTAGCATGAGTATGATCCTGTTTTGTTTAGGGCATATACATTTGGTTTCGTGTATGCGTTTAGGGAAGAAATCCCAACAATTGGTATCAGAGCCTATGCTCGTTGTTGAATCGTTGAATTTTTTGGTGATTTTTGGCGTTCTTCCCTCTTCTATTCTTCCCCTGTTTACGGCTGCAAGAGTTTTCAAAAAAAAAAAAAAAATTGGGTTGAGGGCGTGCTGACGTCGGTCGCCGTTGGGCGATGACGGGCCTCCGATCGTCGGGCGCGGCCTGTTGGTGCCGTCTGCCGTCTGCACCTCTGTAGCAGCCGTAGAAACAGGAGAAGGGAAGGGTCGGCAGGGAGGGGCGACAGCGCTCGCAAGGTGACCGCCGGCGACATAGCTGTCGCCGGACGGACCCGCACGACCCACCGGCGCCCACCCAAGGTCGCCGGTGTCCTCCTTGCCGCTGCGTACAGCCGCCCAAACCAGAAAGGGGGCAGATTGTTTTTTGGGGAAACCGGCCAGAATCGGCCGGTTTCCGGCGGGCGTCGGCCCGCCATCGTGTTGGGTGGCCTGCCGGCGGAACTCCATCGCCCGCCTGCCGTTCGGCAGGCGAGCGGTGGAGACGACGGTCGGGCAGTCCATTTGGGTCGGATCGGGTCGGGTCTGGACAGACCCGATCCGGATCCATATGTATTAAAAAAAAAAAATTCATTTGCCGCCCGTCTTCGCCCGCGATAAGTTTTGATTTTACCGGATCGGGTCGGGACAGGACCCGACCCGTATCCATACGGACTGGTTTTAAACCGAACCGATTTAGTTTGTTTTTAGACCGGTTCGGAGCTTTTGCGAGCCGATTCGGTCCGTTTTGGGACCAGTTCATTAAGTTGAGAACCGGTTCAAACCTTTTGGGGACCGATTTGGATTTTTTCTAGACCGGTTCAATACGATTTAGAACCGATTCGGTCCGATTCAGACCGGTTCGAACCTTTTAGGGATCGGTTCAGACCTTTTGGGGGCCGATTCAGATCATTTTGGGACCGGTTCATTAAGTTTAAAACCGATTTGGGCCATTTTCAGACCGGTTCATTCAGTTTTGGAACCGATTCGAGCATTTCAAAACCGATTCAGTTGATTTTCGAACCGATTCAAAGCTTTTCAGACCGATTTATTCAGTTTTCAAGTCGATTTTAGCCTTGTTCAAACCGGTTCAGTGGGTTTTGGAACCGATACGGTCTATTTTTGACCGGTTCGTCCAATTTTTAGACCGGTTCAGCCCCGTTTAGGGCTATGTGGGTGTTTTAGTTGTGGTTTAAGACCGATACGGGCCATTTTAAGGCCGATTCAGTGGTTCTTGACCCTCTTAAGCACGATTTTGGCACCGGTTTGTAAATTTTGGATACTTTTGGGCCCCTTTTATTGGATAATTTAGGTTTTGGATTCATGTAAGACGATTTTGTATGTGTCACATCATTGAATCATTTGGTTTTAGATTCAATGAATGACAAATTTTGTAGATAAATTTTAATTCATGTATCATGTTTTGCATGTTTTAAATTTGTGGGTGTACTTTAGATGATTGTTTGGATTTTGAATTTGATCTTTGGCCATGTCTGTTGTTTGAAATGAGTAAGTTTGTACTTATATGTAGCCAAAGTGATCTCTATTGTACGAATTTGCCTGTTTTGAACAATGGATGATAGCATACTTAATCCATGCGGGCAATGATCAGCCCAAAGGAGGATTGTTGCTTGGTCAGGTTTAAGTATACAGGGCAATAAATATGTGATAATTTTTTAGGTTTCCATGTGGATAATGAGTCAATCCAAAGATGGGCTCGTTGTTTGACAGGGTTAATTATCTATATTCATTGTTGACCAAGAATACCACTTGCAGTTAGTATTTCAATCCAAAGATTGGATATTAACGTTGCACCGGTACCTTGTGATGGGATTTAGACCATTGTATTTAAATTCATACTTGTTATTTCATCTTTGTACATGTATTGATTGTGAGCATGCTTTGGTTTGTTCTTTGTATAGTGAGTTCTGCTTATATGATATTTGCAAATTTTGAGTATTATTTCTGAGTTAGTTAAATGATTCGATTTTTCAAGTAAGAAAAGAAAGACTATTAAGGACCAGTCATCCATTAAGAAACAGAAGAAGCATAAGGAAAGCCAATTATGCTGCTTCTTTTGCAAGGATGAAGGTCATATGAAGGAGGATTGTACTGAGTATCACGCATGGCGTGAAATAAAGGGTACACTTTTCACTTTGGCTTGTTCTGAGGTTAATTTAACTTCAGTACCCAGAAACACTTCGTGGGTAGATTTGGTGTTACTACTCACATAGTGTCTGTGCAAGGCTGCCTAAATTGTCGAACACCAAATGATGCTGAAAGATTCATCTATGTGGGCGATGACAAGAAGGCGAAGGTTGAAGCCATAGCAGATTTTCGGTTATTGTTAAAGACTAGTTGTTATTTGAATTTGACAGAAACTTATGTGGTACCGTCGTTTAGGCGGAATTTGGTTTCTATTTCCTCGTTGGACAAATTTGGTTGTCATTGTTCATTTGGAGGAAATAGATTTAAGTTGTTTCTGTATTCAAATTTGATTGACACTGGTTCTTTGTCTAGTAGCGATAACCTCTATTTGCTTGATACGATTGCTTCATATCATGAAACCTTGCATGTTATGTCTAGTGGTACTGAAAGAAAATTAGCCAATGAGAATTCTATAATGTTATGGCATAGGCGCTTAGGTATCTCTGAAAAGAGAATAAAAGGCTTATGTCGAAAGGAATTCTTGAGTCCCTTGATTTTGCAAACTTCAAGTTTGCATTGAATGCATAAAGGGAAAATGAACAAACATTAAGGGGTTATAAGTTTTATAATCCATACAGTAAGTCTTTCTTTGAAACGGGAAATGCCCATTTCTTTGAGGATATTGAGTTTGGGGAGGTGATCAGGTTATGAACATTGCCTTCGAAGAGGGACCTGAGTCCACTCTATTCAGAAGAAGGCAATGATGTCGATCTCCCTACTGGAGAACAAACTCAACAACCTCAAGAAAATCAAGTAGGGGTGCCACTGAGGAGATCCACTAGAGAGAGGAGAAATACAATTTCAAATGATTTTGTCTATCTCCAAGAACATGATGTTGATATGGGCTTAATGGAGGATGATCTTGTCAACCTCCAGTAAGCAATAAAGAGTTCTAAATCTCTTGAGTGGATAGATGCCATGAATGAGGAAATAAAGTCCATGATGGATAATGACGTATGAGAAGTTGTTCCCTTACCTGAAGATGTGAAACCCATTGGTTGTAAATGGATATTTAAAACCAAGAGGGATTCGTTAGGAAACATCGAAAGACATATGACACGTCTTGTTGCAAAGGGCTTTACTCAAAAGAAAGGCATTGATTATACAGAGTCTTTTTCTCTAGTTTTGTTGAAAGATTCTTTCAGGACTATAATGGCACTTGTAGCTCATTTTGACTTAGAGCTGCATTAGATGGATGTTAAAACAGCGTTTCTAAATGGAGACATTGATGAAACGATATATATGGTGCAACCAGAAAACTTTGCTTCAGGGGATGCAAAGAAAATGGTCTGCAAACTCAAGAAATCCATCTATGGGCTAAAGCAGGCTTCCCGTCAGTGGTACTACAAATTTCATCAAGTTGTAGTTTCATTTGGTTTTGAAACTAATTTGGTTGATGAATGTGTATACTAAAAGTTCAGTGGGGGCAAATTTATCTTTCTGGTTTTATATGTCGTTGATATATTGCTGGCAAGTAATGATGTGGGCATATTGCATGAAACTAAGAAATTTTGTCAACAAAGTTTGACATGAAGGATCTTGGTTGTGCATCTTTTGTATTAGGGATCCAAATATTTCGAGATTGTTCTCGGGGTATTCTTGGATTATCACAAAAGGCCTACATTGATAAGGTGCTTCAACGATATAACATGAAAAATTATAAACCAGGAGACAGTTCAGTTGCTAAAGGAGACAAGTTTAGTCTCAAACAGTGCCCAAAAGTGTAATCGAATCTAAGGAAATGATTCCCTATTCGTCTGTTGTGGGAATTCTTATGTATGCTCAGGTTTGTACTCGTTTGGATATTGCATTTATCGTTGTATTGTTAGGCAGATAATGATCCTGGTATGGATCATTTGAAAGCAGCCAAAACAGTTTTGAGGTACTTACAAAGAACAAAAAGGTTTTATGTTCATATACAGAAAGTCAGACCAGTGGGAGATCATTGGGTATTCATAATTCTGACTTTGTTCGGTGCCAAGATAATGGCATCCAATTAGGTTTTGTGATTGCAGAATTTTGTCACGAGGCTGCGCATTATGTATGGTATAGAAAGACCACTAAGGTTATTGTGTGACAATAATTCAGTAATCATGTACTCTAATAACAGCCGTTTGTCAAAGTCGAAGCACATCGACATTAAGTTTTGGGTTGTTAAAAGGAGGATACAGAATGGTCAGGTGTCTTTAGAGCATATTGGGACAAACTCCATTATTGCGGATCCGTTTACCAAAGGTTTAACACATAAGGTCTTTCACGAACATGTTGTTCATATGGTGGTGTTATCCTTGGATGATGTGCAGGTTTAGTGGGAGTTTGTATTTTGTTTGCTCTTATGTATGGACACATATTCAGTTTTCTGCAGAATAAAGTTTAAAGTTCTTTGCTTCCATTCTGTGCTTCTGTGTTTATGTTTTGATCTCCATAAGGTTTTAAAGTTGGACCAGTTGAGAATAGGCATGTTGTAATCACATTACATGTAATTCTCATGCTATACATCCATATCAGATCTATGTCATTGATTATGTTAACATTTGTGATCATTGAAGGTTTAGCTAATTTTATTATAGCGAAAACCGCTTTGGTTCTGTGTTGATATGGTCATGGACGAGATTGGTGAAAATGACGTTTAATAAGATAGCAATTATGAGTTCCTAAGGTTATGTGTAATGTCTGAATGTATAAAGACATATTTGGCCCAAGTGGGAGATTGTAAGATCATTTGGTGGGTCGGCATATGTCTATGAAGAATTTCAGACATTATGGCTATCTTAAAGTAAATATCCGCTTAAGTGATTGCGTTTTGGGATATTACGTCATTTTAGATGGTATGGGGTAATTATGAAATGTATAGATACCGGTACGGAATTACGGACTCTTTGATGGGTGGAATCCGTAATTGTCCTCATTATAAAATGGTAGTGGTCCCCGGGGTCGTGCAATGGTTGCCTGAAACGTTGGTTTCTAGGGTTGTCTCTTCCTCATCTGAGAGAGACCTCACGTGCGGCCGCAAAGACCTTGGAAGATCCTACCCCGCGATCTACCGTCCAGTTCTTCAGATGGAATCAGGTACGCTTCCGCTTTAAGATTAAGTCTTTGGTTTAATTCAATGATTTAGCATGAGTATGATCCTGTTTTGTTTAGGGCATATACATTTGGTTTCGTGTATGCGTTTAGGGAAGAAATCCCAACATTGGGCCCAAAATACGAAATGGTGGTATCGGGTAAGCTGGTAATTAATTATCTAGAAGCTGAAGAAGCTAGAAATTGAAGCAGCTACTAGAGCTACAGGTCATGGAGATGCATAGATGGCCAACGAAAGAAGACAACGCACTGGAGATGCGGTGAGTAATTAAACTGTCACGATCCTCACATCAGCCTCCTTGTCCTTCTCACAGATCATGTCGTCAGAAATTAAAGCAACCACTGGTGCAAGATAAGCACCATCCAAGAGAGGCATACTTTGATGTCTGATGGGGCTGGTGCTGTCGATGAGGTGGAGTTGGTCTCTGTTTTGAGTTCTGAGACATCAACTTAGTGTATTGTAAAAAGAGGGGATACTAATAGGCCACCCTACATAGATGGGGGCAAGGGTGGAGGCTTCGGCTCTTCTTTTAGGCAGCAAAATGAAATATTCATCATGTTCGTCCCACAAAAAAAAAAAAGAGTACAAAAATAAAATGAATTATATGAATTAAAAAGCACTTAAAATTAAAATTTAGCAAGATCGAGGCACACCTAAATTTAGATTGTTAAAGCACGCCTAAGTTTTATGTGGTAATTAAGAAGCCCATGTATAAGTTTAATTTTCTAAAGTCTATTAATAACCTATTAGTGAAGACTTAAGATTTTGCCCTTAAAAAATAACACATGATGTATAATTTATCTTTGAGATCAATACGCTAAGGTTCCACTTGGATAATTTCCTTCCACAAATGAAAAAAGGCATTCAGCAAACTGATTCTGATACTAATCAAGACTAACTAATTTAGACTAACTAATTTAGTATAATTAATCATGTATTAACGCTAATAAGTAAAACCAAGGAGGTCAACGTAAATTGAAATTTTGTTCACATTGAGGGCATTTAGTCATTTTATCTAATAAACTGATATCTCACAAACTGTAAAGGTTTAATTGATGTCCATCAGTGGAAAATTATTTCTGATTAAGGGTACAAAATATAGGCACAATTTTTTAACAATAACAATACCAAAAAGTTAATTAGGTGCAGTGGTTTGGTAAATTTACTAATGGAAGATAACACAACACCGCCCCACTTTTGAAGACATGAATGTTCTTTTGAATGTCCGCAAATGATTCCACAAGCACAAAGCCGAGAGTTAGTTGGCAGCTACATATCGAAACTACCTTGAAAATTGATCATTTGTTATATTCTCCAAATGTAGAAAGAACATTCCAAGTTAATAGCATATCTATATCCCCATGCAAGGCAAGTTGCAAGCTTCATGAACAGTTTACTAGGTACACTGCCTTCCAAGATTTTTCAGGTGGGAGAAGAAGGGGGCACAATCCAACAAAAAGACAAATATCCCACCCACCCCCTTGTTCCCCCAGGGTACATGGTCTGTTTTTTGTGCTTCGGGGTGCCACCGCCAACGTGCTTGAAGTTGTGCATCGATAATCCCTCTTTTGTAGTAGAAGGATGACGACCCTAACACTTGAAATAGAGGTTGGCCGCCTACTAGCCATCACCCCAAGCCATTTCACCAACCCCCTCAGGACTACTGCCTCCCACCAATGAGTTTAAATAATATTAGCTACCCCCAAGTGGCTAAATTGATCATGAGAACCATTCATTTGGAGGCTAGTTTCCTATAAATTAATCACATTGCCCCTATTGAGGACAAAATGGGAAAATGACACTTTCTTTTCTCATTTTGTCCTTGTAAGTGGGTTGAATTGTTTGTTGTTGAAGACTCACATAGCAATTGTGGGCCATACACTAGGTCTTACTTTGCAGATGCAAGGTCAGAGATAAGTTACAACACATCTTTGCAATGCAAGTCTAACTCCTTACCTGTGCGGGTTGCTTTGGCTGTAATGCAAGTTTAATCCCTTTACCTCTGTGCATTGCTTTGGCTTGCAGTGCAGATTTAACCCCTTTACCTACGTGGGTTGCTCTTTTTGTCCATAATTTCAGGTTTCACCCCTTTCCTGAATGGGTTACTCGATAACAAGTGGCAATGTCAAGAAAGAACCCTCATCACCTCAAATGCCTTTGTTGAAGGTAGGAATGAAACCCTATTGCTTCAACATTGGTTGTGACAAGAAGACTTCTTATCACCTCTAGTACCTTATGGTGAAATTTTTGTTTTTACCAAAGGCTGGATTTTGAACTTGTTAAAATTCTCCATACTAGTGTTTTGGTTGAGCTTGCTTTGAAAAGTCATTGGCTAAATCACCAAGTTGTCTTTGCTTCATGAGATTTTCTTCCTGGCGACCAGGTTGAGCTAACTTTAGAATACTCTGAACCTAGTGGTTGGATTGCGCTTGATCAAATCTTTAGCTTAGTAGCTGAGTTGATTTGATTGAGATATGATCCCTCTTTTTCTATGGATAACGATGATTGTGAAAGAAAAATGTGTCACAAAAGTAATTTAGAAATGTCTCGAAATATTCATAATTGAAAAAAAAAATGCCCCAGTATTAGCAATTGTCATGATTGATAATGGATAGAATCTGATTTAAAACAGAATGCATGAATGTACTGGGTAGAAGAAAGAATGTTGATGTCTTGAATTGAAACTGAGGCGAAGAAAATAATGGAAATTGCCTCAATAAAAAGAAGATGTAGAAAAAAAATTATATAAAGGAAATTGATATATTTTCCACTAACACGAAAATGAGGGTGCAATGTAATGACATATATATGAACTATGATATGCAAGAATTTTTGTTTTGTCTCTAAAGAGAAAAAATTGAGACAAGGTCTGTAGAAAAGAAATTTGTTATAAAAATATGATCGGTATATGGTAATTTTCATAGTGATATATCAAGTTGATAATGTAGGAAAATAGAGAATCTTAGTTTTGAAATGATTAGATATCGAGTAGAGTATAAATATATGAGGTTTGACACAGGAAGATATAGATTGAATTGGGGTAAATGAACAAGTCAAAAATTAGATGTCCAATGATTGAAAATAGAATATCTTGGAATAAATGATGGCCCAATTAAATAATGGAAGTAGTAAAATGAAAAGAAAGACATTCCATACGTATTAAAGCTAAAAAATTATTGGGCTAAATATAAGTGAGGAAAGAAGGAATATATGGCCCGAGTCAAGAATGTGTTGATCACGGACTGAGATTGAGGCAGAGAAAATAATGGAAATTGTTTCAATAAAATGAATGCATAGACAAAATTATATAAAGAAAATTGATATGTGAGGGTGAAAGGTAATATCACGTGTCTAAACTTGGATATAAAAGAATTTTGATATGCAATTGGGACAAAACTTGAAAGAAAATTGTTGTAGAAATATGATCAGTAAATAGTGATTTTCATATCGAGATATCAAGTTAATAATATAGAAAAATATAAAAAATTATGAGCAATTTATCACTTGTGAAGAATCTTAACTTTAAAAAGATTAGACATCAAGTAGAGTATAATAGATACATGATGTTTGATTCATATAGATCCAATAAGTTAAAATCACATGTCTGATAATTGAAAATAGAGTATACTTGAGAAAAGCAAATATTGGTATTCAATTTGGAATAAATAATTAGCAAATAAAATCATGAAAATAATAAAAAAGGGAAAAAGATATACTATGGGTGTTGTGGCCAAAGAAATTATGCGTGACCTGAGTCAAACAAAGTTGGTAATTGAGCCAATAGATGGCTATCATGTTCAATAATAGAAGGTCAGACAAATGAATAAATGGAAAATTAACAAGATTTGATAAAAGTAATTTTGGAAGCAATTCTACAAAAAATGGGCTTGCCAAGGAATAATTGATGACCCAATGAAATTATGGAAGTAGTAAAATGTGAAGGAATGTGCACTATGGATATTGAAGCTAGAAAATTATTTGGCTGAATATAAATCAGGGAAAAAAATACATAACCTAGGTCAAGCAAAGTTGGTAATTAAGCCAATAGGTGACTATCACAATCAATATAAGGTTTAACAAATGAATAAATGAGCGGTTGACAAGATATGATAAAATGTAGATCTTGAAGTCATTCTAAAAAGTGGATTTGCTGAATGACAATATTTGAAAAATCAATAATCATTTAGATAGTAGGGTTAAAGTATAAGCTTATGACATGGTCGAGTTGAAGACTACACAGAGATGATCAAAGAAGACAATGATTTAGATGAGAAAGATGGAGTGTAAAAATATTAAATTGACCAAAGATTGTACAAAGACACACATGTATTCATCATATAATAATAGACATCTAGCATTTTCGAAAGTCACCTTTATCATGCATATATTTGGAAAAGGATCATAAGACCCTAATTGTGTTGATTTGATCAATTATGATTATTCTATATATGACATGCCAATATACCTTAGCGAAGAGGCTTGGTACGAGCATAGACTCCTTCCTTAAGTAACTAATGGCATGGTTTACCAACTTCTTCTTGGACACTCATCGATATACCACAAATTACCACTCATAGTACTAACGATGGGGCTTTTCCACCCAAGGTATGGTCCAGTTGTAAGGCTTAGTCTTATGCTACCGCCTAAAACCAAACTCGGTAACATGATGACCAGGACAAATAAGCATTGAAAGTTTTTAAAATATGAGCAAACATCAAAATCAGTTGTCCCTAATGCAATGTTGCCTAAGATGGTGATTAAAATAAGTAGAAGAACAAACATTTTCTTCGATCAAGCTTTAAATTGAGGAAGATTATATTTGATCATTGATCCAGGTGAATATGATTGATCATCCTCAATTAGTCTTATCATCAAGCAATGTAATGAAATGTCGATGTTGCCATGACCAAGGAAGCGAGCATACTTTATCATCAGCAATATATAAGATGTTCAAGAAATTTTTCAATTATAATCATAGCCAAATGATGACGAGTCCCATCACGGTCGCCATCTGTTCACATCCCCAAAATTTTTGGTTTTTGGAATGCTCCAGAAAAATGAGTTTTTGTTTTGAAAATTTGAGAGAAATGAGATTCGTCCGTTGGTACGAGAATCGACCATTCTCGGCATGTTTGCGGTGGTAATCAATCCAAGATCTATGTTTATTATTGATGCATTTCGTTTTAGCTTGAACATATTCTATATATGCGGTGTAGAAGAATATTGAAAGTTTGATGTTTCAAACTTTTGAAAAGGTTCTTGAAGAATTACTTGAGATTGTAAAATATTTTAGGGAAAGCTAAAATTGAAAAATCTTTGTAAATATCATTTGAAAAAAACATTTTGAAGTCATTTTAGTGTTCTCTTAAGACTTTAAGTAGGTTTGAGGTTTTCCTCTAATTCGGTTACGACGTAGTTAGAGCTTCATCTCATCTTACTTAAGTTTTTTTAGAAGTGTGATTGTGCTCATTTATTATGTTAAACAAGTGTGCATGCATGAATGCGTTGATTCTATATGATTCATTCCTACCACAACATTCATCTAAAAAACATTTATACCATAACATACATCTAACATTTTTGTTTTGATAACCATCATAAATAAAAAGGAAAAGTTGTTTAAAAATGGATTGGGGTTGTAGATCATCAAGCATGATTCAATATTGGGTAATTACTTGAGTTTTGGTCCTAATGAAGTCGGCAAATGAAAACTTAAAATCTTAAATGATAAGAGAAAAATATTGGAAGAATGGGATAGGATGAAAGACTTTTATAGAGATAAATATAGAAGAGAGAGAGAAAGAGATCTTGAAATCATAAAATCAAGGATTTAAAATAAAGAGAGATACATATTTATATACATAATACATATTTATATACATATATATATATATATATTATATATGTATATACATATACATATAAATACATATATGAAATCTTGTGAAAATGATGTCTAAATCAAATAGAGAAGAGAAAATCATTTTAGAAAGAGAGAGAGAGATATTTAAAAATGGAATACACGTATATATATTTATATATACGTATATGAGAATTTGTAAAAAGATATGTTCAATTATAAAAAGAGAATGACAAAGAAAGACATTCATATGCACGTCTATGTATATAACAAGTATATACATATATGTCTTCATGAGAGTAAAAATCAATAAATAAGTTGAAAATATCCGACCTCGATTTTTTATGTAAGCTGGATGGAAACTTGGGTCCATACAAGAACCTAAGTTAAGTCTCCAAGGCCACATTAGAGGGGGTTCTTGTTTTCGAAAATATTTTGAAACATATGATTCTAAATATTATGTGAACATGAAAAACATTATAAGTTTGTTGGTTACATAAGAATGTCTTCCACCATTGGGTATGGAAGAAAATCAAACATACATTAAAAGAAAAGCAACATAGGAAAGCACTCATTGGGGTCTCTAATCGGGTGATTAAGAAATAAACTAAGCGTGAAAATAACATGAAGATGCACTTTAACATGTACAAAGTTGTAAATGACATTCCCGGGTTGGACAAGTCCAACCTCAAAAATCAACACAAGAATGAAGAAGTCTCAAACAACACTCTCATTCTCGCCGTACATTTACATATAAATAGAAAAAATTAAGCAACTATGCATGAACAATATCTCTAAATCAAAGCAACATTCAAGTAATAGATAGAACATGTTCAATCATGAAATATTACTTCACCTTCTCATGCTCCCAATGCACTCGAACATAGCTTCTTGACTCTAAAATAGAGATTTGACAGCTATCTCATATGGTTGTAGGAAAATGAAGAAGGGAAAAAACAATGAAAAAAATAGAACGGAATGTTGATGTTATCATCCCAAATTTTTCAAAAAAGACTATTATTTTGTTATTTGGATTTAAATTTTAAACCCAAAACAAATTTGTGACTATTCGATCCCAAATGAATTTCTAAACTGTAGTTCAAACCCAAACACAAAATCTAAATTCAAAACTCAACCTTAGACGCAAGATTCAAATCCAAAATCCAATTAAATCTGAATTAGATCTTAAATCCAAGTTTAGATCCAAATCAAGAATTCTAAAGCTCTTCCCTCTTGAATTCAAATCTTAAATTCGAATTTTGAATTTTGGTTCCACAACTCTTCATTTTTTTATTGAAATCTTGAATTCAAATTTTGAATTTTGGCTCCAAAACTCTTCCCTCTTGAATATAACTTGTGAAATTTCAGATTTTGGCTCTAAAGCTCTTCCCTATTGAATTCAAATCTTGAATTCAAATTTTGAATTTTGGTTCCAAACTCTTTACAAATACCCCCACAATCCTTCATCTTGGGCATGAGCTAATCCATGGAGGAACCTCTTGTGCTTCCTCACTTGAAATTTCAAATTTTCCTTTGCTCTCTTTTTCCATTTCTCTTTTCTTCTTCAACTTGGAGCAAGCTTCTCTAAGTTCAAATTATTTAAAGTAACACAAAGAGATCTCTTGATGGTTCATCATTCATCTCAGTTTCATCTATTTCCTCTTTTCTTCTTGCCACCTTCCCATGACCGTGCAAGAAAGATCAAATGATTTCCTATCTGGAATCGAGAGCTATATCTTGATTGCCCTGAGAGTATGAGTAAGGTGAACCAAATTTCATTTCTTTGTTTATCTCTAAAAATATATGCTTGTTATATTGTCTTACTCATCACTCATGCTTGAAATGTTGCTCATGCATGATGTTCTATTTTTCTTAATTGATGAGCAAATACACGGTGAGAATGAGTGCTTGGGTTGAAATTTCTTCATTCTTGTGTTGATTTTTGAGGATGAAACTTGCCCAACCCGAGAAAGCTCTTCACGAATTTGTACGTGTTAAAGTGCGTCTTCACTAATGCGGCCTTGGATTCTTAACTTAGATTCTTGCATAAGCCCAAGTTCCCTTCCGGCCTATATAAAAAATTGAAGTCGGTTATTTTCAAGTCATTTATTGATTTTGATACTCATGAAGACATATTCATATATACATGTTATATACATATACATGCACATGAATATCTTTCTTTATCATTCATTGCTTATGATTTAACATACTTTTACAAACTCTCGTATATATATATATAAATATATATACATGTATTTCATTTTAAAATCTCTCTCTCTCTTTCTAAAAGCATCTTCTATTCTCTATTTGATTTAAACCTCATTTTCACAAGCTTTCATACACACACACACACACACACACACACATATATATATATATATATATATATATATGAGTACGTATCTCTCTTTCTTTTAAAAATCTGATTTTATTATTTTCAAGATCTCTTTCTCTCTATTTTTCTACATTTCTCTCTATGAAAGTCTTTCATTTTTTTCTTTTGTCATTTAAGATTTTATTTTTTCATTTGCCGACTTCAGTAAGACAAAAAATGAAAGCAATGACCCAATATTGGAATCATGCTTGAGGGTCTGGTCTACAACCACATTCCATTTTAAAAAACTTTTCTCTTTCATCAAAAATATTTATTATAAAAATCTTAGATGTATGTTGTGGTAGGAATGTTTGTAGATTTATGTTTATGAATAAATGATTTTTCTTTCCAATCATATAGGATCAATGTATTCATGCATTTACACTCACTTAATAGCACCTATGAGCACAATCATATCTCTATAAGAACTTAAGTAAGATGAGATGAAACTCTAACTAGGTAGTAATCGAATTAGGGCAAAACCTTCAACCTACTTAAAGTTTTAAGAAAACACTGAAATGATTTCAAACTGATTTCCTAAGTTTTTCAAACGATATTCATAAGGATTTCTCAAATCTAGTTTTTTCCACATATTCCACATTCTCAAGTAATTCTTCAAAAATCTTTTCAAAAGTTTGAAACATCAAACTTTCAATATTTTTCTCAAACATTACACTGCATATAGAATGAAAAAGATGTTCAAGCCAAAATAAAATGCATCAATAATAAATATAGAGATTGGATTGGTTACCTTCGGTTAAGGCGTTGAGAATGGTCGACCCTCGTACCGACGGGTGAGTCCCTTTCTCTCATTTTCAAAATAAAACTCATTTTTCTAGAGCACTCCAAAACCAAAGAAATTTTTGGATGCTAACAATTGATTATATACCTCTAATGAGAATGATTTTAGGAAGATTAATTACTTTATTCCGAGTGATCTTAGATTCACCTTGAATGAAGCTCCAAGATGATGAAGATGATGCCTGCAGGAGAACCTTTCATGCTCCCTTGAAGAGTTGTAACTTGATGAAGCTTGCTCCCAAAGTTGGAGAAGAAGAAGAACAAAGAAATGAAAAAAGAGGCAAATCTTCAAGTGAAGAGACATTAGAAATCCCCTAAAGGTTAGGCCATGCTCAAGAGAGAGGATTGTGGGGGTATTTATAAAGATTTTGGAGTCAAAATTCAAAATTTGAATTCAAGAGGGAAGAGTTTTGGAATTCCCGAATTCGATCTAAACTTGGATTTTGGATTTGAATTTGAATTCAAGAGGAAAGTGCTTTGGAATTCCCAAATTGGATCTAAACTTGGATTTTGGATCTAATTTGGATTTAATAATTGGATTTTGCATTTGAATCTCGGGTCTAAGGTTGGGTTTGAATTTGAATTTTTTGTTTAGGTTTGGACAACGGTTTAGAAATTCATTTTGAATCGAATAGTGGCAAATTTATTTTGGGTCTAAAATTTAAATCCAAATAATAAAATAATAGTCTTTTTTGAAAGATTTTGGGGTGATAACATGCGCTGCTGCACGCCGCTCGCCGACAAGTTAGCGGCTGTTGCGCGACAGCGCCCGAACCAGGGCCTGCACACTGCGCATAGGGGTGTCAACGGATCAGATATACCTTTTACCATATCTAATTTTTCAGATATTCATATATTCAGATTCAAATTAGAATTCAAATTCGGATGAAAAAAAATTTATACCATATCCGAATCTGACTTTAAAATCTACATCCGAATATGATCCGAATCCGATTTTTAAGTTATACTTGAATCCGATCTGAATCCAAATTTTAAGTTATATCTGAATTCGATCGGAATCCAACTTTTAAGTTATATCCGAATCCGATCCGAATCTAATCCGAATCCGACTTTTACGTTCTGAATCTGATTTATCACTTTTAAGCCATATGTAAATCAGATCCAAATCAGATTTATGTACAAAAAATATATAGTAAACACTAAATGAACTATGAAACCAAATCTTAACGTCACACTAGCTCAAACTTGACTGGTGATAATTGTCAAGCTTATTAAGAGAGTTCTTAAAAGAAAGGGAGGGAGAGCAAGTGTGTGTGTATATATATATATATATATATATATATATATATATATATATACATACATCATCAAACTTCATTCTCTAGAGCATGCAAATTTAAATTTCCAAAAATTGTACGTGGCTATTGTTAATGGAGGATACTTCAAATAGGCTAATGAAGATCTTGGAAGTCCTAAAATTTGAAAAATAGAAATAAATAATAGAAAATCAACAAAGTAATGGGAATTTAAAATTATTTTTCAAAAAAGCATAAAATATATCATGTTATTATCATGTTGACATGTCATTGTATGATATTCTGAGAAAGATGTGATAACTTGCCAATACTATCAGTTGGCTCTTAAATGTGAACAATGCAGTAGATGTTTTCGACACATATGCTTAATGTTGGATGCTCAAAGTACATGGACTTGAATAAGCCCTTTGGGCTTTGATAGTGAGACTAGAAACAAATCTTATATCATTTCCCTTAGATCTGGTGCATTGGATGAGCAATCTTATTATTTTAGATTGTTCATACAAGAGAGCACACTGGATAGAGCTTAAAACTGAGAAAACAATTTTAAGGAAAAAGAAACATGCCTGATCAAAAGTAGGATAAATGTAGTCTCCGAACTGAATTTCAGAGATAGCACGATTTCCCTGATCAAAATGAAAACTTTCAGTTCCTAGCTTTACCAGCACAATGGAAGCAGCAGAGTTCCTACAATTGAAGGATAAAAAAGAATAGGCATAATGGAAATAACCAAAGGACATAGTTTAAAGACATCCTTACAATTGCTGCTAGTCCAATTCCAAATCCCACAATGTATTCTCCTTTCAGTTCTCCCACAAGAGAGCACAATTAGGGGAAAAAAATGGCTCATTAGAAGGACTTTCTTTCATGTTGCTATTGATGGTGAATGTGCACACACAAAATTATTGTAAATTTGACTAATGTAACAGAGTTACCAAAAGATTATTGGACATGTAAAAGTGTCCATCTTCATTGAAGGATATAGAGTTTCAAGCACAGTAACAGGAAAGCCAGATCAGTGATAACCTGTTCTGAATATCGAATGGAAAAAGGATATTTTGCATGTTTCCAAGATATCTATCATATAGTACTAGCGAGTCACTGCTACCAACAAGTTGATGCTCTCAACAAAACTTAATTGCTCAACAAAGCGTCAAAATGCTGCAGAAGATGAAATACCTGCTCACAAAGGGGTGTACTGAAGGCGCTCTCTTTTTCAAATGTATCTACTAATTAGGGCTGGGCATCGAGCCGGGCCGCCGGTGGGGTTGGGCCTGTTAAGGATTAAAAAATATATATTTTGTAATTTTTTATTTTAATAATATATATTTATTACTAACAAATATATTTTATATTTAAAAAATTATTTTATAATTAAAAAATATTTGTTTTATTGTAACAGGGCCAGACCGGGTCGGGCCCATGTTTCAAATATCGGGCCGTTCCCGACCCGGTTTTATCGGGCCGGCCCGGCCCGATGCCCACCTCTACTACTAATCCTAATGTGCAACGGAAGACACCACTAAAACTTACATCTTCTCCAAAAGCATATGCACGGTATAGAACCTAAGATTCTTTAAAAACCGATCAAGGAGGAATATAGGAGAAGAGATGATTAACATCCATCAAATCACTATTAAGACATTCATCTATAGAAAAGTTTCGCAAGTACAGGATGGTCTGAAGGTAATAGACATGAGCTGCATAGTAGCAGTAATGGACGAAGAAAACAAGGCCAACTAGAAATTTGCCAGCTTCAGAGGCACAAACGGACAAGAAAGTGGGGGCTGATGCTACACTCTAAGATTTTTCAATTCAAAATTTCTCAAATGAAAAATGTTTTATATTCTCAAACGACTCTTCAAAAATTTTCTCAAAAATTTGAAATGTCAATTTTTCAATATTTTCTCAAACACCATACCACATTTAGAATGAAAAGATTTTTAAGCCAAAACTAAATGCATTAAGAATAAATATAGCCATTAGATTGGTTGCCTCCAATAAAAGCGTAGGGAACGGTCAATCCTCATATCGATGGGCGAGCTCCTTTCTCTCTCATTTAAAATAAAACCTCATTTTTCTGAAGCACTCTAAAAACCAAAATATTTTGGGGAATGTAAACAAATGGAAATTATTATGTGACCCGTCACTGTTTGGCTATGGTTATCATTGATGTGTTTCCACTAACTTGAACATCTTAAATATTGCCGATGATAAAGCATATCTCCATCTTTGGCCTTGACCCAATCGGCATTTCATTACATTGCTTGGTGATGGTGTTTGCTTTCTTTCATATAAAACTAATTAAGGAGGATCAATCATGTTCACATAGATCTATGATCAAATACAACATTCCTCAATTTAAGGCTTGATTTAGAACAATGTTTTCTCTTCTATTTATTTTAATTATCATCTTAGGAAACATTGCATAAGAGACATTCGATTTTACATGTTTACAACTGCACTACACCTTGGGCGAGAGAACCCCTCGTTAGTACTATGAATGGTAACTTGTCGTATATCAATGAGTGTCCAAGAAGAAGTAGATAAACATTACCCTTAGTTGCTTAAGGAAGAATATATGCTAGCACTAAGCCATTTGGCTAAAGAATATAAGCATAACTTGGCATTGATTTTCATGATGCAAAATTATCTCAATTATGTCCCCGTACATTCTTTTTTTTTTCTTCCAAATTATTTCACATGATAGAAGTATAGAGAATGTAAGTGCATAAAACCTTATGTGATAATTTATAATCTTATTAAATACCTCTACCTCATATCGTCTTTGTCAACTTTGTCAATCTTTCTCACTAATTTAATCTCTATCATTCAGAGTCATCACTCAAGATGTATTCTTTCCAACGTAGTATCACCTTCTTTTATGACCACATTCTCTTCGAGGAGGGACCCAAACGGTCTACATATATTTTTATTGAGTCTAAACCTTTGGCTCTCAAATGGTATTAGTCTTGGCATCCCACCTTCTCTCAGATGTTTCATTCTTACTTTGTACAATGTAGGCTAGAGATAATGGCAGCTGGAGGAATGCAATTGGGGGGTGGAAATTTAGTACATGCAATTGCTGAAGGATAGAACCCAAAGACATCTTCTTTTTGGTTTCCATGAGAAAAAATGACAATATTGCTAAATGAATTTGTTGAAATACTAGACCTCCCTACCCCGATTCATGATCAAAATGAACTATTGGAGAAACAATTCCTCATGGACCCGACCAAGGTTAATTCAAATGACCGCATATGTTGAACATTTCACCTTATCTCGAAAAGCCATAAAAAGAACATTGTATGATGCTCTACACAGTGGGAGTGACCCTTTTCATCAATGGAGCTGACCTCCTAGATTCTCATATCATCCAACTTTTTCAATATGGGGACATAGCGGGATTCGACACTTGTCAATAGCAATGACAACTTTGGCTTTTCTTTACTGAGGACTCACCTTATTCATCATTGGAGATGTCGACGTCATAGAATGACGTACATATGCTCTCAATTGTGGTTCCTCAAACATGCGAGACCTCAAGATAGTCTATTCAGAAACACTGATGAATCATTGACAGTCTTCAGTCAATACCGTTGTTTGATTGACCAATTAAATGGAGAAGAGATCATTTGGGATTATTATAAATCATCGTTAGAACCCCATAGATACACTCACTATTACCATGGTCGTATCATACTTTTTGGCTCTTATTTCATAGTTGATTATTGTGCTGATAGACAATTCTCTCAAAGATAGAAGATGGTTTCAGTGCATACGCCAATTAGAGCAGTTCTTGAGTTCGACCTTGGCTTTCCTCAATGGGCAGCATTGTTTGAAATAGGTCGAGAAAAGTAGAAGACGAAAATATCATACACTTGGTTCCATCCTTCTTAAGTTTCTGTTGTCAACTTTTGTACTTCTCATTTCATCTTCAGTCGTTGTCATCTTTGTTAGTATTTTCTTTGGATATAACTTTTAAAACTCTTAATGCAATATGAACCTTCTTTTTGTTACCATTTCCTTTCAATGACTGTTCATTTTTCTATCTCCGAAGGTGAATACTTGAAAGCAAACGTGATGGTTTAAACTAGAGCACAAGCTAAGCAGACGCCTCAGAACGAGGCTTCATCTTTTGGTCTCCTCCCAGAAACACTTGGCTTCCCAACAATCTAATTAAAAGGCTATAATATGTTCTAGTTGTTCATAAAGTGATTCATGAGAGAGTAAGAAGAATAAAAAGACCTGATGGTAATGGTGGGCATCGAGCCAGGCATCGAGTCGGGACTGGTACCCTTGGGCTAGGGCGGGGCTGGACCCGACCCGATTATAATCCAATAATATTTTTTAATTATAAAATAATTTTTTAAAAATATAAAATATATTTTTTAATAATAGAATATTTTTTAATAATTAAATATATATTTTTAAAATAAAAAATATTTTTTAATCCTTACCCGGGGCCCAGCCCTACCTCATGGTTACTCCAAAACCAGCAATTGAAAAGCACATCCAAACAAAAAGGAAACAAGAAAAACAACAAATCTTCTCCCTCCTACGGATCGAGATGAAGTTCGGTTAGACTCAGACTTGACAACCAAAAAAAGGAAATTTCTGAATTGCTTATGGTCAAGAAGAAAAAGACAACGAAGAAAAGAAGAACATGAAAAGAAATCATAGAGGAAATGAGTTCACCTAGCCCCCTCACAAAGCAAAAGTTCGGAAGAGAAGCCAAAAAGGAAGAGAAAGTGTGCCAAGAAAGACAAAAAGATGAAAAAGTACACCCCAAGCAGTACCTTAAACAACGAGAGTTCTAAAGAGGAAGTGAAAGAGATCAAAGGCAAGAAGAAAAAAACAACGCCTGAATCAGTTAAATCAAGTGATGAAGAAAGTCCAACTAAGCGCAAGTTTTACGAAATGTTGAAAAGAATGAGCAACCTCGAACTTAGGGGGAAAGGAAAACACACATACTCATGCAAGGATTACTACCTTGGCATTCCCAAGGAGTTTATAAAATACAATGGAACCACCTGCCCACACGTTTATCTTTCAATATTTATCAATGATTGCTACAAGATCCAGACAAATAACAAAGCATTGTTGCGTTACTTTTCAAGAAGTCTTGAAAGCATCGTTGCGCAATGGTACAAAAAAAATGTTAACCTAGTTGAACTAAAGGAATTTGACAGGTTGGTTAACATGTTCATCGAGAGATTTGTGCAAAATGTTCCCATAGCTCCAACCCTTAGCACCCTTTGCAGTCTCCATCAGAAACAAGAAGAAAAGGCATGAGAATTGATCCAAAAATGGAGAATCCAATGCAACAAGATGAATGAGCCCATTTCTAAAACACAAGCTCTGTCACTCATTGGGAAAAATCTTGCCAAACCATTGGAAAGTCGTATCCGCAATGCTCCAATCAAGACCTTCGCTGAGTTGATTGAACAAGCAGATCAATAGATGAAGGATTTGAAGAAGGTGATTTTGACGGAATCATTGTTCCCAAGTACAAAAAAGAGGGTAAGAAAGAAGGGAGGATATAGTTGCTTGCACACTTCATAACAAATGCCGACATTCGAAAGGACAACGGCAGTAGTTATAAGCATGACAAAAAAGTAAACCACAAAAAGAACACACAGTTGCCCAAAGGAAATGAAGAAGGGAAGAACAAACACCTAGGCTGGAGTTACGACCGGAAGTTCACTCCTCTCAGTCAATCTCGCGAGAAGATCTTAGAGTACCTCCTCTCCAAAGGAATTGTGGTCTTGCTAAAAATTTCAGAACCTCTTAAAATGATAGGAGGTAATAAAGAAAAACTATGTAAGTTTCATCATCCTACTAGTCATGACACTGAGGATTGTTTTGTCCTAAAAAACATTATCCAAGATTTCATCAATAAGCATCTCAAGGTTGATGATGATAGCATCCGTGAAGTATTAAGGAATCCATTTCTTGATTACGGGAAGACGGCAGTAGCCACAATCGCTACAGACACTTTACTCATATAATCCATAGGAGCATATCCGACATTGTGATAGAAGCAATTCACACCAAGTCACGATGACGAATCAAGGTAAGAAAGTTAATAAAAAAACCTACCATAATTCCAAAGACTTTTCTCTTATGAGGCGGCGAAGATGAGTCGTCAGATGACTCTTCGAAGGAGGATTTCAGCTACGCCATTCAATTGAGGAGTTTTAGGAGGAGTCTTTTTATGCCTTGTGCCATGCATCCTACAATACTCATCAAAGGGACCCACATACTCACCTCCATTGTCCCTATGTAGGCATTTTAATTTTATTTCATTCTGTCTCTCAACAAGAACATGAAATTGCTTGAATGTAGCAATCACTTGGTCCTTCATATTCAAAGTATAGACTCACATTTTTCTTGAATGATCATCAATGTAAGTGACAAAATAAAGTTGACTACCATGTGTACTAACCTTCAGTGGACAAACATATGGGTGAACCAGTTCTAACAATTTCTTCTTCCTTAAAGATGGATGATTTTAAAATGAAATTCTTCTTTGCTTCCCTACCAAGCAATGAGTACATGTTTGTAGCTTTCTTTCTTTGTTCGAGGAAGTAAATTTATTTTAATTAAACAATCAATACATTTCTCACTCATATGACATGACCTCTTGTGTTACAATTCAATAGATTTATCATTCTTTGTCACATGCACTACGTTTTTTGTAATTGATATCTGCATAACATACAAGTTGCACTTTTTGCCTCGAGCCATAACAAGTGAGCCCCTAGTGAGCTTCCACTGTCCATCACTGAAGGTGCTACATAAGCCGTCATCATCAAGTTTTCCAGTTGAAATCAAATTCAAGCGTATATCTGTCATATATCTGACATCTTTGAACTTTAACATAGTTCCATTGTTGGTCTGTAAATTTATATTACCAACACCAATAACATGTGACAAGTCATCATTACCCATTCTCAATACTCCATAATCACCATAAGTATAAGTAACAAGAATTCTTTATTTGAAGAAACATGAAGAAATGCACAACTATCAATCACCAAATTCATATAATAACTTGTCAAGTTCACAACATCTTCATCATAAACAATAACCAAGTAATTACACGTAGCCGTGGCGACACGATAAGTTTTTCTCATATTACATTCATTCTTCTTTTCCAGTTTTTCATCACTTCTATTTGTTCTCTTCAATTGAAAGCAATACTTCTTGATGTGCCTCTTTTTGCCGCAATGATGACATTTTATATTCTTGCACCTTGGTCTTGATTTGCTTTGACTCTTTCTCTACCTTTCTAACTTTTAAATTTATTTATCCCCTTATTCTCAGTATTAACAAACACATCTGACTGTGCAGAGCAACTTTGAGACTTTCTTCTTATTTCTTCATTTAAAATGTCTGCTTTAACAAGCTCCATAAAAACAACATCATTTGCAGAAAAGTTGGTGAGTGAGACCCTAAATACCTCTCATGAATATGGTAGAGTGACAAACATCCATAGCCCTATAGTTTCATCATCAAAATTAATATCCATGCCACACAACTGATTAATAAGTCCTTGAAATTCATTCAAATGATAACCTACAAAATTTCATTCCTTATACTTAAGTTGCATCATCCGTCTAAGCAAGTACAATTTGTCTGCTCTTTGAGGCATACAAGTTTTCAAGCTAAGACCACAATGTCTTCACATGAGTCTCTTGTATAATATAATTGTAGACATTTTCATCAATAAATTGTCGAATAAAACCACACACTTGCTCATGTTTAAATTTTCATTCTTTTTCACTCTTAGATTCGAGCTTTTGAGTAGAAAACACTAGAAGATGCATAGCCTTTACAAACAAGTGATCCTTCATTTTGTTCTTCCATGAATGATAATTTGTGCTATTCCAACTGATTGTACGACTTATGCAAAAATCAATTCTTGAACTAAGCTCTGATACCACTCATATTTGGAAAACATACACAAACTGAATTATTGTACTTCACAATTGAAGACGATGACTCACAACAATATGTTAATAAGCACTTATATCCCGTGCACAAGCAAAGCAAAATATTTCCCCCACCCGAGCTCCAAAAATAAAACCCTTATCATCCAACGAATTTCACAAATATATATATATATCACAATAATGAAACAAGCAACAAAAAGATAATCTCAAAGAAGATAAGAGAGACACCAATTTTAACATGGAAGGCCCACTCAAAATGATAGGTAACCATGGGGTTGAGAGCAACCAAATAACAAATCCACTATGTAATATGAAAACGGTTACAAGAGGACAATATATAATGACTACACTCTAAAAGCTCAAGAATCACCAAAATAGAGAAGCAATGATGCAAATGAAAAGGAGGAAGTGAAAGAATATCACGTAATTGAGAGTGATGACCTTCCCACAACAAAAACTGTGTCTCTTGTTACAATCTTCAATAATCAAAGAGAAGAAAGATTGAAAGAAAAACCCAAACAGTAAAAGAATCTTTTCCCTTCACAATCTCTCTTTCTCTCTTGATAAAATCTTTGTAATGACTTCAAGAATCAATGGAGTACAATAACTCTCCCTTTCTTTGTTTTCTCTTTCTTCCATAACTCACAAAGAAGAAGAGTAATACCCAAGCCCCTTCCGCACAAAAAACGTTGAGTTAAAAATTTCAGTCTTAGTCCACAAATTTATCAAAATCACTCTCTTTCATTTTTGTCCGATGCTTTACTTATTCTTTTTGGCTTGGATCTGGATCCCCTATGTAAAAGTGATCTAGCCCAAAACCCGTCGTCGTATATCTCTGTCTGAATTGCCCAGAGCACCGAACAACTTTGTCCAACGTCATTCACATTTCAGCCACTTGACAACACCGCCGGCTGGCTCGAGCCCATCGCTACAGTCGGCTTCATCGTAATACTGTCGCCTCCAGCGAACGTCTTCTCCCAGCTTTTCTTAGAAGCTGTTGCCTCCTCTAGTCGCCAATTCCCCTCTTCTCGGCCCCCTTCCTCCATACCTCTATGGTTGTCGATTCCATTCAACGTCTTCTCCCAGCTTTTCTTAGAAGCCGTTGCCTCCTCTAGTCGCTAGTTCCCCTCTTCTCGGCCCCCTTCCTCCATACCTCTATGGTTGTCGATTCCATTCCTGCTTGCCACACCAGCGACCACCGATCAACAGATGGACCCTGGTATTATACACGTTGTAGAAAATAGATCAAATAATAGAAGAGGACACAAGTTTACGCGGTTCAATCAGACCTATGTCCACGAGAAACAGCTTCACACCCCTCGTGTGATTTTCTTCATTGTGTTGTGCATAGAAAACAATATATAATATAATGTTCCAATCCCATTAAGGAACAAAAAGGGGAACGAGCAAAGCAAAGGCTCTTTATAAGGCAACATTAGCAATAAGGAAGGTCATCATGGCAGTATGGAAATTTCCAAAGTAGATCATTCTCCAACGGTCGTCCAACGTTCCTCTCAACGTTAATGATTCAACGGGTGGGAGATAAAAATGGCAACCATCATTTTCAACACTCCCCCTCAAGTGGGGTGTAGATATTCATACATCCCCACTTGCTCAATATTTTATGATGTAACTCTCGAGTCAAGCCTTTAGTGAGTCAATCGGCCAGCTGTTCTGAACTTCTGATGTAGGGGGTAGATATTTCACCTTTTTGTACTTTCTCATGAACATAGTGACAATCTATTTCTATATGTTTGGTTCTTTCATGAAAAATTGAATTTGCTGAAATATGAATGGCAGCCTGATTATCACAGTGCAAAGGCATAGGAAGATGAACTTGTAGCCCAATTTCTGATATAAGGGTTTTAATCCATGTAAGTTCACTAGTTGTTGTAGCCATAGCTCGATATTCTGCTTCAGCATTAGATCTGGACACAACACTCTGTTTTTTGCTTTTCCGAGACACAACATTACCTCCAACAAACACATAGTAGCCAGTTGTAGATTTTTTGTCTGAACGTCCTGCCCAATCTGCATCGGTGAATCCTTGAATTTGATGATGATCATTCCTTTTGTACCAAATGCCTTGTCCTGGAGTTCCTTTTAAGTATTGCAGAATGCGATGAACAATTTTCCAATGATGTTCTGTGGGTGCATGCATACACTGGCTGGCTACAGTGACTGCATAGGTTATGTCCGGTCTAGTAATGGTCAAGTATAGAAGTTTTCCTACTAGCAGTTGGTAGCCTTCCTTGTTACAGACTGGATCATCTTGAGTAATTTCAACCTTTTGTCCAACTTCAATTGGTGTTTGTACTGGCTTACACTCAATTTTTCTGACTTCCTTAAGCAAGTCTAATGTATATCTTCTTAGAGAGAGCAATAGACCCTTGCTTGAGTGAGCAATTTCAATGCCTAAAAAATAACGAAGCTTTCCCAGATCCTTTATGTCAAAAACATTGCAAAGCAGTTCTTTAGTTCTCATAATCTTTTCTTCATCAGTCCCTATCACAATAATGTCATCCACATATACAAGTACGATAACCAGATTACCATCCTTCCATTTGATAAATAGAGAGTTGTTAGCATTGCTTCTTACGAAACCATGTTCTTCTAAGAAATTACTCAACCGATAGTGCCATGCCCTTGGAGATTGTTTCAAGCCATAGATTGCCTTGTGAAGCTTTCACACCAATTTTTTCTTAGCTTCTTGAGGATGTTTGGGAGGAAGATTCATGTACACTTCTTCTTTCAAATCTCCTTGCAGAAAAGCGTTTTTAACATCAAGTTGATATAAGGGCTAATTATAATTGCATGCAACTGATAATATCACCCTTATTGTATTCATTTTTGCTACAGGCGCAAAGGTCTCTTCATAATCTAAGCCTTGAATCTGTGTATACCCTTTTGCGACAAGTCTGACCTTATATCTTTCAATACTCCCATCGTTTTTGTATTTTATTTTAAACACCCAGCGACACCCAACAGCCTTTTTTCCTGGAGGTAGCGTAACAATATCCCAAGTTTTGTTTTGATGTAAGGCACTAAGTTCTTCATCCATGGCTTTTAACCACATCGAGTCTCTTTTGGCTTCTTCATATGTAGTTGGCTTTGAACAATTAGAGACTCTTGATATATATGCTCTATACATGTGGTTAATCTTCTCGTATCCAATATAATGTTCGATAGGATAGCTTGTAGAAGTATAAGTGTCGTAATTTGATAACCGAGTAGGTGGCTTGGCTTGTCACTCTGATCTTCTCATAGTGATTTGGGTGTCATTTTCGCTTGCTGCCACTATAGTGGTTTGGGTATCATTATGATGGTCTGGAGCTGCAATTTCAGTATTGGCCTCTTGGAATCCTTCTGGTGAATTTTGGATTCTTCTTATGACTGTAAAATCGTTGTAAGGATCCATAGTTGGTAGCACGATCTCCCCCTGAAGGCAAGTCCCATCAAGAACGTTAGATGTAGGAGGAAAATTTTTTTTCATAATACGATTTTCTGGTATTGTGTGATGAAAGTAAGGTGTGTTTTCACCAAACACAACATCTCTGGAGATAAAAAGACGTTTTTTTTCTATACTATAGCATCGGTATCCCTTTTGTGAGATAGAATACCCTAGAAAAATACATTTAAGAGCACGACTACTAAGTTTATCTATGTTTTGTCGCTGCCTAGAAACAAAAGCAACACATCCAAAGGTTCGCATGTGGTTTAAATTGAGCTTATGTCCCTTCAAAATTTCAAGGGGCGCACGATCCTGAAGATTTTTGCTAGGTAATCTGTTAATAATATAACAAGCATTCATGATGACATCACTCCAATAAATCTTAGGGACATTCATTTGAAATAATAAAGCACGAGTAACTTCAAGAAGATGCCGATTTTTCCTTTCGGTGACTTCGTTTTGTTGAGGAGTGCCCACACAAGTGAATTGATGATCAATGCCACATTGTTTTTCAAAAGCCTCAAATTTAAAATTTTTATATTCAGTACCATTATCAGTCCTTAATACTTTGATTTGTTTTCCATATTGATTTTTCACCATATTATAAAACGTTTGAAATTTATCGAAAACTTCATCTTTAGATTTGAGCAAATAAATCCATGTAACCTTTGAGAAATTGTCTATAAATGTGACATAATACCGAAAACCAGAATATGAAACCACGGGGGCCAGACCCCACACGTCAGAGTGAACCAAATCAAAGGAATTTTCAGTATAAGTATCAGACTTTGGAAAGGGAAGTCTACTCATTTTAGCATAGCGACACACATCACATGTTTGACAATCATAATAATATGTAGGAAATAAACAATTCAGTTTGTAGCTAGAAGGGTGACCCAATCTTTTGTGCCACAATGAGCAATCAAGTCTAGCAACCATGGCTTTGCTTTCTTGTTCCAATACATATAAACCTTTAGCTAATCTTTCTTTACCAATCATCTTCTTCGACAATCTGTCCTGAAAAACCACATCATGAGGTGAGAATATAACATCACAGTTCAATTCCTTAGTGAGCCTAGAAACAGATAATAAATTTGTAGATAGACTAGGAACTACTAGAGCATTAATATTTTGTTCACAATCAAGAAGATAAAACATTACTAATACCCTCTACTTTTACCTTTGATCCATCTGCAATAATCACATAGTAATTTCCATGTGCACGTTTAATATTTGATTGATCTAAAACTGAGGTGCACATGTGTTAACTTGGTCCAGAGTCAATAATCCAATCAAAGTGAGTAGAAAACATTTGCACTAGCTGCAGAGGCCACCATAGCAGTTGTTTCCTTTTGTTTGTAGACATTTTGTAGAAGTCCTGTAATAGTTTTCAACTGAGCAGCCACGTCAACATTTTTTGTAGCAGCAGAATGGGTTGTTGCAGTAGGTTCATTTGATCGACGAATCAAAGGTTGGCCTGGCTTCCCGTGCAATATCCAGCACCTCTCACGGGTATGTTCGTCCTTCTTACAATAGGTACAGGTGAACTTGCTGTGATTTTGGTTTCTTGGTTTATTTCCAAGGAAACTGTGGTTGTCTTTCTTTCCCATGGTGGCAGCAAAGGCAGTGGTATTGATAGTAGTATATGCTGCCTTATCTGAACCATCAAGTGATGAAATAGCTTGTGGCTTGTGTTGATCTTAGTTCATGACACGTCTACGAGTTTCTTCTCTCATAAGCATAGATAATATATTGTTGACTGAGGGTAATTCCAGCGAGAGAAGAATTTGACTTTGAAGATGCTCAAAGTTATTTCCAAGACCAGCAAGAAGTTGAAATGCTTTTTCATGTTCTCTAAGCCTTTTTGATGGAGCATTATCCGAGTAAGTCCTGGTACATAGGTCATATTCATCCCATAGACGTCTCTTTTTACCATAGTAATCAGCAATGCAAAGATCATTTTTCTTTAGACTATGGATCAAGCAAGACAATTGATACATCCGAGCCACATTATTTTGTTCACCAAACATTTCTTGGGCATTAATCCATATGTCACGGGCAGTAGTAGCAAACATAAAATTTTCAGCAATTTTTGATTCCATGGAATTTAAGAGGCACGACATAACCATATCATTGACCGATTTCCATTCCTTATACTTAGCATCATGAATTTCTTGTTTAGTAATTTCTCCATCAACATATCCGAGTTTTGATATACCGCTAAGATATAAGGAAACAGATTTCGACCAAGAGAGATAATTTCTTCCATCTAGCAAAATAGATGTGATTTTTTAACTTGGTACCTGTTCTTGAACGAGTATTCATTCAACCGAAAAATCTAACGCCACGTTTGTTGTAGTCATGGAGAAACACCAACTTAGAGTACCCGCTCTGATACCATGTAGAAAATAGATCAAATAATAGAAGAGGACACAAGTTTACGTGGTTCGGTCAATCAGACCTACGTCCGAGAAACAGCTTCACACCCCTCGTGTGATTTTCTTCATTGTGTTGTGCATAGAAAACAATACAAAATATAATGTTCCAATTCCATTAAGGAACAAAAAGGGGAACGAGCATAGCAAAGGCTGTTTACAAGGCAACATTAGCAATAAGGAACGTCAGTATGGAAATTTCCAAAGGAGATCATTCTCCAACGGTTGTTNCCTCCTTCTTCCTGTTTTTCCCTCTCTAGTCGGCCGTCGCCTCTGCTATTAGGGGATTCACCGCCCTTTTTCTGCCCTCTCTTCCGACAGCCTCCATCTCTGCCCCCTCGTCCGACTGCATCCATCGCTCCCCACTGCCATAATCCACCGCCGCCCAGCGTCCTCCCCATTTCATCTCCTTCTTACTCACCTCACCTGATGGGATTTCCGCATGTTCCGTTGTTTCTCACCACCGCTCATTTCTCTATGTCCTCCATTGTCGTTCTAGTGAGACCCCAAACAAAGCTGAGCTCTCATTTCCATCCATCACAGAACCTACAACATTGCCCGTCCTCCTCCCTTCTGCCCACAATGCTCATCGAATCTCCCCTTGGTGCATAAATTGGGAAAGGCGGAGTTGAATCTGCGTGATCTGTGGATGTTCCTACTACTAAGCTTATTGAGTTGTTGGCCAAGACAAAGAAAAGGTGGAGAGTGCCTGCTCGCCATGACGGAAAGAGTCCTGGGCGTCAAGCTCCACGGCAAGTTGTTTTGGGTTCTGAATCGATCTGCGTGGTGGTGGTGGTGAAATCTCTCTGGGGGGTGATTCCTGCCTGATGGCTCATTCTGCTAGCAACACCGTGGGGGTGGACAATACCCACAGAAGAAAATGGAATAGAGAGGAGTATTTGGAGCAGGCGCGTGAATCCGAGTTGCAGGGAGGAGAAGGCCAGTTTAAGTAGAAAGCAAAGGCTCCTCTGCTGCCAAGAAAATCACTGAAACACAAGGACTATGAAGTTGATCTACCATCTCGTTTGGGGAAGAGTTAGGTAGTCACTCCATGTACATTTGGACTATGCAAAGGGTGAACCTTATTACCAACCATGTACACTATTATATTTATTTTTTTATGCTCAAACATTACATATGAATGTGCATGAGATAATATATATTTATTAAATAACAAATTAAATATGAGGTAACAAAAGATTTATAAAATAAATCGATAATGTAGTTAACGTTTAAAATAAGTATATGAGATAATGTTTATAAATAACAAAAAAATTTATGAGATAATGAGATAACAGATCGATGCATGAGATAACGTTAAACACAAGAATGAGGTAATGTTTATATGATAGCAAGATAATGATATAAGAGTGACAAAAAAAACCAAGACGCTTGTTACTACCTACATGGATATGTTGGTTATAACGATATGTATATATGAACAGATAAATTTTAGCTTTATCGAATCAGAAAATCTTTTTTTTTGCAGTTTTTGCTTTTATCTCTATAAAAAGTTTTATTTTGTATTAATCATAGGTTTTTTTTTCATACTTAAAATAGTGCATAAAAATATTACTTACACTAAAGTGGCTGTGTATAACCAGCTTCGCTGACACGGGTAGCCAGGTGGCATTCTTCCATTTTTCTTGACAGCTGATCTCTCAGGTGTACCCTCAGCCTAGGTCTTTTTGTTATTGATCATTTAAAGAGCATCCATAATTGCGTTTACCATTTAATCGCAGGAATATATTTTGTGCATGAATTGTAAAATTAAATTTAAGAAAATTTGACCCCAATGAACCTTCCCATGAACTTTTGACCCAAACCATTTAATAGAAGAGGAGAACAATGAACGTCCCATACAAGTTCTCGATATTTGGATTCCATAAGTGTGAATGGTTTGGCTTGAGATGGGAACTTGCATACTTGAGTGAAAACTTAAGGGTAATTTAGGAATTTCATAAGTTTAGGATTTTGCACTGAGGTCTTATCCAGCAGGGCATCGTGGCTTGTAAAGTCTAAATAGTCATCTATTCTCGGATGCTCCTAATTGATTGTGCGGTGGTGAAAATTTCAGTTCCATTTGATTATCTCTTTGATACGAGTATTGAGCAATTTCATTACTGTACACAAGTATGTGAAAACCTGAACCAATTTGGTCTTCACTCAAGAACTGTTCAAATCATAGATTTCTAAAATGTTTTCAAAATCAATTTTTTGAAAACGATTTCAAAAACTACGTCATACATGTGTACAGTCCAACCTAAATTTAATTCTCTAAGACCCAACTCAGACTGGTCTTAGAGGCCACCATTTGTGAATCTAATCCCATAGCCTAGATCTACTGAACTTCTCTAACATCCACATGAAATGAATAAAGATCACACTGAGAATCGTGTAGTTTGAATAAAACCTAATTCATGTGGTCAACATGTCCCCAAGGAGGTTCAAACCCAGCTCAGTTAAGACCGAACCTAGTTCTTTTGACAAGCCTAGCCTTAGTTAATTAAATCTTGAATTTTGACAAGTCCTGCTTTGATCTTCAACAACAATGAGCTTGGATTTATATCTCAATAATCACAATGAAAGATCATGGATTTCTGATCTCTGATTATGGATCTTGCATTTCAGATATCATGTATTGTATTTCAGATCTTCGTTTTTAAATATTGGAGCATGGATTTTATATCACAAATCTCACGTTATCAATTTCAGATACTAGATCTTGGATTTTAGATTTTCAAAATTAAATTTTGGATCTTGAACTTCGGATTTTGGATTTTGGGTTAGATTTCATGTAAGGAGTCTTGAATCATACATGGATATTGGATATTTGATCTTGAACCTTAGATTATGGATTTTGAATATCAGATTTCAGTTTTTGAACTTTAAATTTTGGATCTTGGATGCCAGGTTTGGATTTTGGATTTCAAATCTTAGATTATAGATCTGGGCTCTAGGATTTTGGATTTAAGTTTTCATATTTCAATTATCAAATTTTGGATCTTAGACCTTAGATTGTGTATTTTGTATATCATATTTTAGTTTTCCAACTTTAGAAATTGGATCTTGGATCCCAAGTTTTGGATTTTAGATTTCAAATCTTGGATTATAGATCTAGGATCTAGGATTTTGGATGTAATATTGTGGATTGTGAACCTTAGATTATGGATTTTGGATATCAGATTTTAGGTTTCAAAATTTGGATTTCGGATCTTGGATCCAATGTTTTGGATTTTGGACTTAGATATTGGATTATAGATCTAGAGTCTTGGATTTTGGATTTAAGATTTAAGATTTTGGGTATCATATTTTGGATCTCACTCGTTAGATTATGGATGTTGTCTCTCAAATTTTGGATCTCAATGATTATATACTGGATATTGGATTTCACTCTCAAACCTTGTATTTGGACTGTGAATTTCCATGACATGGTATGATCTTTATGACATTTCTATTTCAAATTTAAAACAAGAATCCCTCATATCCTGATCCCAATTTCTAGATTCTGGTTCAAATCTCTCCATTAGGTTGATGTCCTATAACCTAGTCCTAGTAATGACTAGACTTTAGGTCTACATGACATAGTTATTCATGCATCATTTTAGATCTAGAATCTCGATTTGCATCGATCTATGATGATCCCAGCATGAACAAACTTTAGATTAATTGTTTATTGTTCATCAGTTTATTTCTAAGATCTACTTAGATTTTAAAATGTGCATGATTTCAAAATTAAGGTATACTTACTTTCTTAGGTTTTGGATGACATTTAGACTTAAGAAATTGAACATTTTAGTATAGTCTTTAGTCTGATTACCCCTGGTAAAGACGTGAGAAATGGTTAGGCATCATACCGACAAGTCTGGTCTCGTCTCTCAAAATCCCGCACAAGTAGTGGATACGAGTATAGGTAATGATATCCCATTTGTTATGGCATGCATGTAAAATTTGATAAAAAAAATCTACATGTAAACAAAAGTGACAACTGTGATGAGACCTGACATTGTCTATCAAGACAAAAATATATTCCATCTTTATAAATTTTGAATTCCGTCCCACCTATAGACCCACATAGGTACCCTCGTTTGATGAATGTGTATACTTTTGATGTGCATTGTGACCAAGGATTGAGAGAGATTTTTCATGTTCAATCAGATATAAGATCATACATTACCTGTCACAAATTTAGGAGTCATTTGAAAACAATGTTTGCTTCTCATTTTGATTTTTAACCCACATCTTAAGCCTCATTACATTAGAGCAAATTGTTTGTGTGTGTGCTTGTATGTTTCAAAATTTCCCCCCATCTACATGTTTCGGTCGTCATGTCGTAGAATACTCCTATATGCATTAGCTCGGGTCAGTTCAATGGCTGCACCAAGTTACTTGAGAAGGGTATATAAGCATATTTGGTTTACAAAACAATTGATGACCTCAAATCCCAGATATCTAAGTTTAGGTGACCAAGCCATTTTCAAATATTTGCATGATAGAACTATGTCTCTAAGGGGTTTTGTTTGTATCATGATGTGTATGTCCTGTCCGAATTCAATGTTTATTCATTTTACATGCATCAAATTTCATCAATACTATGCACCAAAAAATTTTCATAAAGAAAACTAGACGAATTTTCGAAAAGAATCATTGTTTTCACTGTCACAATCATCCATAATTTTCCTTTTCAATGTCATCTTATAGGGTCCCTTCGACCTGCACAATTGTTATTTGGTCGGAACCTCCTATTGGGTCGACCCTAACAGCCACAATCTCATCACTTAGTCTAACCATCTTCTATTTGTGTATTCGTTCATATGTCTGTGTTGAATCTCACCATGTTGTTTCATCTGTCATTATAATCAAGATATTTCTCTTGTGCCACATTGTACATTCTATTCTCAGAAGTGATCGAGACAGAATCTATTTTCTAATCATGACTAGAACATTAAAATTTCAAATCAAGCTTGTTATCATTTCATTTCCTATTCTCTCCCATGCCATGTAGAGACAAGTGGGGTCTTCTTATCAAGTTTTTTTCCTCAATCAAAGTCATTTTCCCCCATTTTTGATATTCAAATATTCTAGTACTCTTTCATGTGATATATTCTTTGATGGCCAGACTAATCTCTTGTCTCTATCCATGCGTTTTCTTTTACTGCCCTTCACACTGGGTATCTTTTTTACAAGCATTACAAGTTGCTACGAAATGGCTACAAAAAGTTTCAGTAAAGAAAATTTTAAAATTTTTAAAATCTAAGAGCAGTCAGTCCACAAGTCTTCAAAATTCAAGTGTATACCAATTTTCCATATTCCATGATCTTTGCAATATTTCCAAGTTTCAAACATATATGGTTCTTTCCGTTTTGCATTTTGGTGCATACATGTTTTTCAAATTTAATGCACATGAGTGTCTCATCTTTTACACTCAGATGCACACGAGTTTTCCATTCCACATTTGAATGCTAAGAGATTTTTCAATTTTCCATATTGGTAGGCAAAATTTTTTCAAATATTGCAATTTGATGAGCACAAGTTTTTCAAAATTCACACCACGATGCGCACAAGTCTTTTGAAACTCGCACCTTTGGTGTGCACGGGTTTTCAAATTTCACAAGTTTTCTAAATTTTACATCTTAGTGCACATAGGTTTTTCAATTTCACAAGTTCCCCAAATTTGGTGCGCACAAGTTTTCTAATTTCAGTGGTTTTCAAAATTTCGAAATTTGATGCACATAGATTTTTCAAATTTCACAAGTTTCCAAATCTTGCACCTTGGTGGAGACAGGTTTCACAGATTTCACAAGTTTTCTAAAATTTTGCACCTTGGTGCACATAGGTTTTTCATATTTCACAAATTTTCCAAAATTTGGCACCTTGGTGCATACAAGTTTCCAAATCACACAAGTTTTGCAAAATTTCACACCATAGGACACATACGTTTTCCAATTTCACAAGCCGTATAAAATTTTGCACCTTGGTGCACCGAGCTTTTTCATTTTTACAAGTTTTTCCAAATATCACACATTGGTACACACATATTTTTCAAAGTTTTGCACTACTCTGCACATATGGTTTTCAAATTTCATGCCATGGTACGTATAGGTCTTCCAATTTCCAGTTTCACACTTCAATGTGCACAATCTTTTTAATCACACACACATTTTTTAAATTTCACACTCTAGTGCATTCATGTTTTCAAAGGTTTTCCAATTTCACAAGTTTTTTTTAAATTTCACTCATTAGTACAAATAGGTTTTCAAATTTCCAAAGTTTTCTAAATTTAGCACCTCAGTGTGCATGAGTTTTCAAATTTCACAAGTTTCCATATTTTTCACCAGGATGCAAACAGGTTTTCTAATCTCACAAGTTTTTTCAATTTTGCACCTCGATGTGCATAGATTTTTTCAGTCAAACAAGTACCTCCAGTATCACACCCTAATGTGCATAGGTTTTTTCAATATTTGCATTGCAATGCACAAAGGTTTTTCAATTTTACAATTATATATCCGTTTTCGAGATTCACATTTCAATGCTTACAAATTTTCCAATCATATATCCATTTTCAATTTACACAAGTTTATCCCATTTCCGTATAAATTGTGTGCATTTTGTACATGATTTCGCACATCGGTGCAAACAAATTTCACAAGTCATTTCGTGTCTCAGCACAATATTGTTGCGCTTCGATGCATACAAGTTTTTCAAATTTCGCACTTCGTACAAATTTCTCAAAATTTTGCACATCGGTGCACAAGCTTTTCAAACACATGCAAATTTATAGATTTTCACTTCAGTACATACTAGTTTTCCATTCATAGGCAAGTGCAAACAAGTTTTCAATTTTGTACTTTGGCACACTCAAATTTTCATAAATTTTGTGCTTTCATACGTGGTATTGCATGTGTATACAAGTTTTCAAAGGATTTCATGCTGCAACGCAACATTTTTTGTGCTTTAACACAACATTTTTTATGCTTCGACACACCATATTTTGTGGTTTGATGCACACAAGTTTTACAAGAACATGCACTAGTATAAGGTTTCGTACTACGATGCACCCAAGTAAGCATACCTTGGCATAAGACTTTGTGCTTTAGCCCGCCCAAACAAATGTACCAGTTTACATAAGTTTTCTGACTCTTATATTCTGGTATAAGATTTAGCGCTTCAGTGCCCCCAAGTAAACATATCGTTATAAGATTTCGCGCTTCAACACGTATAAGTAAACATGCTTTGGTATAAGATTTTGTGTTTCAACACTGCCAAGTAAAGGTACCTTGACATAAGATTTTGTGCTTCAGCACACCCAAGTAAACGTATCTCGGCATAAAATTTTGTGCTTTGGTGCCTCCAAGTAAACATACCATTGCATAAGATTTCGTGGTTCGACGTACACAAGTACACAATTTTTGTACTTTGGTGCCCATTTTCATACTTTGCCGCATACAAGTTTTAAATCTTTACAAGGGTACAAGCACCCATATTCATATGAGACCCACAAACACTCATATTCATATGAGACCCACAAACATGCATGCAATCACATTTGAATGTGCAATTTCATACTTTAGTGCATTTTTTCACACTTCAGTGCACATTTCTACACATCGTCCCATACAAGCATTACAAGCATTTCAAGTCTGATAAAACATTTGTTACAAGTTTTTATATTGCATCTTGCAAGTACTTAATGATTTCAGTTTTTCTACAAGAGCAAGTAAATTTGGCCAGTGGTTTGATGATAGTTAAACGATTAAAGTTTCGACATGACTATATCATAAGGCATGGATAGAGCTCAAAGAAATAGAATGAATCAAAGTCTAGGAAATGTGATCAGCAATGACTTGGTTAGCAAAAGAAATGCTTACCAAAAATCAATTAGAGAACAAAAGGATCGCGTTGACCCCAAGCAAAATAGAAAAAAAAAAGCACCAAGAGGTGGGCTTGAGGTAAATGTAGTCATTCTGCTCGAATAGTACTCAAGGTATCAGGTATGCATGAAAGTGATTTATGTCTAACTTACAAAGTTATGTGATCTACAAACTCTTGTTGAATCATGTCTTTTGAAGCATTCTAAGTTCGAGCAAGGAAGCCTTAGAGGTGTTCTACAACTGGTACCTTAAGGCCAATAGGTCTAACAACTGCTGACTCAAGACTTGTTGCAAGGTTCAGTAGAAAGCTCGATAGACATGATATTTAGTATGTTTCCGAGTCAATTCTAACAACATACGAATATTTGTGGGGGTGCTTGGTAATTCCTAATTTGCAACTGACTCAATCTTAGTTGAATCTATGTTGATACCTTTGCTAGAAACCACATGACCCAAGAATTGTCAAGACAAAACTTGCATTTACTGAACTTGGCATACAACTTGTTCTCTTTTAATATAGACACTGCCTTTCTAAGATGTCTTTCATGTCCTTTCTTCTTGAATAAATCAAAATGTCATTGATGAAGTATATAATAAACTGACCTAAATGGGGTTTGAAGACCTTATTCATCAAGTCCACGAAAGCTACTAGAGTATTTTTTAGACCGAATGGCATGAGTAGGAATTCAAAATATTCATAACGGGTACACAACACAATTTCAGACACATCTACATCCTTACTTCTCAATTGATAATGTGTAGACCTCAAATCAGTTTTGGAAAATACACTTGCACCCTTAAGTTGGTTGAAAAGATCATTAGTGCGGGGTAAATGATACTTGTTGTGCATAGTCACCTTATTCAATTGCCTATAGTCAATACATAATTGTAGACCGCCATACCTTTTTTCATGTATAATAAAGATGCACATCATGGTGATATACTAGGCTAACTAAATTTCTTCTCTATCAACTCTTGCAACTGAAATTTCAACTCTTTTAACTCAGTTGGAACCATTCTATAATGAGCGATGGCAGTCAGTTGAGTTCCCAGTTTAAGTTCTATAGCGAACTCAACTTCGCAACCAGGTAGCAAACCTGTAATCTTTATGGAAACACATAAAAAACTCATAAACCACAAAAACATAAATGACCTCCTTTTTTAAACTAATGCATTATCATTGACGCTAAAAAAGCCTTATACCTTTTGCTTAACATTTTCTATGCTAAGTGACAAGAAATTATAGAGGTGAGTTGAATTCTATGTCCATCTTGCAATATTGCCACTCTGTCATCTAAAAGACAAAAAGTGGATTTCTTCTTATTGAGTCAAATAAAGCTTGATGCTTTGCTATGTATGTGATGCCCAATGAAACATAAAAAATTCTTGAATTTAAATGGGTACCAAATCTTCATAAAATTTGACAGTCACTCCAATAAATGATGCATGTCATATAAGCCTCCCTAACTACCACCGCATTCCCTAAGGAAGAGGTGACTACAAAACAGGGATGCATGGCACTGACTACTAAACAGGGATGCATGGCACTAGTTTTCTGAATTAAATGAGTCGCAACTCTAAGGGATACAAAAGAATAATTTGACCATGAATCTATGAGGATACACATCTGTGTACAAAAAAGAAAACTTTTACCCCAAATAACATTTGGGGCAGCTCTGGCCTCTTGGACTCACATGATGAAGTCCCGGCCTCTACCTCGAGTTCTAATATGTGATGAGCTGGCACATCCTCAACTAGATGATGTCAGACCTATAGGCCTGCTATAACTCAAAGCAGCTACACCTGAGGTGAAGAAGATGAGATCTTTGTCTTGCCTCCTAGTTCCTTTTGATGTGTCCCAACTTTCCGCACTCATAACACCCCAGAAATGCTTTCTGATATGCTCCTATGTGTTTACATCTACAAGGGCCACATGGTGCTACAAATCCAGATGTCCCTTCAATCGATCCCTCACTAGAAACAACATAGCTATGACATCTACCCACACTATAGGGAGTTCTCGTCAATATGGTTGTTGTATAACTACTACCTCCAGATGTCACTCCTAACTAACGCTGATATGGCACTTGAGACCACTGTGGTCTACTTGGTCCACTTCTACGTATTGAAGAAAGGTTAGTTTTTGAAGTCTCAAAGCTTCATGACTCTTGTTGAGTCCTATCTTCGTTTGTTGTGCTGCCCCCATGAGTTGAGGAAACTCTTGGCAGCTTGTTGTCAACAATTTTTGCTTGATTTTCTAGTTCAGCCTCTGTTCAAATTTTCAGCATTTCTCCATCTCGACCAGATTAATATCAGCGAGAAAATTTAGAAAAGCTATAAAAATTTGCACATATTCATCTACAATCATGTTTCATTGTTGAAGCTGATAATTCTTTTGGCTATACTTTCTATATACATTAGATAGTAGTACTTTGTTATGAATTCCATAAAAAATTCATTCCAAGGGAAAGCACTACGATATGTGTATCTCCCACGAATAGTTTTCCACCATCGATTGGACCTCGCAATAAAAACATGGAGCATCGTAGTTCTCCTCATTGCTACTGCCTAGGAAATTGTAAATTATATCCATCTCATTCTACTAGTTTTTCGCTTCAAGTGGGTCAGTAGTGATTGAGAAAGTTTGGGTGCCTATTTGCCAAACATGCTTAAGATATAGTTGCATTAGGCCTCCTGCATCTGTGAGAGGTGCCCTGTAAGGGTCTTCAGGCATATCTACTAAAGAGATACTTTGTGGGGCCTCACCCCACATCCATGACCTCAACCCTAACAATCAGGCAACATATCCTACAAAATTAGCCACAATATTGAGTTCCACATGAAAACAACTCATCCTAAATGCATGCATGACAATTACATCCTAAACCACACTCTAATGCCAAATTGCTACCCCTCGAGTTAAGAAGTGAGGAGAAACCTAACTAATACTACATATTTCACAATCTAATTAAAAACATAACACATTTTAACTTATTATGGTAACATAGAATAGACAAATTTGAAAATTTACCGCTACCTTGACTTCACTAACAAAATGAGCTAATACAACCCACTAGTTCTCTCCAAAAAAGAAGTACATGTTCCACTATGTGCAATGTAGGAACAGAACAACATAATGATCAAAATTTGCATTTAACAACTATATATTGTGGAACTCTAATGGCAGAGCTACATGTGTTTACTCTATTGCGTAGCTCAGGGCTCTATCTTATTTTCACTGAAAAGGGGGAACACATGTGTTGTGAGTCCTTGAAATCCATTGAGCAGTCCCTAATAGAAAATAGTGTTAAATACAAGAAATGTAGTACTGTAACAAAGTGGACATAAGTCATGCAACAAAATAATAGATAGGCAATATTCAACAGCTATCTCACTTTTAGCTTAGTCCTTATTCGTTTCCCAACTAGTACTTAGTTGTCATATATTCGTTTCCCAACTAGTACTTAGTTGTCATATACCACATTCTGAAATTTAAAAAGGCATTTTACTCACAATAAGAAAATTCTATTTTTGAGTTATTCATTTATTTGGTATTCCAGTGACAATTTTACATCTACCTTCTCGACTTCAAGGAGTGTTAAAAGGTTTAACATGTATTTCCTTTCAATTTCTAAACTCTACGTTAGGAAGTCTAGCTCTAATTTTTAGACTCTAGAGGAATGTTATGCGGTTTTTTATGAAATTCACGTCCAAGTTCTAGACTTTAGAAGAATGTTAGGAAGTGATTCATTTTTTTGCCTCTAATTTTTAGTCTTTGAACACTGTTAAGAGGCATAACGTATACTTAATAGTCGTACCTACATGCAGCACTTTAGCTAGCCACTGTAGATTGTGATGAAGAGTCACATAGGTAGTCCCCTTAAATTTGTATTTTCGCATAAAGAGCAGTAGTAGATTTTAATTTTATATCATAAACCATTATTAACTCCGATACAACCAAAGAACTCATGCTATTCACCAGTAATAGCAACACTGTTGTTGTCCTCACGGCAGTTTCTGAACTTTAATAGCTTAAACCTATATATGTATCTCTCTCCACGTGGGCAGTTAAAGCAAGGGTATTACTATAGAGGGATAGTAGTCATGGTGGGCATTTATTATCCTTGCTCACATTGAGTTAAAGAAAGAAGACCAAACCAGAATTTGGGACCAAAGCAGCAGTACAACCTTCACCAAACTTAAAATATAATTCAACAGACTATATGAAACGTTTTATACCGCACATCACCTGGTTGGTCTACCATCAATTATAAACTTGCAAGCCAACTGGGGCATAGATGGGGTCCCTGAAAGTACTGCACATGCAATAACTTGCTTGATCTTGATCCCAAGAGTGATCCGTCTCCCTTGTACTCGATTCCTCTCAATGCAATTAAAAAAGCTAGAGTTTTTCATCCTTTGTTGGCCATTGACATGTTCACATTCTCTTTTCTCTTATCCATTCCAAACCATGCAAGTTTAAAATAAAAAAAACAATTTTTTTTTTAAAACAAAAAGACGAGTATCATTATAAAGAGAAGCATAATGAAGTAAAGTGGCTTACACGAAATATCATGCATCGAATATAATAACAAAAACATCAAATTGGCTTGAAAAATTGTGTTATGCAAAATGATAGATTTATGAATGACAATTAAAGAGGAAAGTATTTGTAGTTTCCTGCTGTTCGAGGCCATGCATGAATTTGAAAAAGAAGGCTTAGATAAATACTATAAAATATGAATCTGTCAACCTCAAGCGAGTATGGATTGGTTCGTAATGGTCAACAATTCAGAAATGATGCAGAAAAGGAAGAACTTGTATCGGTAAAGGAAGAATGGATTTGTCAATTGTCATCGCCATTAAATTGGAACTGAGTACAGATCTGTAATTGTCTTTTAAGTTACTTGTGAATTTGAACAACATTTGGAAAGATAATAATAAAATGAGGACCTATCTACCTACTTCAAATCATATGCGCCTTTCAGACTATTCGCTGTAGTGTGCAATTGTGGGTGGGTCCAACGTAAGTTAACATTTGAGGCTCCACCATTTCGGCAAGAGGTTATCCCTTCTCTGTCCCCCCCAACCTCCCGGCCAACAGGGGCCGAGGGAAGGGGTGGGCCACCTAGACCATGGTCCCACCCCAACTATTTGAAAAAAAAAAAACATTGAAAAAAATTAAAAAATTTAGTTGTGTAATGTATTTTTTATATTTCGGTTCAGTTTGGCCCTACCCAGATCTGTGGTTAGATTGTTTGGCCCACCCTTGAAAAAAATCCTGGCTCTGCTCCTACCAACCAACGAACCACTTTTCCTCGAGTGGCACAAACCCTGCCTGCAATTTAAGGTCCAATTCCTTCCGCAACTACTACCCATATTGAAAGAGAGAGATTTTGTTGGCCATTAAACTTCTGCTTCACTTTCTGTTCATTCTGTCCCTTGCTCTTCATACAGTTTCAACAACAAGCGAGATATATTATGTATTTCAATTACTACAGTTGTCTTTGAATCCACTTTTAGTACTAGAGGTCGAATTGTGGATGATTGTAGGAGTTCATTGAGTACAAGAATTAATTTGTGAAGGTGATTGGATGAGACAGTATGGTGACCCAATGAATCTTGTACCGGTATTGCTAAAGGTAAGTATTCAAGTGTATGCATAACAATGTTTATCATCTTATTTGTGCTTATAGTAATTGTTTATTGATCAATTATTGTTGGTTCTCTTGTAGGACACTTCTGAAGATGAGATAACATGATTCAACATCAATTCAAACATACTTCATACGTTTATTGTTGTTAGTGATTGTTTTTTAAGAATTTCATGTTTTTTTGTTGTTATTATTGTGGCTTATGTTGTTTACATAAGCTACATGATTCTCACTTTTTTAATTTTTGGTATTGCAACAACTAACAAAATACCAAGTATTGTTATAAGTCTTAAGTTGTTCTGTTATTTGATGCTTGATTTTACCTTGATGACAACATTATTAGCTGTATTTCCTTTGAACACACTCAATCATGACCTTTTTATTACCAACTTTTTTATTGTCTTTTGTGCTGACATGAGATTCACAGGAGTTCTTTTTGAAGTGAAGGGACTGCTTTTTTTTCTTTTTCCTATGAATTTTTTGACACAACAATTTGACTTATTAGTGATATGTTTACACATAAATTGTTAATCTTTTGAAGCTATTGTCAGTATTATCTTCTTCCTTGTCTCTTTTCAGTTTTTCGCCCTCTTTTGTTACATTACTTGTGTATCACACCATTTCATTGCTTAATGAGTTCTAGATATTGGTTTATGACTATCAATTTGTCATCAATGTGAAGAAGTCATTGAAGGAAAGCCACTGAGACAAACAGGTTTTATATTAAACTTTTCTTCTCTGTTGTTAGTTTTTACTTAAGCACTATATCATGGGAGTGAAGACATTTTATTTTCCATTCAAGATCCTCTCTTCTGTTTATTGGGAAGGTTAATTTAGTTGCCTCTATATTTGGAGCATTACATCACATGTCCACATGAAAGTGAGGTAGTTTTAATGGCAATGCTTGTATGTGTGTTGACTCTTCTCTTTGATTTCATGTACTTTCTGCATCCCTAAGCATGTGTGTAGATTGATTTTTCTTGTCTAGCATATCTTAGAATGCTAAAGTCATATTCTTCCAGCACATTGTAAAGTTTTCTAGCATGTCTTTGAATGACAAAGCTGCTTTAAGACAATATTCAGCTGAGGCTAATTCTCAAATAGATAACCATGAGCTCTATATGACATACATTGTTTGTATGCTTTTATTCCTTTTCTTTGCTGGTTTTTTCCCACTTTCTCCACCATCATGTGTAACCTTATAACGACAATTTACTCTTTCCTGGTAACATTCTTGGATTTTTATTAATAACTTTTGTCTTATAGCCTAAAAAGGTCATATTTGTAAGCTAATATTGCATTAACTTGTAAAGGAGATGAATGGTTATAAAACATTTGTTGCCTATGTACTACCTATTTAGGACCAAGATCCAGTATTATCTTATATTTTTTTTTTTCTTTAATGGATTCGCTTCTATTGCTATATTTCACTTGCTCCTTTCATGTATGAACATTTTCCCTTTTGTAGGGCTGCACTTGGTTCTTAACAAAAAAAATCAGACTCTATGATCTTGATGTGCTTATATTATCCTTTGTTGTGTATTTATGTTCTCTATGCACTCGTGCATGTGTGTTCAAACACATATTTTCATGTATATGTATGTTTGACTTAGGCCATTCAGACACCATGCTTCTGTATTACCATTTCATAACCTCCTAAGACAAATTTCTTTTCCCTTTCTTCAGCTCGATACTTTTTTTTGTTTACTTCCTGAGATTTATTTGGATAAACATTAATGGGTAAAATTTGCCTCACCAAGGTGTAACCGAGATCAGCAATAGCTGTGACGCATCTGAATTTTGTAATGGTTGTCGAAAGGCTGCACTACATTGTCTTTTTCTTCTCTATCTCCTTCATTGCTATACCCCAGTGCGTCTTTTGTTCTGTTTCTTTCATCGTATGCTATTTCTTACAACCTCGGTACGTAGTCATTCCTTCCCTTAAAATGGGTGTTTTCTTTTTGGTAATAAGATTTTCCATTCATCTAAAGTTAAAAAACCATTAACCAAAAGAAGTCATGAAAGCTACCCTTGAGTTGGTTTTTACCAAAGCGTAAAACATTTATTTGATTGAGGTGAGTTTTGGTTATGAGATTCAGAAAAATCTTTGAAAAATGACAAGAACTTCCACTCAGGTTGTGAAGAATTGGACTCGTTATGGTCGAGTTAACGTTAAACAAGTTAACGCCTACACAAATTAATGTTAAACAAGTTAAATGGGTTAATAAGTTAACCCTAAACGAGTTAAATGAGTTAAACCAATCAAGTTCCAGATCGACTTTGTATAGTTGAGTCAAACTCGAGCTTGCTATAATGAGCTCGACTCGAATTGGAGCCGAGCTAGAGCTGCAGTTTTTTGAGCCAAGTCGAGCTCGAGCTGACCACACTCGGGTTCAATTCGGCTCAACTAAGGACAGATGTGTAATTGTCTTTCAAGTTACTTGTGAATTTAAACAACATTTGTAAAGATAATAATAAAATAAGGACCCATCTACCTACTTCAAATCCTTTGCGCCTGCCAACCGTTCGCTGCAGTGTGCAATTGTGGGCGGGTGCCCACGTTAGTTAAACTTGAGGCTTCGCCATTTCGGCAAGCTCCGTCCCGGCTAGCGAACTGCTCTTCCTCCACAAACCCTGCCAGCAATTTAAGGTTTCATTCCTTCTGCAACTACTACCGACAGAGAAAGAGAGATTCTGTTGGCCATGAAGCTTCTGCTTCACTTTCTGGTGATTCTGTCCCTTGCTCTCCATGCAGTTTCGACGACGGGCGGTTTCATTTTCAATAATGGCTTCCAAAGGGCAAACCTGACCTTGGATGGGGCTGCAGATGTTTCCTCCAATGGCCTGCTGCGCCTAAGCGTCGATCCCGGCAACCCGACATTTGGTCACGCCTTCTACCCTCTCCCACTTCAACTGAAATTAAACCAGTCGTCTCCTCCTCTTCCATCATCTTCCTCTCCTCTTTCTGGTGCTGCTGGTGCTGACGACACCAATGGCACGGTTCTTTCATTCAGCACCCACTTCGCCTTCGCCATGAGGACAGCGGACCCCAGCATGGGCAACCACGGCTTCAGCTTTGCTGTAGTTCCTTCTCCGGCCACCGTCGAGGGGCAGAGCAGCGCCAACTATCTTGGTCTCTTCAACATCTCCAACATAGGCAACTCCTCCAACCACATCTTCGCCGTCGAGTTTGATGCCGCACGAGATGCGGGCGCAACCTCGAACAACGCCAGTGGCAACCATGTCCGCATCATCGGCATAAACAGTCCGATCTCCAACCTCTCTGCTCCGGCTTCCTACTTCCTATCAGATTCAACCCCTGAGCTACCAATCAATCTACTCAGTGGGTCGCCGATTCTCGCGTGGATAGACTACCAAAGCCATCGGCAGCAGCTCAATGTGAGTATGTCCCCCATCACGAATCCTATCAAGCCCAAAAAGCCCCTTCTCTCGACCAAGTTAGATCTCTCCTCTGTACTAAAACATTTCATGTACGTTGGCTTCTCTTCTGGAGTCGGCAAGGTTGCTAGCGAGCATTATATCCTTGGCTGGAGCTTTAGCATCAACGGAGAAGCCCAATCCCTTAACATTTCACAGTTGCCTCCCCTTGATCTTTCTCAGCCGGCTTCCCTTTCAACCCCCAAGCATCAAACCAATCTGTTTGTAATCTTTTTCTGTTCCCTTGGGGCTGCAGCTATCGTGCTGCTATCTGTTCTAGCCTCTACGTATTACATCATTTACAGGAGGAGGAAGAAGAACGATTCGGATCAAATGGAAGCTTTGAAATTGGAGCAACCACGGAAATTCCCTTACAAGGACCTCTCGCAAGCCACCCATGGATTCAGCAAGGTGGAGCTGTTGGGCTCCGGTGGTTTCGGCAGGGTGTACAAAGGTGTCCTTCCAGGAACCTCCACTGAGGTTGCAGTGAAGAGATTCTCGCACAATGGCGAACAGGGAATGAGGGAGTTCATGGCAGAGGTCTCGAGCTTGGGGAGGTTGAGACACAGGAACCTTGTCCAGTTGCAAGGTTGGTGCAGGAGAAAAGGTGAGCTCCTGCTCGTGTACGATTTCATGCCAAACAGGAGCCTGGATAGTTTCCTTTACAACGACCGCAAGGCCAGGGGCTTGGGTTGGGAAGAGAGGTTCAAGATCCTCAAGGGGATTGCCAGCGGGCTGCTGTATCTTCACGAAGGGTGGGAGCAGGTGGTGGTGCACAGGGACGTCAAATCCAGCAACGTCCTCCTGGACGCCGAAATGAACGGCAGGTTGGGCGATTTTGGGCTTGCTAGGTTCTACAGCCGTGGTGAGAATCCGCAGACGACGGCCGTAGTCGGGACGCTAGGCTACATCGCTCCGGAGATGTCCCGGACGGGAAAGGCCACGGCGAGCGCCGACGTGTACTCTTATGGCGCCCTGCTTCTAGAGGTGGCCACGGGGAAAAGGCCCTGCGACTTGCTGGCTTCAGAGCAAGGAGAGATGGTGATGGTCGAGTGGGTGCTAAGACATTGGCAAAGTGGGAACATCTTAAGGGCTGTGGACTCGAGGCTGGAGGGCCATTTTCTGAGCGAAGAGACGGAGGTGGTGCTAAAGGTCGGCGTTCTGTGTTCTCAGGCTGTTGCAGAAAGGAGACCCACCATGCGTCAGGTGGTTCAGTACCTTAATGGGGATGCGTCCATTCCCAAGGAGTTGAGCCTAAGCATCATGGCATTGCATGATGATCTCGGACTTGACCAGCTTGTGCTGCCTTATCCTGTTTCAGGAGCACCATCCTGTGATTCTACTGATTTTCAGGATTCGGCTCCATTATACGAGATTTGATAGCGACCATTGTCTTCGGATCGACATTCACAAAGAAATTCCATGCAGAAAGACACGCTGCTATTACAAGCAGCAGCTGGTTGACAGAAGACATAAAAAGATGGCCTCGTCGTATGAAACTGGGATATGTAGATTTGGTCTGTACAATTTTAACGTCTAGTTAAAATTAGTCTTATTGACTACGGACGAGCTCGATTGTGCAGTATTAATATAGTATTGCAATGTTGCTGGACGATCACATCCATAGGTTGTGATGATCTTATCGAAGGACATCATGAGATGAAGTGGTTTGCGATATTGTAGTGTAACCACTGTGCAGGTCTGCCTAACCCCCTACTTGATGATGCAGAAACGGAATAAAAAATCGATTGTTACAAAACCTCCTTTTCTTGATCAGTCGAAATTCATGCTCTCTTTTGACAAGATATATTATATGCTATGTATAAATATATGTGCCACTTGTATGGGGGCTTCAACTTGCAACTTGAAAATTTTTGGAAGTTGGACACTATTGACTCACAATATTTTTTAAATTTATCACCGAGTAAACATTTCCAATTTAAAATTCATTTCCTTACAATATATAGCAATCTAACATCAATGAAGACATTAATGAAATAGTAGAATAATGTCCACGAGCATCAGTACATTGAAATGCCCCTCTCCCACTAATTTGAATGGCCAGTGACAGACAATCCCTAAGCGCCACCAGCTATTGTGTGCGGCACATTAAATGCTCAAAGGTCGGATATTCAAGATCATGGTCGAATCCCACTGCCCACCACGACTACAATGGGCAGGCCCAGCAGCGGGACCAAGTCCTCCCACAAGAACAGCTTGTCTTTTCTTTGGACGAATCTGTCCTTTGACGAAGCAGCTTGCATTTCCTTGGATGAATTGGCCTTTTTACTTTACATTGGATGAATTTTCCCCTTGGTGGCCATTCCTTGAACAAGTTTACCCTTAGTGCCTTTCATTGGATGAATTTTCCCCTTAGTGGCCATTCCTTGAACAAGTTTACCCTTAAACCCTACCCTGCAATGCCCCTTCATCTGCTTCTTGCTCCAATGTACCTGTCCGTGCATGTCTGTAGAAGCCATTCATATGTAAATTGGATACTTAAAGCGAGGTGAAAACATAAGATCATGGTGAAGTAATTTCCAGCCAGAACATGGTGAAATAATTTTTAGTGCTATTTTTCCTGATATGCCCCTTCTTCTAATAATCTCTTTATGGTTTTGTTACCATGTTCTGCACACCTTCATTATTTTTGCAGCTCAGCATCAATGATTTACAGGAGGAGATTCATCCAGACGTAAAAGGAAAAGAGCAATCACAGAAGAAGGTGGGGATTAAACTGTTGATGAAGTATGAACACTTGATCATTGATACATAGAGGGCCTTAGTGGGCACAAACTTATTCAAAACAGCTTCATAATGAGGATGAAATGCTGCCATTGGGAAGCATCATCCACCATCATCAAAGGGCAAGGGACAGAAGATGAAAAGTTCGGGCATCCCAATGGGTAGCAACACTTCAATAGCAAGTAGCAAAATATTGACCGACTGAGGTGCAAGAGTTGTAGACTTTGCTACCGGAATTAAAATTGTGTATTAAAACATCTACCATTGAGATAGATGGTAACTGCAGATCTCCATTGCTTTAAGTTCTTAAGAGGTTCAAGCAGTAGATTTTACCATGAACAGCTAGCAAACTAGCAGCTGAGTTAAGGGAGATGCTCTGTACACTACCAACTAGTAGCAAAACAATGGCACAGAATAGCAAAAAGCCATAGAATGAGGAACACATAAAGTGCATTATGTTAGCATTTTCTAAGAAGTGGTGGCAACAACCGGCACAATACCTTCGTATTAGAGGTGCAGGAAATGAAGGAAAACAAGGAGTCAGCCAATCATCTAGCAAATCCTCATCCATCAAGGAGAAGGAGTTTGAAACGTGGAGCGATTCCCTGCCTACCAATGCCACTATTACTTCAGCTTTGTAGAGGGAAAAGTTGAAGAGATCACTAGATGGGGCATCATTGTCTAGAGGAAAGCAATTGTAGGAAAAGAAAAAAAGAAAGAGACTCAATGAGTAATCTGAAAAGATGGATGAAACAAAAAGACTTCTGAATGAGGAACAAAGGAACCGAGAAAAAAAAAGAGGAAGACTAGAAGAGAATGAACTGCATAACATGAGAGGATTTGAAAGGAGGGAAAGGAGAAAAAAAATACAAAAAATAGAGAGAATAGATAGGACATGCTTGTTCATGAAGATGATGAAGAGGAAGCTTTGGTGGGGAAGGAAGGTGATGAAGTTGATGGTCAGAGAAAGGGGCAAAATGAATCATGGCTATACAATGAGTGTACAAAAACATGAGATGACGAGGAACAAGGATTCCAAATGAGTTATCCGTTAATTGCTCTTTTATTGTTGATAGTAGCATGTTGTAACAACAAATGATGTTCATAGTAGCAAGCTACTAATGATAGGTATGTAATATGTCAGTAAAGATAGATGTTCTTCTTAATATTGATCTAATAATGGCTAATATTGATGGTATTATGACAATAATGAATGGCATTGTTGTATCAATATGATAATGGTGGACATTGTTAATAATAATATACCGTTAACCTAGATGTTGTTTGTAGCATCAATCTGCTAGAGCCAGGTGTTCTGCCATAGCATGCTAATGTTGATGCCAATATATATTCAAAATTTTGTTCTAATAATCTTTTGGCTAATTTGTTTTCTTTGCATCAATTTGCTATTGTTTTGAGGAGATTATCTATAGAAAACTGCAAATTACAGATGTTTCGCTTTGCTACTTTTGTTGTTAGATGTTGTTGCATAGGTAAATTGTTATAAAGTTAGTGATTTTTTTTTCATTGCACATGCAAAAAAAAAAAAACAAGTGTGTGATTCAGTTTTAGTTGGTCATGCATTTCAGGAGAATTTTAGACAAAATTCCCCCACGTATGGGCTCGTGCATGTGTTGTGTCCTATGTCTATAGTGGAACTAGGTTATCAATATATTCTAGTTTGAGGACTTTGAGATGACAATCATACTAGAGGATATCCAATTCAGTACAAGTTTTAAGTACCTTGGAGTAGAGAGAGTTGAGATGATAGATGGGCTATTGCGGGGCATTTTGAAAAAGGATCAACCAAGTAAAATAGGACATTTTTTGGATAGCGAGTTGTAGGCAGTTATCTTGTCATTTTTTGGCAATTGTCTGTACAATGACAACTTTGGAGTAATGAATTCTTGCCTAGTACCTCTAATCCACTCTAAACTTTGATGCAATGGACAATGAGGTTTGCTGCATGACTTCACTTGTTCATAGCAAGTTACTATGAAGGGCCCAAACAAACAAAAGTATGTGTTAGCTAATTGTGTAGGTAAATTGTCACTTGCTACTATTTTATGTTTTTTTCTATATCGAGAGGGTTATGTAAATTGTCCGTGTGTGGTGTGTTTATGTGGATGTGGGAAGACATTATGATGTTGATTGTTGCACTAATGATATCATTTGTATGACATTATCACATAATTATCTATTTTTAGATTGTGGAAAAGAAAATTCTAGTGAGAAACCTATCGGGCTCATGAAAAGCTTGCAATGACGGAATAGGACAACGTAGGTCTTATGACCACCTCCATCACAAACATTGTCTGTTATACCAAGAAGTTCGACCATTTGGCAGACCTACTGCATGAAAAGGTTAACCTTAAATAATGTTGATTTGCACAAGAATATAAACTTTGACATATGTATAACTGATTCGAATATATTCCATTGTACAATTTGTTGTAGTCTTATGATCATGCTACATCTTGCCAACGTGAAGCACTCATTGATAGAAAAATTATGCGGACATTAGCTTGATATCTTTATAACAACCTTGCTAGGCTTATCTAGCATCTTGGCAGCACCATATTAGCATTTCTAGTGGCATACTCATCTGAGCTTGCATGTTTACATGACTAGAGTTTATCTTTGAATGATGAGCCATGTAAAATTTTTAAAAAAACTAGGATTGGTATCCCAATTGCAAGCCACATTAGGCTTTGCAAATCCTACCAGAGTTGACAAGCAATGTTACGTGTAAGGCATTTAGACAACATCATACTAGATTTTTGTTATTTCTAGATTGTTGTTTTTTATAGTGCGTGATCGGCATCGTTGGGATTTTGATAACGTCAAACTATCATTTTGATAGAGTTGCACTGTAATTCACTTTGGTAGTGTGGACTTGTACTATTGGTGCTTTGATAGCACTGGATTGGCTTTCTAATATAGCCAGACTTCCATTTTGGAAGCACCTCACGGGCATTTTTGGATTTTGATAATGCAAACCATCTTTTCAGATCAAGTTGGATTCATTTTGATAGCACTTTATTGGTTTTGGGCTGATTGCTGCAGGAAGAACTATTTGAACCAAAGAAGCATATGGAATAGTAGAGTCTGCTCTACTCAGTCTTATGTCTAGAATGACATCATTAAGACTTGGAGCTTAATAAAAAATGAAATTAGATAGGTAGTTCAAATGGTGAATTGGTAAAATTTTGGATAGATTCATGGGAAGAATACTAAATGATTTTCATTGTAGTAGTTCTGTCTAGCGTTAACTATGCATAGGTATTCTTGGTATCATAATGCTTTGTGTCGTTCCAATTAATTTTTCCTATCTACATCGTCCAACATGGTTTTGAAAATTAAAAAAAAAAAAAAAGAAAACTATCTTTGCTTCCTAATATATTTCCCACCTAAAATTGTGCTTTCCAGATCATAGACTATTAAAGCCAATTCTCTTCTGGAGATGTTATAAGATAATGCTAAAAAATTTTCCTAATTTTTCTTGGCAATGATAGTATACCCACCACCAAGGTTTACGAGGACAGCATGGCACTTCATCCAAAATTTTTAACTTGACACCCTTCATATTCTCGTCTTACCACCTCCTCACCACTTGCAGTTTGGTGAAATTCACTATCTAAATGACAACTACTTGTTGACCATTAGTTAACAACTTATAGGGCTATGAGCGAGGTTTCAATGACGGTTAGACACGCGGGTGGAGGGCAGGGTTCGCGGCTCCCCTTTCACGTTTTGGGGAATATATATATATATATATATACGTTTATATTTTTGAAAAAAATTAACTTCGCTTTTCTTCGGCTAGTGTACAAATTTTAGAAAATGCTATTTGGCCCCACCAAAAAAGAAAAAAAAAATCTAGCTGTTCCCCTAATTAGATATAATAAGTTCGTGGACGGTTCTTTAAACCCTCCATTTAAGAAGCTCATTGATAAACAGTATATTCTTTCACATCGGCACAATAAAAGATGAAGGCCCTACGACAGCGATGAGCCTAAATTATTGCTCATCCAACTACTAGTCCCTCAAAGTCTTCATTGCCTCTCTATAGGACCACAAGAAGAAGACGTCTCCAATTTGCCATGATAAATGAACAAACCTAAATCGTTGACTCATCCACCAACTGGGGTTACCCAAACTCCAACTTGTGTACGGGTGCATACAAACAAGACCTGTAAGGTATGCCGTGATAATCAGATACCAGAAGCTTATGACAGTTCTAGTTCTAATCTCCCAGTGCTTTTCTTTTACTTTCCTTTTTCCAAACTCGGTTGTGAACCCTCCTGTTGTTTGCAGCAAAATTCTTTGGCCTGCCCCCATCTTCTTTTTGCTTAGAATTATAATTAACTAGCTAATTTTACAATTTCTTATAATTGGTTCTACGTTATTATTAGGTTAGGAGGAAAGTGGTTCCATAGAAGCGCACGGTTAGAAAGTTTATCATTATTTGCAGTCATTTGCCATTCCCATGGTGGTCGCTTCATTGGTCCTTGCATTAAATGACCGTGGACGTGTGTATTGACGCGGCTTACCTTTTGGTTACGACATCAACAAGGGTCTCATTGTGTCTTTTCTTTAGTACAGCTACAGGCTTACCTTTAATTATGAGTACGTACATCAATTTTTAATATTCAAGTTGAAAGCTCTAAATCGCATACGAAAATGACGTCATCAGAGGCACTTGTAATTGAATTATAACAAAAGGGCTGACGTTTGTTTTAATGTTTATTTATGGGAAAGGCCCTAAAACCTCTAAAGTCATGTCTTTAAGGTTTTGATCTGCTTGGAAACTTATGATTGGTCTTTCGATTTGTCTCCCTCTCTAACCGCACTTGGGGCTGGTTATGTATACTTGTTTCTTCTCGATAGATGTGTGGGAGGCATTACTCAAACACCATTCAACTTGAGTGTTGTGCTTACCATTGTTTGTAGTCGACAGCTGGTATGGGATTGGAATCTCAAAACCATTGAGCATAAGCCACCTTATTGCCAGTTGCACGCCACCTTATGAACATATCATTCTGTCAACTGGTGGATCCTTGTGGTCAGATTAAGGAACAAATTAAAAGCAATAAAGTAAACCGAGAGACCTATGTTAAACCTAATTTAAGGACTGCTGAAGGAGCTAAAATACGAGAGTTGCCGCCTGTTTAGAGGTCGATGGCGTGAAAGAGTCGCCCCATTTCTCCACCTTCTTCAAGTGGTCAAGAAAGAAGATGAGAAAGAAGAAGATGCTACAGCAGGAGCGCGACGGGGAACGATGGTCTTCTACATTCTTTATATATATTTTCCTCAATTAATTTGTTTGCAGGGAGGTATCCAACTTCTAGCTGCCTGATGCTTATTGTTGAACCAATTCAGCAAATCTCAACGTCACAATTAAAAGATGATGGGAACGGGCTGTCGTCCAAGAAAAATGATTAAATGTTGGACTTCTCCAGATAATATAAGTTATGATCTTTCATACTACTGAATCCCTCGCTGAGGTCGCTACTGATAATATTCGCCAAGCAAAGAGAAGATCGAGTAGCATGTGCTCTGCTTTTCATATAACGCAAGTAGTTTGTCACTAAAGTTTGATATGCATGTTATTATTCTTGGGGATTTTTTATGAGGCCGGATTTGTGGAATTCTATAATTAAAATTCATGTTTTTGATGAAATAGGAATTGTGTTATCAAACAAATGGTTTTGATTTCAGAATTATAAGCTGATTTTTTAATCAAAATTCTAGAATCATGATTCTACGTAAGGGATGAAATTATTGACTCCAGAATTTTAGAATTTTTTAGTGTACCTTTAGGGCACATGTTTTGATGGTTTCAATTCATCAATTTAGAATTTTATTTATTTATTTATTTTTTTGCAACACATCATTTTCAATTCTTGAATCAATATTTCAAATTATCAAACACAAAGGAAAACTAAAAATGAAATTTTCGTTCCAATTCCATATTGATGTGAAAATTTTCTTTCTAGAATTTCAATTCTGGATTCAAAGTTCTAAGCCTTCGAATGACCATAAAATGAAAATCAAGGAACGACACCTGCAAATCATTTTCTCAATGACTGACCTCTCCCATATTTCAAGTAAGTTGGTCCCGGTGGGAGATTTCTTTATCTCCCGTCCTTTTCACACGCATGACTTGCTGGGCGTCAGATTTGACTTTTTACAACGTTTCTGAATTTAATTTGAAACGACATCCAGATTCAGATACAGAAAAAGATTACCGAGATTTGCTGCCACTTTATGAGATTCAGATCAGATACTACACTTGCCATGCCTGACTTTCTTGATGCTGTTCAATTCGATTCAGCATTGGATTCAGGTTCAAATATAAAAAAATACAAAACCGAGATTTAGGGATTGCCGCAATTGAAAAATTGGACAACATTCCTAAGATACAAATCAAGCAGAAAGGCATACAGAGGAGTTTGTGTCCCGTGGCTTCCCGCCGGCTGTAATCTTGCAAAAACCACTCTTTTTCCCCTCTGTGCTCAACTTAATTTGTCAGCTGCTCTTTTATAAGCAGGAATGAAACTCTTAGGTGCAAGAGTATTTGGGTACATACGAATGACATCTGCCAGTAGAACCGATACAGTCAATCACGCAGAATTTTTATCAGGAACTAAACAACACAGAGTTTCCACAGGCTGCAGGTCACCAGATCAATAGGAGATAATTAATCACCAACTATATCACATAGAAAAGAATTTCTTATCCCGATTCTACAAATCAAGTCTAGGATCTTTACAGGACGTAATTACATTCCTGATCGATAGCACCAGGAAATTGCTTCAGCATTCTCTCACCCAGTTTTCCTGTAATTTTCCTTTCAGAATCAAATCATACAAACAAACGATGGCCATTATATGTGTCAATAAGATGAGAACGGTTTGCTGGTGCCGGAAGAATCAGAGGATTGGAGTCCGGAATGAGGATAAGGCAGCACCAGCTGGTCGAAGCCAAGATCGTCGTGCAGCACCATGGAGTTCAACCTCAGGTCCTTCGGCAGCGGAGCATCACCATCAAGGTACTGAACCACCTGTCGCATGGTGGGTCGTTTATCAGGGACTGCCTGCGAGCACAGGACGCCAAGCTTCAGCACCAACTCCGCCTCCTCCATCAGGAACTTCCCCTCGAGCCGAGAGTCCATGGCCCTCAAGATGTCCCCACCTTGCCAATTCTTGAGCACCCACTCCACCAACACCATCTCTCCTTCTTCCTCAGACACCATCGTCTCAATCGGCCGCTTCCCTGAAGCCATTTCCAGAAGCACGGCGCCGTAAGAGTACACATCGGCGCTGGCCGTGGCCTTCCCCGTCCGGGACAGCTCCGGTGCCATGTAGCCCAGAGTGCCAACAACCCGCGTCGTTTGCGGATTCTGGCCGTGTTCGTGCAGCCTGGCCAGCCCGAAGTCTCCCAACTTCCCGTTCATTTCTGCGTCCAAGAGGACGTTGTTGGCTTTCACATCCCTGTGAACCACCACCTGCTCCCACCCCTCGTGCAGATACAGCAGCCCACTCGCGATCCCCTTGAGGATCTTGAACCTTTGCTCCCAGTCGAAGCTCTTGGCCTTCTCGTCGTTGAAAAGGAAGCAATCGAGACTCCCATTCGGCATGAAATCATACACAAGGAGCAGATCATTCTGTCTCCTGCACCATCCCTGCAACTGAACGAGGTTCCTGTGTCTCAACCTCCCCAAGCTCGATACCTCTGCTACGAACTCCCTCAATCCCTGCCTCGCATTCTGTGTGATTCTTTTCACAGCGACCACCTCTGAAGTTTTCGGGAGAACCCCTTTATACACGCTGCCAAAGCCTCCGGAGCCAAGTAGCTCCTTCTCTTTGAACCCCTTAGTTGCCTTGTACAGTACCCTGTAAGAGAACCTATGAGGGTACTCCCACTCCCAGCCTTCCATTATATCCGAGAGCTTCTTCTTTCTCTTGTAAACAGTATAAGCGGTAGCTGCCAACACGGACACCAGAAGCACTCCAGCGGCAAAAGAATAGGCAATGATCACCGCCAGCCTCCTTCTAGACCCGTCGGTGGGGAGCGGCGGCAGTAGGGAAAGATTAAGGGGTTCGGCTTCTCCATTGACGCGAAAGCTCCAGCCAAGGATGTAATGCTCACTAGAGAGCTTCCCCGTGCCAGAGGAGAAGCCAACGTACATGAAATCTTTGAGTACAGAGGACAGATTCAAGGTGGCAGAGAGAAGGGGTTTCTGGGGCTTGACAGGATCCCGAATGGGGGATATGCTGACGTTGATTTGCTGGAGATCGCTTCTGTAGTCTATCCAGGCAATAATTTCAGTCCCACTGACCAGGGAAATCGCTTCTCGAGCATTGCCTGCTCTGAAATAAGCGGCAGGAGCAGCAACGGTGGAGTCGAGGCTGTTTACATCGATTCCGATGTGGTTGTCGTCCGTGTCATTGAAGGCTGCGTCCTGAGCGGTGTCGAACTCGACGGCGAAGATGTGCTCGGAGGAATTGCCCCTGTTAGTTTCGTTAAAGAGGCCAAGGTAGTTGGCACCTCTGCCTCCGACAATGGAGGGATTAGGGGAGAGGGCGAAGGCGAGGCCATGGCCGCTGGTGCCAAAGACTTTAGTCCTGATGGCAAAGACGAATTGGGTGCTGAATGAAAGAACCGTGCCGTTCGGGGAGGAAGAAGAAGGGATCTTGAGGCGAAAGTTGGAAGGGTAAAAGGCATGGCCCATGGTGAGATTGTGGGTTTCGTTCGTGAGGCGCAGTAAGCCGTTTGAGGTAATGGTTGCAGTTCCGTCCAGGGTAAGCTTTGCGTCTTTGAAGCCATTGAAGATGAATCTGTCAGTGGCAGAGGACGCCAGACGAAGAAGGAACAGAACCAGAACCAGTTGCTGGAGAAACGCCATGGAGAAGCAGATCGCTCTCTCTCTCTCACACACAGGACCCGAAGAGGTTGCCGGAGATAAGCAGCCCTCCAATCTCCTCGTCTCTTTCCCGGTCGATGACAACCAACAAGGGAATATAATATAAAGTTTTAATTATGGTTTCCTGATAATGCTCCCGAAGTGACGTGCAACAATTTTCCAAAAACGTTACTGCCCTTCTAGTTTTGCAAGAGGTTCAGAGCTTCCTTTTTCAAACCATCGAAGAAATTCGAAGTCTTTAAGCACCGCCAAGAAATTAAAGTGTTTGTACTTTGTATACGTTGTATTCTCATGTTATTTCTTTTTAATTAATCAATTTTATCCATTTAAGAAAACATCTCTGTAATTAATTTATAATTGTTAAACAAAAGCTAGAAATTGGTTTATGAAGAACAAAGAAAACCCAACAAATATTTGGCCAGAAAGAAAAGAAAACAAATGTGTAGACAGTGGTTGGCATAACTGTAGAGGACTGCATGCATGTAAGTAATACATGAACACCAAAAAGTACTAAAACTAAAGAAACTTTTTCCCCTGTCATGGTCTGAGTTCACACGTTCAAAGGGAGGTAAATCCTTTCCTCTAGAAATGGAGGTAAAGGACTGTAGGGAAGTAACCGTGGTTGACTCGAAGTCAAGTACCCTTGTCTTTACTTCAGGCAAGTTCCTTTTCATTGGCTGCTACAACGTAGCTGTTCTGACTATGACGATTTCAATATAGAAAATGCATAATAATCGGATACAGGGCCGGCTGCAGGTGCGGGCCCATTCCAACCCAAACCCACAAAAAAAAAAAAGCTTATTACCAAATTGACACTAAAAATTAACTATTTTTCGATTGATATTTCTGGATAATTTTTTTCATTTTCACATTGATATACGCTTGAAAACTTTAAAATTTTATAACTATTGTCTTTAACCAGAAATTTTTAGTTCCGCCCTTGATCTCCTGAATATTTTCACGGTGTTGGCACATGAGGAGCTGTGGGAGGTCACCCTTGTTACCAATCTGGTGCAAGCAATGCCATGCACATAAGGGAAAAAAACACACGGTTTTAGTGTCTATATTCAAGAGAGCTGGTTCTAGTTTTCTCACATATTTCACCTTGTGTTAAAACAGATTACATATAGGGAGTATACCGAGAGATGAACTATATTAGATAAGGACAGAATCCAATGGGATCACAAATAAGGACTAAACGATTTAAAATGAGGTCTCCTCAATCAACTCTTAGTTTGTGACTGGTTTCAATGGGAGCATCTGCCAGTTACTGACTTTTTCACATATAAATTGGAAATACAGTCAAGGGCAGAGTCAGAATTTTTTTTTCATGGGACTCTAAATATCAAATTAACAGCAAATTCCATCCAAGTCCATAGCGCGGTGACCCAGGTCTTGAGGTGTTACCCTATATAACTGGGCTCAGGTCTACCTAAATCCACCAAGCAAATTAAGGTTCTAGCATAGCTCCGTGAGGCACACGGCCCACAAAGAGCCCACATATCTCCACCCCTGAAGACAATTGTCTTTGACACCCAAATTATGCACCAAATTAGGTCGGTGGCATGACATGATTTAGCCAGCATGATGCCTATGTCAACTGGCCACAAAATGAGGAAGGAGATTCATGTGGTTTAGCATGCATGATACCCACAAAAGTCATTTCACTATGGTTATGTTTGATAACCTCGGAGTTTAGATCCGATGTTGCATAAAAAGGTGTGTTTTGAGAGATCTTCAGCTTAGTAGCATGAATTTCGTGATACATAGTAGAAACCATGGATTCAAGATGGGAGAGAGGGTGGGGGATCCGATCTTAAATCCTTAGAAAGCGGATCTAAGATTTGCAATGAAACTAACACAACCTATGTTATGGAGGATTTATATCTTACATGCTTTACACACATCAAGATGGAGGTCACCCTCGTTACCAATCTGGTGCAAGCAATGCCATGCACATAAGGAAAAAAAAACACATGGTTTAGTGCCTATATTCATGAGAGCTGCCTATAGTTTTCTCAAATATTTCAACTTGTGTTAAAACAAATTACATAGAGGGCGCATAGCAAGAGATGAACTGTAATGCTTTATGTTTCAGATCGGGCTGGAGTGGGTCTAGACCCGGACCCGAAATCTGTTGCGTGAGAACCTGACGCGAGGGTCTTTCTCCCTCGTCTTCCTCTCAGTCCCCCTTTGTTGCCTCTCGTGCCAGAGCGAAGAAGAAGAAGAAGAAGAAGAAGAAGAAGAAGAAGAAGAAGAAGAAGAAGAAGACGGAGGTTGGTGCAGGGCGGCGACGAGAATGGCCGTAGCAGCGCTCAGGTGAGGCTTCCGATTTCCCTCCGCCTCCTCCTTCCTCTTTCTTCTTCTCCTCCTCCCTCCTACGCAGCATCTCCCCTCTCCGTAAGCACCCTCCTTCTGCCTGCACGTTTTCTATCTCTCTCTCTCTCTCTCTCTCTCCCTCTCTGCTCAAGTTCTCTCCTCATCTCATTTGTCTCCTCCTCACCATCTCTCCCATTTCCACCACTCGATTTCCCTCCCCTCTACCCGAACCCTCTCCCTGTCAGTCTCCCCTCTATCGTCAGTCCCTCAATTTTGCACTCTCCTCTGCACACTCTCTCTTTCCCGCCAATTTTTCCTCACTCTGAGTGTCTCCCATATTCAGCCGAACCAGCTCTTCACTGCAGAAGGTCCTCTTCTAACCTCTTTATTGTTGTTTTTTATTATTTTGGTGGTTGTTAGTTTGAACTGCAGTTTGTGGACGCATTCTTCCCTCACAGTAGCGACCTGAGGGCATTGGTGGTGGCGGCAGTGAAGGATTTTAGCCGCGTGGGAATCACACAAACTTGTGAGGTAGCTGCCGAAAGTGTCGTAGCAGTTTGGACTCAAGGCCTAATCGAGCCCAGATGGTCGAATATTTTTTGTTGGAGTACGTATAATTATTGATTGAGCATGCTATAATTAAGAATTGATTATTTTGGCGAGACGATGATCCATGCTTATAATGACCTTTTTAGCATGATAAGTTGATTCTCGAAGCTATTTGGAAACATGGTAGAAATAATTGTGGTGTGGAGAAAATTTAGAACCGTGTTAGCAAACTCGTGAAGTATGTTTTTGTTGTGGGCATGCACTTTGGTTGTTGAGAAATAATAGGTATGTTAGGATGATGCCTCAACTAATGATGCAATGGAGAAACAGATTAGTAATTGGTTCTAATCGAAAGCGCGAAACTTAAACCATTTGGTGATAACCTCTAGGGCTGAGAAGAGGCCTATTGGAGGGCTTTGTGGGTCGACACTACCCGTCGACACCCTCTTGAGGCGATGACATGTGGTTCAATGATTTTGTTTTATATTTGTATGGATTGTGAAATTAAATTAGTAGAGAAGTTACCACTTGTGTATGTTTGTAGGTACACCGGGCACATCCAGTAGACCTTGAGTGATCAAATTCGAAACTCGAGACGTTTTAGGTGTTTTGTGGACATGCGATAGGTATGGCTGCATTCCAAGCAAATCCCTACATGGGGCCAACTTGAGAATGTGTGTTCCTAGATCCAACGATCTTAGGATTGTGATGTAATTGAATGATTGTTTTGTGAGTGAATGTATATATGCATGCGAACGATTTGATATGTGACAAGCATTGTTTTAAAAAGCTATTAGAAGTTGGTTTTGAAAATTGTTACGCATTTGCATGTGCATGCTAGAATTGATAATTGCTTAGGACAGATGATGTGGGATATCGAGTCAAGTGTCTTCTCGACCCCAATTGTACATTAGAAAACATTCTAAAATGATAACTGGCTAGGACATCTACGAGCCAATCACGGATCGAGACTACTCTCCAGGATTTGGCTAAGTTTTGAAAGATGTATTTGGTAAGATGTGAATTTTTATGAATGTGAATGTTGTGATTTGTTGCACTTGTATTGTCATAGGCAATGATCCAATTGAATGAGATTGGAGAGTAGATGTACCCATATTGTTATAACGGCTAGCTAAGACTGTAAATAAGATGTGTAGCCCTCGTGTGGAGGCAATTGACGGTGTGGGTGCACTCATGAAGTGAACCAACCTCATGAGCTAGTCAGTCATTTTGTGAATGTGCAATTACAATGATAATAATGAAAGAATAAGAGATGAGAGACCAATGGGATGTGGCTATGTGTTTGGGAGTTGTCCCGCCTTCGCCACTGGAATCGTCTGCTCGGAGCGTAGATGGTGCAAGGCCCCATGGTACTGTTATGTGATGTGCTTGGAGTGTTGGGCTCCCGCCTTCCCAACCTGGGTGTCCTAGGAAAGGCTGAGTATCTCTCATTGGAATTCACACATTCATAGATGAGTGTTTTATCGCTGCAGCAGGAATGGATACATACTGTTTTGGGCCACCATGAGGGTTGTCTCCCGGTTGTAGGCTGCCCGCAGTGTGCACGTGTCTGTGTTTGCACCCACAGGAACTGTCAATTTACTGAAGCTAATAAAAATAAAAGTATATGAATGAAATGTATGTAAATAATGTGCATGTGAATGATGTGTTTATGCATGTCTTGCATGTGAACTGAAATTGTATTATCGTGGCCATTGAGTGGCCTTTACATGTCGTGGTCTATGTGAGGGTTCTTCTTGTCAAGTCATGTGACTATGTCCCGTCACGACATGATGATGATTTGCTTTTATAGTTGTGATTATTTCATATTTGAGCTCATACCTAAAGGGTTGGGGATTTACTGGCTTGTTGCCATACTGGAAAGACAAAACCTTCAGTTATTTCCTTTTTCAGGTTTTGGCAAACCCGGGACAGCAGGTTGATTAAATGGTTTCACTCAAATTCTACTGTAGAGGTTTTGGGTCTTTTGTAGTGCCAGCGCATCTTATTTTGATTTTATTGATGTCTTATTTTTGTTAGGCATCAATTATATGGTTTGTGGCATTTTTGTCATACACAGATGTGATTTTATATGAACTGAAATTGTTATATAAATGAAAGTTAGCTCCTTCCTTTTTGAATTGTTGTGTCGTCGCACCTCGATGCTTTATGTTAAAAAAAAATTATTTGTGGGTCAAAAGGTTGGGGTGTGACATGAACTATATTAGATAAGGACACAACTGTATTACATAAGGACAAAGATGAACTATACCGTAATCAGATTTTTTTTTTATAGGGCAGTAAATATATAGTTAACAACCAAGTCCATCTAGGTCCATAGAATAGTGACCCGGGTCTCGTGGTCATGTCCCACATAACTGAGCTCAAGTCTGCCTCAATCCACCTATGAAATTAAGGTTTCAGAGTGGCTTCGTGAGGCACATGGCCCACGGAGAGCCCACGTATCTCCACCACTAAACACAATTGTCTTTGACACCCAAATTATGCACCTAATTAGGTCAGTGGCATGACATGATTCAGCCAGCGTGATGCCTACGCCAACTGGCCGCAAAATGAGGATGCAGATTGATGTGGATTAGCATGCATGATGCCTACAAAGGTGTCATTTCACTATGGTTGCATTTGATAGCCTCAGGTTTTAGATCCGAGGTTTGCTTAAAAAGGTGTGTTTTGAGAGCTCTTCAGTTTAGTATCATGAATTTTAAATTCGTGCTACTTGGTAGAAACCATGGATTTAAGATTGGAGGGGCGGTGGGTCAATCAGATCTTAGATCCTTAAACAGCGGATCTAAGATTTACAGTGAAGCAAACACAACCTATTTTATGGACAATTCATATCTTACATGATTTACATACATCATTAACTGATGGAGGTTCTTCCTCATCATCTTTACATGCATGTGACAGTTTTTTTAGATGTGGCCTTGATCCAGTGTAGATACTGATTACAACCATTCATTCATTAGCTAACCCCAGGATCGTTTGTCACTAGAACCTGTTTGTTTCACATGAAAATTCTACATGTCCGTGGGAAATTATTGGTCATTGGTTGACCCAACATGAGATAAGAAATGGCCGGCCAACTCACAGTGAGCCCACTTGTGTTTTCCCCATAGGGCGTCATTTTTATTTATGTGATCGTTCTAGAAATTAGGGAAGAAATATGTGGAGCAACAAATCTCTTGAACACAAATTGAACTAACCAGTCAACGGAGCCAAGACAAAATGAGCAAAAAAATAGAATTTTGTGGAATCGGAATTCCAGTCCTCATTGTAGTTGGCTACAAGAATTGACTATTGCAGAGTAGTTTAGGTCATAGTCACGAAAAGGTTGGTTTTTGAAAGAAAAGCAATAAATAAAATTGCCGTTTAAATTTAAAAAAGTGCTGTTTTTTTAAAACAACTTTAAAATAAAAAACACAAAAAGCATGTTTTTTAATGTCAAACTGTTTTTTTTTTCATTCTTTTTTTTCATTTATTACAAATCTATTTATTTTCTATGTTTGTGTGATCAGTTTCTCACTTATTTTATTTTTTCTTCATTTTTAGTTTTTAAATTTTTTTAAAACTTTACCATATTTTTTCCTTTTTTCCCTTTTTCAAGCTCGTTGTATTATAACAAAGAAAAACTTTACGGTTTAAAAACCGAGAAAGGTTTTTCTGACTATGGACTTTAGGTTATTATGTTTACAATCTCTGTTCTGCCTGATCAGGTTCTTTATGGTGCAGTTCTCCTAGGGCATCCAATAGTAACACTCAGTTACTGTGTTATGAATCTACCTAAAAGATGGGGTCGATACATAAAACATTCTAACTAGGCTCCACAATGCTCGGCTGCTCTTTTTTTTTTCAGGTTAGATTCGTGAGACAGTAACAATGTGTTACTATTACCAACCGATCAGTTCATAGCTTTGGTAATGTGTTGGCAAAGGCATAAAGCAAAACGGTCATCTTCATAGATGTATGTGTAGCTCTGCCTTTGCTTGGGACTCTTGAAAGGTCACCTGGTCATCCAAATTTTAATCTTCATTAAGCAATTTATCTTCCACTTTTTCCCTCCAAACTCTCTCCTTAGGGCCCGTTTGATTGTTGGGTGAAACTCGTAGGGAGGGTGAAATGTGTACAGGCGGGTGAAATTTCACCCGCCCGACTGAAAACGCATCAAACGGGATGAAATTTCACCCGTTTAACGCAAAAGGGAGCGGGTGAAATTTCACCCACTCGACATTTTCATCTCGTAGTCCGTCGCACCTCTCCTCTTCCCTCTGCAGCTCATCCTCCCTCGCATTCCTGCCTTCTCGCCATCGCACCAAAGGCGTTGCCGCTCTCACCATCGCCGCTCCGCCGTCGCCTCTCCGCCGGTACGCTTTCTCCCTTTCTCTCTTGCTCTTGCTGCTACAGTTGCCGCTCCTTGCCCTCTGTTACTGTCCCGTGAGTCTCTCAATATCTCTCTCGCTTCTCCTCCTTCGTGTTTCTGTTTCATTTCCTGTTTCTTTTTTTGCCATCGTGGATGTGCCATCGCCTGTTCGCCCTCTCTTTTCTTTTGTTATTCATTCGTTCTTTGGGCGTTTGATTTGCTCTTCTTCATTGCGGATTTGGGGATTTGCATTTTGAAGAACGATTTGGGGGTTTTGGAAGTAATCAATGTGCATGCAGTTTACTTATCGATTTGGCATCTATTGAATCAAAGATTGCAGAATAATAAGCCAATGAATTACAAAACCTTGCTTACCGATTTGTGTGTGTTGATGAAGTGCACATATGCCTGGTCACACACTTTGCAGGCATGATGGTTTTTCTGCATAAAAATGATGTTTTGCCTCTTCATGAATTGTAGTTCCTTTGTTATGGTTTGCATACTGTGTGGGGTATAGATTAGTCTTTTCCTCTTTTACATTGTTTAGTTCATATCGATTCCCTGCCTTCAAAAGCTTGAAGTATCTGCAGTAAATTGCAGAAACTTTGGTATCGGGTTAATGTTGTTAAGAAGCCTAAAAGCTACCATAAGGTCTTCATCACCTTGCTCAAGGACTTGTATAGAAATTCTGAAAATGTGAGGCCAGAGCTATTGCTCAAGGCCTTTGTTTCATTTGATTGTTTGACATTTGTTTTGTTTTGAATAATTGAATGGTAGGGAATACACTCTCAACATTTTGTTCTTTTGGAAGATCATCTTTCAATTTCTTTCCACGTCAAATTTGAAGAGGAGAAGACACAAAAGAAACAACATTTACCACGTTAAATTCTTCCTCTACATCAAACAAAGTTAAATTTATCACGTTAAATTCTTCATGTGCATCAAACAAGGCCTCAAATTGGAAGAGAGAAATTTCATCCTTTAAATTTTTCCAAAAAAATTATCATGGTAAATTTACCACGTTAAATTTCACCCGACAATCAAACGGACCTTTAATTCAGCTTTCACGAGTACTCATCCATCAAGTGAAACCATATAGAGACAACCCATTTTATTGGATATATAGTATGTTCCTGGTATTTCCTTTCTCTTAATCTTGTTACTTGGATTATATGAAAATCAAATTTTCCCACTTTTTTTATTCATGTAATCAAACAAATGAAAATGGAACAAGGGAGAAAAATCTCTGCTCCTGAAAACACACGAAAAAGGTAAAAGCAGAAATGTATTTCATGGAAATGTACTACAAAAAAAATTGTCATTAAGCAGGAGGCACTTTGGCTATGGAATACTATGTTACAATATCTCTTGAATCTCTCTCTCAACAAAATTTTTAAGACAGATTCATATAATAATAACAAATTGTTCTCATTAACAAAAACGTGAACAAAAAAATAATGAATATCATTGCTTATTCATTACCAGTGGCAGAGCCATATGTAGGCTAGTGTAGACATCTATGGGACAAAATTTCTTCATTTCTGGTGAAAACTTGCCGAGGGATAGGCCCTCAACCTTCCTTTATTGCTAAGAAAATGACTATTTATAGCAAAAAATTTTCAGTCTCATGATGGGAAGACCATTTCCAAAACAAATGATGACTAGGGTACCAATCGTCATCGCCCATCCCTCCCTCTTTAAAGCCAGGTCACCAAAACTGATCAAAAGCATGTATCAGACCTCCATAGCAGGTTGCTTGTTAGACAATGTTAGTCTTTCAGAATTCTACTGTAAGTGCAGGAACCTGTCTGCAGCAGGAACTGTTGAGGCAATGGGTAGCTTGTGGCCTGAGGCGCAACGGCTAGCTTGTGGCGTGTTGTGGAGAAGATTTCTTCCCTTTATTGTTTCTCTTCCTTTATTGTACTCAATCGTTCCCTTCATTATATGTTTGTAAGGTGAACCAAGAAAAACATACGAGAATGAAAAAAAAAAAGTCTGAAAAAGTTCACCCGTGGATGTAGGCAGTAATAGCCAAACCACGTTAACCCTCGTGTGGTGTGAGATTGCTATTTTTCCTCAAATCATGATAGGAATTATCCCTTGATTCACCCTCTTTGTCCAGCTTTTCCACCTGCGATTGGTCGCCTGAATTGAGGTTTGAGTTTGTGCTACAGGAATCTTTCTCGCAACCAGTTTTTCGAAAACAGAAACCCATCTTTTTGCCCAGCAGCAAACACCATGTATACACTCACCTGATTTCCTGCGAACTAGACCAACAAAACGTCCGAGATGCCCATTTGACCATGAGACAATATGAATATTGAAGCAAATATTGTCCACAAAACTCCAACCATTTGGAACAATGCCAAGTAGCAGCCACGTTTCAATTTTCTTCTTGTCCATCCAAGACAAGTTAGAATTTTGATATTGCTTTTTACAGACTAGCCACAAACCATTGATGTTTTTTCACCATACAGTCCTCTTTATGTCTCAATAAGCTGAGTTTTTGTTCAATTTTGATGAGAAGGACATTACATTGGCTGTCACGTAGACGCTTGTTTTGAAGAGGCACCCCAAGATACTTTAAGGGAAGTTGCGCAACTATCCATCCTAGAATGATAGGCTGATAGCAGCTTCATTTGTCTCCCTGCCACTAGTATTAAATCCCATGATCACACTCTTGTCCTTGTTGACCAATAGACCTGAGTCATTTACAAATGCCTCAATTAAACTCTTGGTGTTAACCGTGGTGCTGTTATTGTAAGCTATGAACAACATCAGGTCATCGGCATACAAAAATGGAGCCGACACCTCCTCTATGGACACCCAGCTTGGGCAGTTTAATGCTATTGGTGTGAATGGCATATCTTAACCTTCTTATAAACATTTCAGCAATGATAAGAAACAGGTCAAAATAATTCGTCCATCCTCAGAACCTTATTCAACCGATCGTTCCAGATGTTCTCATTCACCAAAGCCTCTTGATTACCACATTCAACCTCATGTTGATAAGGCTATTGCAAATTGAAAATGTCGTTCCCTAGTTATAATATTGTGTCAAATATAGAATCACTATATGATTAGGCAAGAATTTTGGTTTTTTGGAATCCGAATGTTGTTGAAATGTTACAGTTTTGGTTTACTACTGCGTGGATTTTTTGCAAGTTTAAAGTAATAGATACAAGCAATGTGTTTTCAGATGGCGCTGTATGATTCGTTTGAAATAAATACCGCCTTCCTCTCGTCGACCTCTCTGGTTTCCAGTTGAGGGAACACGCAATTGCTTTGCTGAGCTTCACCCTGCACTATCGACAGCCATGAATGGCTAGGACCTTGATTTTCAGAAGAGGTTACCTTAGGCGACCCCTTCCCCGTCTCCTCGTTCCCCTTCTCGTGAACTCTGCAGGGTCAATCTCCATTGCTGTTCCGCTGGACTCTATGTTGCTCACCTTTTGTCGCTGTGCCATCTTCTTGTTCCTAATTTTTTATGCCTCATGTAGAAATTTCTTCATTTATATATTGATGCTTTCAACAATTTTTTCATTTGTTTATGTTAATGCCCCTACGAATCTAAAACTGTTTGAATTAGTGCCCTTAACTAGTCGAGAAATTCTAACTCCTTGATCAAATTAGCTTGAATATTTTTATTATTTTTAAGAATTTTTTGATTAATTTATCACTGATCAAACAACTTAATATTATATGGGAGAGCAAATGGTCTCTAGGTCACCAAAATCTCAACAAATTGTCGAGAGTCCAGATCACAAGGAATATTCACGATATTCAAAAATTTAATTTGGAAGGCAAAATATAACGTACAGATTAAATAAATAAAGAATGGTAAAGAGTTTCAGAAGGTCCAAAAAATATGATAAAACTATTCAAAGTACTTGATCGAGTCAAACTAATAAAAGGGGGATATAAAGGACAGGTTGGCCGCTGCCGACACAAATCTGACCACGGTTAAGGTGTGTCCAAATTAAGCCGCGCCCGTATCCTACAAGCGCATCTGCCATCAAGGCGTAGTCACGCCGTACACTAAGCTTAGCACGATTCATATGAGCCGCAATCGATGAAATGCCAAAGCCAAATAGCACACGAGCCTGAGTCGAGCCCGAGCTTGCCCAGCTCGAGCTCGACTCAGCTCAAAGAGCTCGAGCTCGAACTTGAACTCGAGTTCCCTAACACGAGCTCGACTCGACTATACATAGTCGAGCTGAGAAGATTAGAACCTGCAGGACGAGAGGGCAAAAGGAGTTTACCGAAAGCGAACGAGACGCCTGAAATGAAGGACGTTGAACTCTCTCTCGAAACCTCCCTATTGCCCTCGATCTCCGAGTGCTCTTCTGTTTGTCGGCTTTCGATGGATCGATAGATCGACGAGCGAGGGCCAAGGCCGATCGAACTCTTCTCGACCTTTTAGATGCCCCCTTCCCTTCCAAGCAGTGGACCTAGCGATCGAGCAGCATTGTTCCTGTGGGTCAAAAAATACCCTAATGGGAGCAGAAAAAACAGAAAGAGCGAATGGAGAAGGGAGGAAACGTTATCTTACTCTGCCACCAGAGGCAAGTGGAGAATCTGGTCCAGCGGGAGGATGATGGATAGGAGCTGCTGCTTGCAATTCCTAATGACGAACTGCGGCAACTCACGCTCATTCCCAACAAAAAAAAGGAAAGGAAAAAAATCATTCGATGGTAGTATGGTATCTCCCATCTAAACGCTAAAACAAACATACATTTCAAAAGGTGCCCAAAACAAAACAACGAAAATGTTAGAGAAAATGAAAGTGCAAAACTAGAAAAAACGACATATGTTAGAAAAAACGAAAATGAAAAAACAGAGAGAAAGCAAGAAAGAGAGAGAGAGAGAGAGAGAGAGAGAGAGAGAGAGAACCACATGCAGGCAAGAAGCTTGTACTGTCCTCTTTGCAGCAGGTAGACACGGCTTCACCTCCTAAAACCTCCTGAAATCGTGAAGGCTGATGGCTGAAGCCTGAAGCGGACCTGCCGGCTGCGACGAACTTAGGGTTGCATTTGGTGGAAGAAACTTTGGAAACGAGAGAGAGAACAAAAGGAAACTAAAAAGGGAAAAGAAAGTTTCCCGCCTAAGACGGCTCTCTCCTGCGATAGCGTTTGGGAAACCGAGTTTTTCAATTAAAAAGCGAATCGAGCCGAGTCGAGCTTTAACAGTTCGAGATCAATGAACTTGAACTCGGCTCGACTAAAAAAACGAGTCGACAAATGGTCGGCTCGAACTTGATTTCGAGTCGAGCTTTAACGAGCCGAGCTCGAGTTGCTCGGCTCGTTGTGCTGCCCTACCAAATACCCGTACGTCTCATAAGAAATTGAATTTGGAAAGGCTAACTAAGAACAAAATCGGCCAATTAGACACATTGGGTAGAAAATATGCGGACATTGAAAACCAGTGGTGGAGGAATGTGTGAGCAATTGTTTCAGATTTTAGGTTGTGTGTATTTGTAGAAATAAAGATAGAGGGAAAAAAGGAGAAAAGAAGATAGAGATAGTATTTTTTTTGGCTTGTATGTTTTTTATATTTTTTATAGTGTTATTTTTAGGTCCTTCGTAGTTATAGAGAGAGAACGAAAGACCAAGAGAAAGTGTATTTTGATTACTTTACATGCTTTTTATGTAGTGAATTTTAGGTCATTTATATGTGTAGAGAGAGAGAAAAACAGAGTGTGAAAGATGAGCAAGACAGAGTAATTTTTATGTGATGGTTGTTTTTTAGATCATTCATATTTATACAAAGAAAGAGCGCGATAGAGAGTATTTTTATTGTTTCAGATATTACGTATTTTCTTCATTGTATGCTGACTTCAGTGTCTCGTATGTGACAAGAGGGAAAACGAATGAGAGATAATATTTTTCTCCATCATATGTGAATTTTTACGTTGTTCCTTTGCATAGAGAGAGAATAAATACATTTTATTAGTTCATATATTTTTTATGTGTTTTACATGTCTTTTTATTTCATTATATATAGATGTTTGATGGTTTGAAAAGAGAGAGAGAGAGAGTGTGTGATAGATGCAAGCTATGTGTTAGATATGTCACTCTAATGATTCAAATGAATGTTGCACAATAAGTTGAATATGCTATCTAAGTAAGCAACACCAAATAAAATTACAACTTGTTCACATGAACAAGAACTCCTTGTTCTTAGAACACATGTTCCAAGGACACGTGTTTCAGGAACACTTGTTCTTGCAACCAAACAGTATTTTAAGATCAATTTAGCAAACAGAACAATGTATAACTTTTCCACATGATATACTTATTGTTGGACAGGACTGTCAATTGATTAGCTAATTAAAGAAAAATGTAAGCAAGTTCTTTTGACATGAAAGACTTAGAGCCAGCACAATAATTGTTAGACATGACAATTAGTCATGATAGGAATGCAAAAAAAATTGTGGTTGTCACAAGAGAAATACTTTGAGAATGTGCTTAGCAAGTTTAGGGTGAAAGATGTCAAAACAGTAAATACTCGTTTAGCAGTACATTTTAAATTGAGAAATGAGTAATGTCCATCCTCAATAGATGAAAAAGAAGGAATGGAGAATATACCATATGTCTCCACAGAATGGAGTCTCATGTATGCTATGGTTTGCAGACACCCAAACTTGGATTATGCAGTTGGTGTAGTTAGTAGGTTCTGGTCAAATCCAGGCAAGGAGCATTGGACAATAGTGAAGTACTTTCAATTACTTTTTATGTTTTGGTAGACCAAACACAGAGATACAAGGATTTCTTGATGAGACATGGTAGGTGACTTGAACTATATGAAGTCTATTTCTGGTTATGTCTTTACTTTTACAGTGTAGTTGTATCATGACAGCCTAGGTTGCAGAAGTGTGTTGCTCTTTTCACTACAGATGTATAATATATTGCATCAACTAACACTTGTAAAAAGTTATTGTGGATGAAAAATTTTCTTCATGATATAGATCTTAGCCAGAAGATCTATGTGTTGTATTGTGATAGCTAAAGTGTTATACACTTGACCAAAAAAAACATCTTTTCACTCAAGGATCACGTTGATATTAGATATCATTGGATCGTGATGTGTTTGAGCAAAAACTAATGTAGTTAGAGAAGATATATGAAGAGAAGAATCCTACAGATATTATGATGAGATCTCTACTTAAAAAAAAAAACATGACAAGTGTAGAGACCTAACTGAGGTGATTGCCTTTAAGGTTGTGCATTAAGTTTGTCTATTGTAACAACCCGACCCACTCCCGGACTCGGGCCCTTGGTTTTGGCGGATCCCAACCCGCCCCCTAGCAGTTTCGGTTCCAAACCTAAAAAGGCTAGGAACCAGGACAATCTTCTCATCAATGACCCCCTTTAAAACCCTTGAAGATTCCTCACAATCTTCAATATAAGACTAAACTTATGGGGTGTTACAATCCACCCCCCTTAAGGCACACGCGTCCGCGCGTGTGGGACCCCAGGTCCGAGTGTTGAAACTGCTCTGATACCATTTGTAACAATCCGACCCACTCCCGGACTCGGGCCCTTGGTTTTGGCGGATCCCAACCCGCCTCCTAGCAGTTTCGGTTTCAAACCTAAAAAGGCTAGGAACCAGGACAATCTTCCCATCAATGACCCCCTTTATAAACCCTTGAAGATTCCTCACAATCTTCAATACATGACTAAACTTATGGGGTGTTACATCTATTTTGCAAGTATGATCCCTCTCTTGAGGCTCGACTGAGAGTTTGTTAGTTTGAGTCCAACCTCAAGTGAGGACCCGATCCGCCCGCACGCTAGAGTGAGCCAACGGAGAAAAAGAAGAAGGGCACCCAATGGGGAAAAAAAGAAGAAGGGCACCCAACGGTGCCCTAATCTCTAGCGTTTTGAAAATGAGAAAAGGAGGAAACGAGCCCCTTTGTTGAAAGCTCACCAAACCAGCAAGAAGGGCAGTGTGAGTGTGTGCCATCTGTGAAGGAAGGGAGAAGGAAAGAAGAAGAAAAACATAGCTGTGGGTTTGTTCTGTTTTGTAGGTACATGTGTAGAGAGAGAAAGTGAAGAAAACAAGGAAAAGAAAAAAAAATAACACATGGTGATTTCTTTTCTTGTAGTTTGCTTATGCATTTATTTTTTAGGATGATTTATGTTATTCTCTATAAGAAGAAGAATATATTGATCTTGTTGTATTGTGTCTTTGCAATAAATAAATAAATATATATATATATATATATATATATATATATATATATATATATATATATATATATATATATGTATATACGTACATTGGTGTTTCTTGTTTTCTACATTATCTAACATATATTTTTTAATATATTATTATACTATTTGTTTTGGGAACTACACCTTGTGCTAGCAGTTTTGGGTGATTATGATTTTTAGTAGTTTAGTGCAGTTTCTTTTATAAAATCAGCTTGTTTGGACTGTCATGTTGATGCTAAAGGCTGTTATTAGTGGCGTAATTATTGGATATATGCATTCTTAAAGTTTGTGAGCATTTGTCACAACATTAAGTGTTGATATTGGCTGGTTGTTGTCTTCTTAAGTATTTATTTGTAGAAGTAATCTGTTTTCACAAGAATATATCCATATTGTTAGTTCTTTTACAAGATTGAAACAAGGTTTGTTGGAGAAAACAATCATAAGTGTGGACTTGCATACACATCCGTTCCCATGAAACATGAGATCAAACCCAACATAGGAGACAAAACACATGTTTCATATTTTTTTAAAGAAAAAAAAAAGAAATAGAAAAAACAAAAGGAATAAAGAAGCTCCAGCTTCAAGCTCCCCTTAACAGGCATATGATTCAAGCCCGATTGAATCTGGATTTGGCTACTCGCACGTGATCCCAGACTTGATTAGTGCTATTTACATTGTAGATTTTTCATTTGAACATAGAGATTAAGAACATCTCAGGAGCCTTGTTTGTCAACCGTATTAGCAAAATCCTTGCTTTCTGAATTGAAAAGATCTCTACACCAATACAAGGCCTAAAACACAGCGAAGAACAGCCATGATTAGTGACAATTAAGAAATATCTCAACAGAAATGGCGGCCCAATTTTTTGCAACAAAAAAATTGCTAAAATAATGGGAGATATAACGTACATAGCCCAAATAACCGGCCTTATCCTCAAATAAAAAGTAGTTGTAGTGCATGATGTAAAACCCAAGATCTATATGACTCTTTTGCTGCAGTTTTTTGCAAGTAATGCACAAGAATGCCATAAAAGGACACAAATTATTTTTCAAAAATGTAAAAAAGACAGAAAACTCTTATAGGAAAAGATCTAATTCACTGGTTCCATCAACTAGAGAAAGTTTCAACTGCTATGGCTTCATACCAATAAAAATCAGAACACTGTAAATTACAAGGGAAAAGGAACAAAAGAAAATGAACAATATAACGAGCATGTCGGCCATGGCATATGGCAGTAGACGAACCCCGTAATCCCTGTGATCTCCACAAAGAAAAACAGAGTTGGTCAGAATATTGTCCTTGGTCCACTCACAAGCCAAATTCTTCCAAAGTTGGTTCAACCAGCCGAGGCATGATGTGGAAAATACAACTTAGCTAAAGATATATCAAATCAAAATAATTGTTCTCGAAGAGGAAAAAATTCACACTCATAAAGAAAAACCTCTCACTTTTACTTGCTGCAGAGATTCCCACCAACCTTTGCTGCACAGAGGGAGCAATAATTTAAACTCTTAAAGCCAGAATGCCGCTAACAGAAGCACAACACTCCCATTTCCTGACCTTTTCAAAATTGAATGAGCAAGTTGGCTAGGAGGGTAAGCTGATTGAAAGTTGGTCGACACTAAAAATGAAAAATCCTATGTTATAAATCTAGTTGTTTGATTTCCATGCATTCGTCCCAACATTGTTTATTTGCATAAAAAAGATGGACAAAATTAAGGTTTGGTAGCTAAAAGGTTTCTCAAATATTCTACGCTAAAGTTGCAATCACACAACATTACATCAACAACACATGGAATTTGATCACATGAAGACAATGGAATACACTAGAGGGCTTGAAGAAAGAAAGTCTTGTCCAATCAATTTGAAGGTAGAACCATATTTTCACTGTTCATCTGCTCATAAACCGTGCATGTTCTCTACAAATGAGGATATCGGGAAGAGGGGAAAACAAGTCAGCCATTGCCTATGTTGCAGTAGGTACCAGCCATCCTTTTGTTTTCAAGCTGAGGAGTTGCTTTTCCCATCCCCTCCCCCAAAAAACTGATGTTTTGGGTGACATTTTGGGGAAACTAGGTTATGTGAGACGGCGTCACCCAAACACGCCCTAAAGGATTAGCACAAGAGTAACAATGAGGCTGGAAAGAAAGAAAACGATTGCCTTTCGCTTCTTTGTTCCGGAGTCCACCTTCATTTGTCACCTTCCCCCTGGCAATTCTTCGCCTAAGCAACCTTCCGATCTTTTACAGGAAGCAGTAAAAGAAAAGAAAGGCAATTAAGGTATTGATCAAAATCACGATTTCTGAGAAAAACAAATTACTATTGAGAGGTATTCCGCAAAGACCTCATATCATTGACTACTCGTAAAGAGGTGATATAATCCCTCAGTTTGAATCGTGGAAAAGTTAATTTAGTAAAAATAGAAACATTGGCCGTGAAGGGAAGATCCCATTTCTACTTGTCCCTGATTGAACTCAATAGGGAGACACAAGAAAACCTCTCAATAGTATCCACACTTGCGAGAAGAAGGCTGAAACTGAATCGTGTTTGAGTTGTGGATTACAGTAGTCAGTGATATGATTATTGTCTTTGTTGGGTCTTTAGAAAGAACCAGTATCTAAAAATGTTTTCAGAGAGAGGATGAGGTACGTCGACTAAATCCGTGTTGGTGTATGGAACTTGATCCATACTGGTCACTCATGTGCAATACCGCGGGTTTACCTTAATCCTTTTGTACAAATGCGGGCATATATGTCATTTTGTACAAATGCGGGTTTGCCCTAATCCTTATGTTTAGAGGATGGCCGCCGCTGATGAGTGTTGTTGGTCTGTTTTGAGTGTTCATCAGAAGAGAAAATACAAGAGATTTGTGTGACCGTGGACGTAGGAGATTATTGCTCTGAACCACGTAAATTGTTGTCTTCTTCTTTGTTGCTTCTAACCCCCTCTTGAGAGAGAGAGAGAGTTTTGTGTGTTGTTCCTAACAACTGGTATCAGAGCTCGGTTTGTTCGCGGTAGGAACAATGGCGCTGGAAGAAGGAAAAGTCAGAATCGAGAAGTTCGACGGTAAAGACTTCGGATTTTGGAAGATGCAGATCGAAGACTACTTGTATTAGAAGAAACTGCATGAACTGCTAATGGGAGTGAAGCCCGCAATAATGGCTGATGCAGATTGGCAGTTGCTGGATAGACAAAGCCCTTGGAGTCATCCGGTTGACACTGGCCAGAAATGTCGCCTTCAACATTGTTAACGAGAAGACGACAGCAAATTTGATGCAGACGCTAACAAATATGTATGAAAAACCCTCTGCTTCGAATAAAGTATATCTGATGCGTCGATTATTTAATTTGAAAATGGCTGAAGGTGCTTCTGTTACGGATCACATGAATAAGTTCAACGTTATTACTTCTCAATTATGTTCTGTGGATATTAAATTTGATGATGAGGTTCAAACCCTAATTTTATTGTCATCCCTTCCGGAGAGTTGGAGTGCCACTGTGACCGCCGTGAGTAGTTCATCGGGGTCAAGTAAATTGAAGTTTAGTAGTGTTCAAGATTTAATACTTAGTGAGGACATTCACAGAAAAGAGGCAAGAGAACCTCTCGGTTCTGCCCTAAGTGTTCAAAACAGGGGCAGAACTAATCAACGCCACCAAGAACGTGGAAGGTCAAAATCTAAGGGAAGGAGTCAATCCAAACCTCGAAGTGATGGTTGTTGGAACTGTGGTAAGTCAGGACACCGGAAAAGAGATTGCAGGTTGTTGAAAAAGAAGAATCCAAATCGTGAAGATGATTCAACAAATGCAGCAACAAAAGATATAGCTGATGCACTTTCTTTGAGTGTACACAGCTCTATAGAGTCTTGGATTTTAGACTCTGGTGCATCTTTTCATTCAACGTATTCTAATGAAAGTATGCATAACTATGTTGCAGGAAAATTTGGCAAAATATATCTTGCAGATGATGAACCTTTGGATATTGTAGGGAAATGTGAGGTTCACATTAAAATGCAGAATGGACATGTGTGGAAGTTAAAGGATGTCAGACATGTCTCAGGGTTGAAGAGGAATTTCATTTCGGTCGGGCAGTTAGATGACGAAGACTATATTACTACCTTTGTTGGCGGATCTTGGAAGATAACCAAAGGTGCTATGGTTATAGCATGAGGTCACAAACTTGGCACTTTGTACATGACTGCAGATGTGAAAGACACAGTGGCTGTGGCAAAATGTGATAATAAATAATTGTTGTGGCATTGCAGGCTTGGACATATGAGTGAGAAGGGAATGAAATCATGGCAACGAATAACAAGTTGCATGACTTGAAATCTGTAGACATTGGGCTATGTGAAGATTGTGTCTTCGGGAAACAGAAAATGGTCACTTTCTCCAAAGTTGGACGACCTCCTAAGAAGGAAAAGTTAGAGTTGGTGCATACTGATGTTTGGGGACCAGCTCCAGTTCGTTCTCTTGGAGGATCCCTATACTATATCACATTCATTGATGATTGTACCCGAAAGGTATGGGTTTACTTTCTCAAACATAAATATGATGTGTTTACTGTTTTCAAAAGGTGGAAAGCAGAAGTAGAAAATCAGACCGGAAAGAAGATTAAATGTCTGCGGTCAGATAATGAAGGTGAGTATGACAGCAAAGAGTTTAAAGATTTTTGTGCAGATCATGGGATTCAAACACAAAGGACAATCCCTAAAAAGCCACGACAAAATGAGGTTGCTGAAAGAATGAACAGAACCCTTTGTGAAAGAGCAAGGAGCATGAGACTGCACTCAGGCTTGCCAAAGATGTTTTGGGTGGATGCAATCAATACAGCTGCATACTTGATAAATCGTGGGCCTTCTGTTCCTTTGGACTATGGGATACCTGAAGAAGTCTGGACTAGCAAGGAGGTAAATCTTGTACACTTAAGAGTCTTTGTTTGTGTTTCTTACGTACATATAGACTCAGATAAAAGGGATAAATTAGATCCTAAGTCCAGGAAATGTTATTTCATTGGTTATGGAAATGATGAGTTTGGGTATCGTTTTTGGGATGATAAAGCAAAGAAAATTATTAGACATAATGATGTAGTGTTCAATGAGATGTGTTTGTACAAAGACAAGGATAGTCATATGCTTGAAAAAAATGAACATCATGACACAAGTGAAGACATTGTAGAACTTCAAGATGTCTCTGAAGATGATGTTGCAATCAAGACTCAAGTTGGAAACAGTCAGATGGAACAAAAACCAAGCACATCCTAACCTCCATTGAGAAGATCAAGTAGAAGGCCAAAACCAAATCAAAGGTATTCTCCTTACTTACATTACTTGTTGTTAACTGATGCTGGAGAACCCAAGTGTTTTGATGAAACAATGCAGGTTACAGATTTTGTTAAGTGGGAGTTAGCTATGAAAGAAGAGATGGACTCTCTACATGCTAACAGAACATGAAAATTAACTGAGCTTCCTAGTGGGAAGAAGGCATTGCAAAACAAATGGGTATATAGAATTAAAGAAGAAACAGATGGAAGAAAACGGTACAAGGCAAGATTAGTAGTGAAAGTTTTCAACAGAAAGAATGTATAGATTATACAGAAATTTTCTCTCCTGTGGTAAAACTAACTACTATAAGATTGGTATTAAGTTTAGTTGCAGCTGAAAATTTGTATTTGGAGCAACTAGATGTGAAAACTGCATTCCTTCATGGGGATTTGGAGGAAGATATTTATATGGTACAACCTGAAGGTTTTCAGGTAATAAGAAAGGAAAACCTTGTATGCAAATTAGAGAAGAGTCTCCATGGTTTGAAGCAGGCACCGAGACAATGGTACAAAAAGTTTGATAACTTCATGAGAAGAAATGCTTTTAAGAAGTGTGATATGGATCATTGTTGTTACTTCAAGAATTTTGATGGTTGTTATATCATTTTACTATTATATGTGGATGATATGCTTATTGCAGGCTCAAATTTGCAAGAGATCATTTCTTTGAAAAAACAACTATCAAAGGAGTTTGAAATGAAAGATCTAGGCCCTGCGAAACAAATCCTCGGGATGAGAATCAGTAGAGATAGGAAGACAGGTACTTTACATTTGTCTCAACAAAATTATATTGAGAAGATCTTGTGGAGCTTTAAGATGCAAGATGCTAAACCTGTTAGTACACCTCTTGCTAGTCATTTCAAGTTGTCCAAAGATTTGTCACCTAAGACAGATGATGAACATAAAGGATTGTCAAGGATTCCATATGCTTCAACAGTGGGTAGCTTGATGTATGCTATGGTGTGCACCAGACCAGACATAGCACAAGCAGTGGAAGCAGTGAGCAGATACATGGCTGAGCTTGGAAAGAAACATTGGGAGGCTGTGAAGTGGATATTACGATATTTGGAAGGAACTTCATGTATGAGCCTTTGTTTTAAGAAAAATGAATTACTTTGCATGGCTTTGTGGATGCAGATTTGGGTGGTGATCTTGACAGTAGGAGAAGTACTACCAGGTACATTTACACCCTAGGAGGAACCTGTGTCAGTTGGGTTTCACAACTTCAAAAGGTTGTTGCGTTGTTTATTATAGAAGGTGAATATATTGCAGTTACAAAAGCCAGCAAAGAGATGATTTGGCTAAAGACTATTCTAAAAGAATTGCATGTAAAGGAAGATAAGAGTGTTCTCTCTTGTGACAGTCAAAGTGCAATTCATTTAGCCAAGAATCCAGTGTTCCATGCTAGAACAAAGCATATTGAATTGAAGTATCATTTTATTAGAGATTTGTTGGAAGAGAAGATACTATCTCTTGAAAAGATTCGTGGAACAGAGAATCCAGCAGACATGTTGACAAAGGTAGTGAATGCTGAGAAGCTGAGGTTATGTTTAACCTCAGTTGGTCTCCAAGGTTGATTGATGAGGAGACGTCACACAGGTTGAGTATGTGATGTACAAGCACTTGGATGAATCAAAGTCCAAGTGGGAGATTGTTGGTGAATGGAACTTGATCCATACTGGTCACTCATGTGCAATACTGCGGATCCACGTAAATCGTTGTCTTCTTCCTTGTTGCTTCTAACCCCCTCTTGAGAGTGAGAGAGAGAGAGTTTTGTGTGTTGTTCCTAACAATCCGAAGTATCATGCATTCCATTATTGGACACTAATACAACTTTCCTCAATGCATGAAACACTCAATGAAAAAATCTATGTGAAACAATCTAATAGGTTAGTTGCGAAAGGTTATGATTACAAGGGATGCTAGCTCGAACAGTTGATTTGTGGCCTTAAGGAAGAGTGAAATTCCATGAAACAGTGAGCAATAAATTTATCGTGATTAATGAAGACTGTCGTATCTATAACAAACATCAATGAAAGATTTTTGTAATTTTGTCTGTATAAGTAGACAATAAGTTGTTAGTTATTAATAATTTAGAGTTCTTGAAGCTGGCCAAAAGTTGGTTGCATGTTTATTTTGAGATCTTTTCTTGGAATTAAAGTGAAGAGAGACTATTAACATCCAATCGGATTTGGATTTGGACACCAATTCAGATCAGATTCGGATTGTGAAATTGAAATTTGGATTCTGATTCAGATATGACTTTTCTTTGTTTGTATTTGAATGTGAAATCGAATCTGAATATGTAAATAACCAAAAAAGTGGCTACAATTAAGGGTAATCTAATTCATATCAGATCCGTTGATATCCCTATATTTGTATTCTTTTGTGTACATAAATTCATTGATGAGTAAAAGTGGAGGATAAGCCTTCAAGCAACCGTTTGATGAAGTAGTATTGAATTTGCATCAATGTTCATATAGAGGCTAATTTACATGGGGTCCCAATTTAGATCTTTCAAACTAAACCTCTTCAAACTTGCCCTTAAAAGGTCGTTTGGCAGCAAGTAAGATACTTTCTGAGTGTTTTATTTAATGCTCCAAAGATTATGTCAGGACTAATGTTTCGTGAATATAAGCCTAATTCTTATTTGGGGTAGCCTTTTGAACAGATTCATGAGAGGTTCTAATGTTTCATTAATCTGGCCTAGTTCCTCGAATAGATTCATACATAGTGTCCTTGTTGCCAAACCATCCCTTAGGGCTGGTTCGGGGGTGGTAATAAATTGTTATTTTCGATTAACCTTTTCAAAAAATAAATTGAGGTAAACCTACCCTAATTTTTAATAAATTTATAAGATAATAACAATTTCTTACAGTCGCCAAACAGCCCTTAAGGACCGGACCGTAAATAAATGGTCCTGACCAATTAATCAAATTAAGTCGTGATCTTTCGGTATGGTTGATAGGTGAATGACACGGCATTGATTAGACCCGATAGCTTTGGATATTTTGGGGGACCGAGTGGATTAAAAGCCTGTCAATCTTGTTGTGTACTGGCTGCAATATGGACCCAGAATCCGTTTTGTACATCCTACTAACTAGAGCCCAAAAGTTCAGAATGGAGACAGGCGATCATTCCTTTACAAACTTAGAGAAGTCAAGTTTTGCCAACATCCAAAGGCACCATGGCAGTAGGGTCGTCGAAGATGCTGACAACTTCCCCGCACTAGAGAATGCACGTGAGATCAGGAAGGTGTTTGTTGTCTTGTCGAATCTAGTTAACGTGATCAACTTAGAAAAGCCAAGCGAGTATGCAGAAAATATGCACTGTTGACTAACAAACAGTTTAAGCCTGTTTGCATGACTGGTTCTTCTCATATGCTTCAGTTTTGGCCTGGAAACCGACGGTGCAGGATCGATGAATATGCGGGAAGAAAAAAGAGGCAACAGATCAAATGAAATTGCAACAGAATTAAAAAATTTCCGTGGTAATATATGGCCATTGTTTGTAATAAGTCCGCAACCGAACACAGGTTCCTTGAAGAATCTCTTTTCTTCAATTTCATAAAACAAAGTTAGATCCAAATGAAACACTTTCAGATTTTAGCATAGATTTATTATGTGGTCCTATCATCCCTAATTTTAAGCAATATCCTCTAATTAGTAGTTCAGCTGCCACTTTCTTTGCTGAAATACAGGGACGTTATGTCTTCTTTTATAGTTTGCAAGTCAATTCCTAAGGCAATAGCTTCAAGGGGTGTAGCATAGCTGGTGGTAGAATGTTCATCGCCTATTCAATTATTTTACGTGATACTCTCTTGTACTCTAAAAAATGAGATGACCACACTTAAGTTGAAAGGAATACTGTTGCTCAACGAGGGCCATTCGGGTCTTTGCGAGTGGTGGAGTTGTCAACCTTTTGGTCACCCAAAGACCACATGCAATAGAATAGAGTTTTGCTGATAAGAGGAAAAGATCTCTCACCAAATTAAACTAAAGAATTCTTAAGAAGGTAAGAAACTGCATGCATCGCTGCTCAGATTAGGCGCACTTCCAGCTTCTCTCACCTGCTCCACCTTCATATCTCTAAGTCTCAGTTCAGCAGTCTTCATCGTCATGGTCTCTTTCTTTATTTTATTCTCCATTAATTTTCTTGATGTGACAAGAACAAGGCCAAGGAAGATGATTTGTTTCTTCCTCTTGAATGTGCGTCTGAGTAATTCACCTGAATAGCATTATCTTACTCGATAATTTCGACCGTGGAAATTAAATGATATCGTGAAGACTATTCCCCTTGTTAATTTATTGCCACTTTCAAGAAAAGTCGTACAAAAAATCATTTTCCGGAAGAAACTTGTCATTATTTTCATGTGGTCATAGGGGCGACAGATTTGGCAAGAATCTCTCATGCACAAACTGCCAATAAAAAGGATAAGAAATTTTCAGTATCATTCCTAAGGATTTAGCAATAATAAGAAACACGCTGATTAATTGTTGATATTTTAAAAACACACGCAATCATTTCTAATGTTCATAAAAAAATGAAATTTGAATCAATTAAACCCTTATGAAAAACTTGAGCTGGGTTAATGAAATAAATTAAGTGAAATACCTTTAGCATAAACAAATTGCATATTAACTGGTTTGTCCCTTCTTGTGAAAGGGGTAGGTTTGTGAAGAAATGTACGTTCCCATTCAAAAAGGTAATTTTTTGTTTCTTTCCAATGTTGCCCTTTTAAAAAGTAGTCCCTTTTTTAAAAAAACATAAAGGATGTGACATAATCATTTGCCCTGTGTTAGGACCCCAAGAAATAACATGCTCCCGTCTTTTTATAGATACCAAATGCAAGTTCTTTCACGTTCAAGTATGTCTAAATTAGTTATATTTTCGTTATGCCAAAAGTACTTTTTTTTTTATGTCAAGAAGTCACGCAAGAAAATCAGAAGCATATTTGCAAAATTACGTATATTTCTTGTGCTTTTTGAAGAGAGCAAAATAACAATTTTCAGCAATTTAACAGTTGTTTTCACAAAAAAATAATTGAATAAATTCAATTTATCCAGTGTTTGTAACTGCCCTTGAAAATACTTGTATGGTGCTTTTAAACAATAAGGGAAATTTATGTGTATTTTTAATTATTGTCTATTCTTTAAATGTGTCTTTCAAAATTTATGTGGAGCAAAAGAGGCCGGAACTTTAGAAAAAAAACATACAAAATCGAAAACGTCAAGCAACTTAAGTCAAAACATGCTCGTCTGTCCAATTTTAAACCAACTGGCTGAAACCCCGTCGGGTGGGTGTAAGGGCATAAGACACCAGTCGCCGTCCACCAAAGACCAGATAATTCAAAACTTTTCAAACTTAGAACATGTTTTTTCTTATGCCCCACCACGGGTTAGGCTCTTCTGGTAACGTGTTTGATTGATTAAACAAATGTATCGTGTTGAAAAAATTACACATGAAGCTAATATTTTGGCTCACACCCATTATTCGATCTCCTGTAGATTTCTAACATTCATCTCTCTCCCTTTTCTTTTCACAAAAAAAAAAAAAATCAGTCTGCAGACTTTAGGTACTAGGCCAGTTTATTCTGAAAAAAAAATAAAAAAATCTTGCGAAAAGTACTATTGGATGTAAACGACCGATTTTTTTTAACTCTTAAACAACTTCTTTTCCCTTAGTTAGCAAGATTTGTCTAACTTCATATAAACCAAGATTATATACGTGGAGCTGTTTTTCTGATTTTTTGGGCTCAAAAGATTGATGTAGATGGAATTCCAAAGACAGTTCTGGTGCCTTTGATCATGATGCCAATTAGAAAGACCCAAATTGCGGAATTCCAAAGACCGTTCTGGTGCCTTAGATCATGATGCTAATTAGAAAGACCCAAATTGCGGAATTAATGCTGATTGACTTCAAGAGCGTTGTCTTACCGTCCACATGAGGCAACAATCTGAAAGTTTGACAATGATGAGGACAAAAATGGCGGTTTGTTGCTGAAGAAGAAAGAAGTCAAGGAAGTGCCACCTAGAACAGAGACGCCACCATTTCGGACTAGCGACTCCCCTTTCATAGAAGACGAACACTGCCACTAGATCTCCCATTAGAGAGAGGGAGAGCAGCGAGCCCCTCTTCTCGATGGCTTTCTTGTTCCTTTTGATTCTTTTGGTTGTTCAACCTGCTTCTTCTGCAATTCAAGCTGGCTTCATCTTCAATGGCTTCCAAGGGGCGAACCTGACTATAGACGGCTCGACGAGGATCACCAGCAATGGCCTTCTACAGCTTAGCAATGACTCCCACATCCAAACGGCCGGTCACGCCTTCTACCCTCTTCCCTTCTCTTTCAAGAGCAACTCCCATCCTTCCTCTAATGGCACAGTGGTCTCCTTCAGCACGCGCTTCGTCTTCGCAATATCTTCCGAAATTCCAGGCCTAGCGGGCCATGGCCTCGCCTTCACTCTCTCCCCCAACCCCGGCGTCCCCGGAAGCCTCGGCCTCTACTTCCTCGGCCTCTTAAACGAGAGCAACCTCGGGGATCCTTCCAATCACATCTTCGCCGTCGAGTTCGACACCAGCAAGGACCCGACCTTCAAGGACATCGACGGCAACCACGTTGGCATCGACATCAACAACTTGATCTCCAATGATTCTGCCACCGCTGCCTACTTCGCGAAAGATGGCCAGAATAAATCCATCGATCTGCAAAGTGGGTCGCCGATTCTCGCCTGGATCGACTACGAAAGCAACCGCCGGTTGCTTAATGTGAGCATCGCCCCTGCAGCGGATCCGATCAAGCCAACAAAGCCACTTCTCTCCTTCGACGTCGATCTTTCCCCCATCCTCAATGATTTGATGTACGTTGGCTTCTCCTGTGGTGTTGGAAAGCAGTCCAGCGATCAATACATGTTGGGATGGAGCTTCGCCATCAATGGAGAAGCGGAGGCCATCGACCTCTCTCGCCTTCCCTCTCTTCCAAAACGGGCCTCGACGGGTCGACCAACGGTACCTCTCGTCAACGCAGTGGCGGGGACTATCGGAGCTTTTACAGCAATGGTCGTGCTCTTCATTTCCGGCTACATGTTCTATAGGAGGAGGAAGCTCTCGGATGTGATGGAAGATTGGGAGAAAGAGTACCCACATAGGTTCTCTTACAGGACGCTCTACAGAGCGACCAAAGGTTTCAGCAGGAAGGAGCTGCTGGGCTCCGGAGGCTTCGGCACCGTCTTCAAAGGCATCCTCCCGGGAACTTCCACCCCAGTTGCGGTGAAGAGAGTCACGCACAATGGAAAACAAGGGCTGAGGGAGTTCGTAGCAGAGATCTCGAGCTTGGGGAGGTTGAGACACAGGAACCTGGTTCAATTGGAGGGATGGTGCAGAAGGCAAGAGGAGCTGCTGCTCGTATATGATTTCATGCCCAATGGTAGTCTCGACAACATCCTCTTCGATGACCAGAAGGCGAGACACCTGGTGTGGGAGCAAAGGTTCAACATCCTAAAGGGGATTGCGAGCGTGCTGCTGTATCTGCACGAAGGGTGGGAGCAGGTGGTAGTGCACAGGGACGTGAAGGCCAGCAACGTCCTGTTGGACGCCGAGATGAACGGGAGGTTGGGCGATTTCGGGCTGGCCAGGCTCCATGAGCACAACAAGAACCCGCAGACGACGCGCTTGGTTGGGACCTTCGGCTACATGGCGCCGGAGCTCTCTTGCACAAACAAGGCCACGAGAAGCGTGGATGTCTTCGCCTTCGGCGCCTTGCTCCTCGAGGTTGCCTGTGGGAAGAGGCCCATTCATCTGTGTACTTGGTCCAGGGAAGAAGAAGAAGCAGCAGCAGCAGCGGTAGTAGTTGCAGAGGCCGCGGCGCCGGACAGGCAGGGGACTGAGGAGGATATCGTGTTGGCCGAATGGGTGCTCAAGTGGTGGAAGAGGGGGCAGATCACGGGGGCCGTGGACCATAGGCTGGAAGGGAGGTACGAGCCGGACGAGGCTGCGCTGGTCCTGAAGCTTGGGTTACTGTGCTCCCAGGCGGCGCCGGAGGCGAGGCCGACGATGCGTCGGGTGGTTCAGTACCTAGAGGCCGAGGCCTCCATCCACCAAGGGCTTGCCTTGGACGGCTTGATGCTGCATGAAGACAATGGATTCGACCAACTTGTCCTTTCCACCTGTGCTTCCATGTCCTTTCGTTCAAGTTCCACTTCTTCTTACTGATTTTCTACGATTGTGGTATTACTTTTTCCCTTTCTTTTTTTTTTTCTTCTTTTAATTGAATCATGGAAGAAGAGTATGATGCTTCTTGTGATATATTTTGTTAAGCATCTACTCATGGATCTTGTTCTTTTCAACTTTTTCTTCCAAGAGCGAAACGGTAAGGGCGCCTTCCCTCTCTGTCAGATTTGGGCATGCTTCAGGTTGCAGTTTCAGATTACCTGCATGGTTCAGATGAATGATCAATTCAGGTTCGAAAAGAAAAAAGCCTATTGATCAAATATGACATGTTTAATAGAAATCTCATTGTCAGCCATGTAAAGCAATCGTCTGGCCACAACCAATATCTAGTCAGCAAATGTCAATCGAAATACCATGGTCACCATCTTATTTGAGAGTAACCGTGCCCTTTCATTGAGCAACAAACTATGAAAGAAATAAATGAAGTATCTTTAATTCACATATTACAAATCCTCACCCATTTCATGGCAAACAAGCACTACAAAAAATCAACGCATTACCGACGGCTAGAATAAGTCACTGAAACATGGTCATGCGTTGTTTCTAATGGCTTTTTCTACATTTGCGTTGATAGTTGGTGAAGAAAGTGTCCATAAAACTCAATCACCTACATACCAGCGGGGCTCGTCAATGTAGAGACCATCACCAATGCACCAAACACGTAGGTAAATATAGATTACAGACGTTCAAGCGCGTTGGTAATAGTACATTTTATCGACATTACCCTGGACATCAGTAAAAATTTATATCGACAATGGTCTTGGACATTGGTAAGGTCAGCAAAACTTGAACCGACGTTTAACAAACATTGCTATTAAGCTTTATTGACACAACTTTATGCCTTGGTAGAAGTGTTGTAATTTTTTTTTTTTCTAATATGCGTAAGACAGTTTTTTCGAAAATCTAAATACATATACAAATAATTAACTTGCTTACATATTTTATATATCAAACGAAACAAATAAAATAGTTAAATGTTATATGTCACAAATGTTCGAAATTGTATTGCAATACAACGGACTCACTAAAGTTCAAAGTCATAAAAACATAAACATAAACTGCTACTACAGTAACGTCTACGCCGATGTAGAAGTTAGGCAAAGTTTGGTGGTGTCGGCATGTTTAAATGAACATCAAAAAAACATATTAGGACTATCACTTATTGAAGTTTAACAAATAGAACTCGTTACATCAAATTTAATGCTATGTAACATATATCACTAAGTTGTTGTGCCATAAATTGAGTAGCCTGACCCTGAAATTCTTGAAATTGCTGTTAAGTTTTTAAGAAACTTTATCCTTCAGTAACGTGTTTCCTTCTCAAATTAAAAGATGTACCAAACTAAGAAAGACTCACACCAAGATCATCTGATATCCCATCAATTGGAGTAGACGTCATTACTTTTGAGTCAAACTACAATTTACAAATCTTTATTGACATTCACTGAAAAGTATAAACGGAAATTTATTGAAGTTCAAGGAAATGTATTACTGACGTTAGCTGAACGTTGGTCAAAGTACCTTGTAGATGTTCCCGTAGTCCGTGATGAATAAACATACAATTATTGACATTTTCCTTCATGTTAGCAAAGATTTTCCTTTTTTTTATATAATTTATGATATTGATTATTCCAGGAATAAAAATTTTGGATACACTATGCAAATGAAATTTCTTATGTTAAACACAAGTAGCCGTCGTAAGTTGGCTGCTTGCAACCTTCCACCATTTGCTCAACATCTTGTTTAATCTCTTCAAATGCTTTGGGATTCTATGTTTGTTCTGCTTTGTTCTCTTTCAAATTAAAATGTTCAAAAGTCTACATTCAGCATTTTTCCAACATTTTATGCTAATTGCAATCAAATTCCAATAATTATTTGCCCTCAAACGCCTTAATTTTGATCAATTTCTTCTTTGATTTGATTGTCAACTCTATTTTTGACTCATTTGCATCTAATTTTGGACTTTGGACTCAAGCCCAAACCCAATCTAGGCTTATTTCATAATTTAGATTCAAAATCAAATTTGGATTCAGTCCAGAAACTCTTCTAGAGACCCAATCAGACCTTAATCCAGATCTGCATCCAAATTATAGCTCCTTATCATAAACAAACTTTCATATCTGAGTTCCAGCTCCAATTCAAAAGAAAACTTTCAGATCCAAACCAAATCTGAAACCAGCTTCCATATCCAAAGCTAGATTCCAAACAAAATTTCAGATCTGAACCTTGATCCAAACCCAAACTCTAGACCATTTAACGCAAATCAGAGCCTTGGATCCAATTTGGATCTGTCCCAAATATGAGATCCAAATCTAGATCGATCACCTTGTTCACATCCAAATCCTCCGTCCTCATATGAATCTAGATCAAAATTCCATGTTTGTATCAAAATCTGGGGTATAGAGCCAAATCCGAGATTCAAATCCAAATTGGTGATTTCAGATCAATTCCAAGCTTTTGATCCAGATCGAGGTACAGTTCTGATACTTGTATCCATTTCCAGACCCAAGTCTAGATTTGAGTATCCATATCTATAGCTTGTATCCATTTCCAGCTCTAAAATTCTAACATTAACCTGCCCTGGTAGTTTGATCTAGTTTCGGTTCCAGATCCAAGTCACAGACCATTGTAGGCCCAAAGATTGATGCATCATGGCCATTTTCTAAAAGTACCCTTGTTTTCATAATAAAATTCCGAAAATACTCTCAATTTTCCAAGATGGTATTGAAATTTCTAGATCGCCCTTGATTTCCTCAAAATATCATTTAGACTTTATCAAGAATACCCAAAATACCATTTTTTTTTTCTAAGCCTGGGCATCCTACTGGGCTGGGCCGGCCCGGCCCGACAACGAGCCGGGCTTGGGTCCCGACACCCGAAACCTGGGCTCCAGTCTGGCCTCATCATATTAAAAAATACATTTGTAATATAAAATAATATATAAATATAATCAATCATTATAAACTATTATGTATATATATATAAATTAATAAAATAAATATTTTTAAAAAAATTATCGAGCCCACCTGTGGCGGGCCTCAGGACCGAGTCAGGCCAAGCTGCCAGTTGCCCCTGAGTTTTATTTTTTCTCTCTCTACTCACGGGCTACAATGCAGCAGCAGCAGGAGGCTGACAAGCAGACCATAATTGGTGTGGCTCGGCCGGCCTATTATGCAACCACTTTGCAGGAGGTCCCTTCATTTTCAATCATATAAAAGAACATGATTTTTGAAATCATTTGGAAAATCATGCTTGTTCGAAGCACAACAAGTTTCATGTTCTGCAAAGCAAACAAACTTCAAACATGCTTCCAAATCATGTTTTTCCTAAGCCAAAGCAAACTGAAACCTATACTTTTCCACTGTTATGTTTGAAATATAAATTAATTTGTCTTCCTCTTTCTTTCTTTTGAGTTCTAATGAGAAGCATTGGAAGAACTTCAACCAATTCCAACTATCTTTCTTTCAAAACTATTTAATATTTATACATTTCAAACTCTTTTCTCTATAATTGCCATCAATCAAGCCACTTCATTAAAATACCCCAAGCCCATAGTTTTACCCTGAGCTATATCTTAAACAAAACCCTATTTAAATTTCTTCAAAATCTCTCAATCTTTTGAAAATTTACTCACTTAAATACACATGCCCACAACAAAGATACTAATTCTTGGTTTGCTTACGCCCATTCCAACCGGCAATACTCTTTTGTAAACAAAAAGTCGAGTTTTTTCTGACGCACTCCGAACAATAAGACGTTCATGCTTCTGAGAGTGTATAACTGAGTAATTAATCTGTTTGTAGACAAGACATAGCCAAAACTAATTTTATAACATGATCCAATTTATTTACTTATGTTAAAATGTAACCTCACTTGAATTGCTGATCTGCAAATATGCATAAAAACCAAAATCTATGAACTATTTAGGCCTGCCAACATAAACTTGAAAAGATCATCTCAAAACTAAACATTCGGAAGTAATTTACCTATAATCAAAACCTAAGTCACATTGTGTACGGATACGGGTTCAGCGCAATAAAAAAAAAAAAAAAAGATACATGGCACCATACTACTGTTCATTGACGGAAAGATAGACACGTCAGTTATTCTTGAGTTTCACTGATGGCTTCTGCTTAAATATCAGCACATACAACGATTTTATCCTTGTGGCATACTTTTCGTCAGCAAAGACACATATTTACTGACATTTACATACAAATTTCAGTGAGTGTGGACTTTTACTGACATTTTCTCGTGTCGATAAAACTCCCCCTTTTTGTGGTGTTTCCCTGTAAATCTTCTCATATTGCTGTAACATTTTGATGATCTATACAAGCTATATATATATTGTTCTCTATTTGAGACAGCTGTCTTGCTTTGGCCTCTTTGTGTGATGCAAGGCATCCAACTTTTGGTTGTCTAGATTCAACTTTTTGGCAATACACTTATTTGGAAGTAGTGAAAGCGCTTAAACATATTAGAAAATAGAGGTGACAACTAGTCTCACTTGATTCTGAAAAAAAAAGAGGCAAAGGACATAAAATATTATAAAAGAGTGCCTGATATTTGGGTAAATGACAAACCATCAACCAATTTTAAACTTAAAAAAATAAGCACTCAATCTTTAAGCCATTCTCAAAATCCCATTTACAACGAAGCCAAAAATATCTATTATTGCCCACAAGCATTCACACACACGGTGGATAGAGCAGAACTCCGGCTAACTAAAGGTTTGATCTAGGAGGATAACCCTGACTAATTTATGTCTAATCACAGCTCGAGATCTTGTTTTGAATTCGTTAAAGGAAAGACGGTGATGGTGTAACTAAGATAGGACTCAGATGGAATTTGGGTAAAACGGCAAGGGCAAATTAGAAAACTGTTAATGACGGGATTAATGACATTAGGTGAGATTTAGGGCCGACTGACTGCTAAGCTAATGATGGATCCAGGAAGTATTGGGATTAAGGACTCCTTGATTACAGGAAAGATTAAGACAATTAATATTTACATGATCAAACAAAAGTGTAGTTATACACTAGTTAATCACAGTTAGCATTGCTAAATCACCTAGACCCAAATCATGGACCTGGATCTGGTCTGGGGTCCATCCAACATTTTCTTAAAAGTTGAGCTACTATTTGTTGTCTTTTAAGATTAGATAGCTATTGTCATTTACCCAAATGTTATACACATTTTTCTGATTTTTTGTAAAATAAACGTCATGAAAAACTTATTGTTTTCTGGTCAAAAGGTGGCTATTTGAGTTTTCTCTTTCTCAAAGTGAAACCTCTATTCATTTAATTTTAAGTGTTGAGTAATGACTTGTTATTTGCCCAAATATTACATGTTTTTTCTAATTTTTTCTAAAGAATAGAGCATTTTAAAAGCATAGATAATCATTTTGAGAGTCATTTTCACTTTAAGATTAAACTTTTATGTCAAGAAAGAAAGCTTTTAATTTTCAACTGCCAAAAAGCAGTACAAAGGACAGTTTTAAAGTGTGGGCAGTTTTTTTTTTTTTTTTCTGGCCTCCTTTGAAATGTAAATTTTTGTGTAAAAGGTGTGGCAAGAAAACGGTAACTGGCAGAATTTTCTTGTTGCATGGTTTGACAAAATACATATAAAACAGATGGAGAGAATTAATTTGCGTACTAGTGGGGAAGACGGGGCGATATCTTCCACCCGCATGTCATTGTCCACGCCATGCGCCGCCGCAGGCCCACCCGGTCAGGCCGGTCCAGCCGGGCCACATTGACATGGCGTAGGGTGAGGGGAAGCCGCTGCCGTCTCCAAAAGAGAGAAGTAGGGTTCCTTGTTTTTGTAAAATATTTGCCAAACGCAAAAGGGAAGTAATCTAATAGATTATGCATATCACAAACCCTAGATGAGAAAGAATATTCTTCCCTCGAAATGGAGCAGAAGGGATCGAAACTGGAAAGGGTACATCAAACTGCAACAACACTTTTTCCTAAACAGAAGGTAAGTACTTTTAGAAAGAACTGTTTGCTTAGTCATTATCAATTAAGAAACAAGATGACTTATAAAACTATTAAACATGACCCCGGATTTCAAGTGGCGAGCTGTCTTAGGGTTGGTGTGGGCAACTGCCCACCTCAGCCTGCAAAAAACCTTTGTAAAAGTTTTATCTTGTTGACTCTGAACTTAGACTGAGCTATATGCCGTGTCTACAGTAGACTCAGGCCAGAGGTGTAAATGCACCCAACTCATTACAATAATAAAAATCAATCATATAGCCAAAAAATTTTGACAAAGTTTAGAGTTTTTTTTTTTTGCAAAATTTTGCAATACTCTGTGCCCTTAACGTGTTGGTTATATTAATATTATTTTGAATTATTCTAATCTGGACTAGGGCAAGTTTAAGGTTGGCTTGGTGCATTAGCCGACCTGGCCCAATAATGAACATGATGGATAAGGCCAAGCGTTAATGAGGCGCAACTATGAACACTCATTTATGGGATGCTGCGTTGACTGACCGGGACTAATGAGTCAACTGTATGGGTCCGTCTTTCACGGTAAAGCAAAGCTATCCTTGTCAAGTTCCCACCTTCAAAATTTGAGAGAAGGTGAGAGACATGAGGAAGAGACGTGAGGGAGAGACAGCAAAGGAGCAGAGCTGCCTTGACCATGGTTTTGCTTGGACTGGTTTTGATCCTGTTCCCAACCATGTCCTCCAGTATGGCAGAGTCTTTTGGCTTCAAGGGAGCCAACCTCACCTTAGACGGAATGGCCGTCATCACCTCCAATGGCCTCCTTCTCCTCACCAATGACGACTCTAATGTCGAGGCTATGGGCCACGGTTTTTATCCTGTCCCCATTCGCTTCAAAAACTCTTCCCCTTCTTCGGCAAGTGCCGCAATCACCTCCTTCAGCACCCGTTTCGTCTTCGCCATCACCGGCCAATATCCTGTCCTCTGCCACGGCCTGGCCTTCGCCCTCTCCCCCACCGCTGGTATCATCGGCGGGGAAGGCAACAACTTCCTCGGCCTCTTCAACAACTCTAACCTCGGCAATTCCTCCAATCACATCCTTGCCGTCGAGTTCGACACCTGCCATGACCCCATGTTCAGAGACATCGACGACAACCACGTCGGTATAGACATCAACTCCTTGATCTCCGTCTCTGCTGCTCCTGCTTCCTACCACGCAATGGACAATTCAAAGCAAAGCATCACCCTCCAAAGTGGCTCTCCAATCTTCGCTTGGATAGACTACCAGAGCGATCGCCAGCTGCTGAATGTGAGCATTTCACCATCAACGGCCCCTGCGAAGCCGAGCCAACCTCTTCTCTCCCAACTTGTCAATCTCTCCTCTGTTGTCGAAGACTTTATGTACGTTGGCTTCTCTTCTGGAGTTGGTAAACTCTCTGGTAAGCACTATATCATGGGATGGAGCTTCAGCACCGATGTTTCAGCTCAATCTCTTGACCTCTTCCAACTCCCTTCCCTTCCCCATCCAAATGACGAAACAAGATCAAGAACGTACATGATCATTGCCTCCGTTCCAGCGGTAACGTTTGTGATCATTGTCTTGACTGCTTGTTTATATGTGGCTTACAAAATGCAGAAGACAAAAGAGGAAAAGCTTGCTGATATAATGGAAGGTTGGGAACTAGACTACCCACATAGGTTTTCGTACAAGACACTCTATAGAGCCACCAAGGGATTCAAAGAGAAGGACCTCTTGGGCAAAGGTGGTTCCAGTAGCGTGTATAAAGGTATCCTGCCAGAAACTTTGGTTGAAGTTGCAGTGAAGAGGATCTCCCACCATGGTGTACAGGGACTGAGAGAGTTTGTAGCAGAGCTTGCAAGCCTAGGGAGAGGGGCTCACATAAACCTTGTTCGACTACAGGGGTGGTGTAGAAGGCAGGATGAACTGTTTCTTGTCTATGATTTCATGCCAAATGGTAGCCTTGATGAGCTTCTCTTGGATGATACGAAGGCATCAAGCTTGAATTGGGGCCAAAGGATGAGGATCCTCAAAGGGATTGCTGATGGGCTGCTCTACCTTCACGAAGGGTGGGAGCAGGTGGTGGTGCATAGGGATGTGAAGGCCAGCAATGTCCTTTTAGATGGCGAAATGAATGCAAGGTTGGGAGATTTCGGGCTTGCGAGGCTTCACGAGCATGGCCAGAATCCCCGGACCACCGGCGTGGTGGGCACAGTAGGATACCTTGCGCCGGAATTGTATAGAACAGGGAAGGCCACAACTTGTGCAGATGTATTCGCCTGTGGTGCCTTGCTTCTTGAGGTGGTGTGCGGGAAGAGGCCGATTCATACCTGGAGAGATGGCAATGGAGGAGAAGAGGAGGAGATCATTTTGGCTGAGTGGGTGCTCCAGTGGTGGCAAACGGGGGATATAACTGCGGCTGTGGACCGGAGGCTAGAGGGGAAGTACGTGAAGGGGGAGGCCGAGTTGGTGTTGAAGCTTGGCCTACTGTGCTCCCAGGCAGTGCCTGAGGCAAGGCCTACGATGCGTCAAGTGGTTCAATGCCTCAATGGCGAGGCCCCGATACACAAGGCGCTGTAGTTGGCGATGCACATTTTCATGCACACGCCTGTGATGCTGCCATCATAGTTGACATAATGTTTAAATGACGTAATGTTTAGAGATTCTACAATATAATTTGGATTGGTAGCCAACGAATTGACTTGTGTCATCGCCTCCACCTACCTTTTCAATATGTTTATACCTCAAAAGATGTTACTGTTCGTAGTCTTTAACGCACTGAAAAGTGATACCGAGTTAGCCATTGAATCAGCTTAAAACCTAAAAGATGCAACTGCCCCACCATTATCCAAAGTACATGTTATGTGCATCCGTCCACTAAAAAGGGATGACTTCAAGTAGGGCTACATGCTCGAAGTTTCTGTATACCATTTGAGTTTTATATTACGCTCACCTGCAGTTCACTATGGCAAAAAAAAGGCCTTATTAAAAAAACGTGAAAAAATCGTCAAAAAACGAGTCAATCGTTAAACACTAAAAAACATTTTGTTTAAAAAAAATGCCAAAATAAACAAAATGCATGTTATTCACATTTTATTCCTCTTTTGTGTTATTTATATTATTTTCACTTTTTGTCATTACATTTTTCACGTATTTTCACATTTTTTATATTTTTTCATTACCAGACTTTTGTTCTGTGTCACCACTCACCAGGGTGCAGCAGTAATGGACCCGCACCCACGTCGACACGGTGCGGGTGCCGGTGCGCACCCAAACAGTCAAACAAGAGTCAGGTGCGGCTGACCGCACCCGACTAAAATCGTCCTTTTCCGACTCGCACCCCACTCGCGTTTGACTCAAGTCGGGTGTGGTCAAATCCGAGTCCGTCTATTTTAGTCCAATTTTTAAGGTTTTTTTTTTGTTTTTTTTTTAAATCGATTGTCTCTTTGTTTGACCCGCATCGACCTCGCTCGCCCCTTTGCTACTCTGTCTCTTCCACCGGCAACTACCTCTCCTTCATCTCTTCCACCGGGAGCTTTTCCATCCAACGATCGGCATCTGCGACATCATCTCCGCTGGCAGCAGCATCAACTTTCTTCCTTTTCCGATTTCTTCTTTCCTTATTTTCTCTTTTCCGTCCCTTTACGTCTCACTTCTTCATCATTCTTCTTTGTCCCTCTTCGTCCCTTCTTCTGCGTCTCTCTTCTTCATCCTTCTTTTTCATCATTCTTCTTCGTCTTCTTAAAGTCTTGTTCTTCGTTCCACTTCTTAACAACTTCACAACATAAATTGTTTTTTGTATTGATATTATAAATTTTACTGATTTTTTTGCATTACTGGCACAGCTTCACAGAATATATTATAGAATATATTCTGATTTTATTACGCCCCACTTGAATATATTCCCATGCTGCTTTTGTTTTATATTCATGATTAGCAAATTTCAAATTTGCAATTTTGATCTTATTATTTAATAATTTTGTCGTTTATAGACAATTTTAAAATTTTTTGTCATATATATTATATACATATTATAATAATAATAATAAATTAATAATAATAATAATAATAATAATAATAATAATAATAATAATAATAATAATAATAATAATAATAATAAAATATTTTTACCGCACCGAAAATAAAGCCTTGACAAGTCCATCTACAATTTGGCCATTAGTATTACAATAGTGATTGAGATTGCTTCAGTAGCAACAAGTTACAAATGAAATGGTGTTGGAATTCAATATGCTTCATCCTTCGTATGTACAAGTTACAAATTGCTCTTCTTGCATTGTTGTAGAAAATTTTACTTAGTTGATTATTACTTATGTTTAAAGATGCACCTCATTCAAATAGCTTGACAAGTTGCAGGAGTTGCCGATGAGAGGGCCACACAACTTTGTCTTTTTAAAGTCCAAGACAATACCCAGATCTACGAGTGAACACATACTTGCTCATGCTTGTCCTGTCCTCCATAGAACTTGCCTAATCACTATCAGAAAAACCATACAATTTAAAATTCGTGACTAGTTTAAACCAAATGCCAAAATTTGAGGTTGCTTGAATATGGCGCAAAATTCTTATTGCAGCTCCAAGATGATAAACAATTGGTTTATGCATAAATCTAGAAAGCAATTCAGCTACATGTGTTGAATACATTAAGCTACTCATTGTGCATAAAAAATAAGTTTAATTTGCTTTAGTGGTTTTGTCATCAATGTTGAGTTTCTCTCCTAGATTCATAAAAGTAAAAGAGACTCTTGCCTTTATCTAAATTAAAATTCTCCAATAATCCATCTACATATTTTTTTTGAAAAATAAACATTTCATCATTAGTTTGTTTCACATGACGACTCAAATAATAATGCAACAGACCCAAATCAGATAACTCAATCTTCTTCATCATTTTCAACCTGAACTATCAAATAATTTCTTTGAAGTGTCAATATAAATAATATCAATCAACATACACACAAGAAAATAAAAGCTCACTATTTTTCACTTTATATATAATGTGAGCTCATTTTTGCTTTGACAAAAACAAATTTGATGGAAATATAAGTATAACTGACTATACCAAGTTCGAGGTGTTTGTTTCAAGCCATATAGAGCTTTCTTCATTCTGTGTACATTCATTTTTTGACCAGCAACACCAAAACCATAGGATTGATCAACATAAACAACTTCAATCAAATACCCATTTAAAATTGTTGACTTAACATCAAGTTGAAAATTTTGCCAAGCCTTTTGTACAACCATGGCAAGGATTGGCCTAATAGTTTCAAATCTGGCCATGAGAGAAAATTTATATATAATCAACTCCATATTTTTTAATATATCTTTTGCTATCGACCTGAATTTGTATTTTCTTTATATTTTCATTCTCATCATTTTTTGTTTTAATAAACCCATTTTAAACTAATGAGACTTTTTCTAGGTGGTAACCAATTATTTCCCAAATGTCATTTTTCTCAATTGTGTGCAATTCTTTTTTTATAGATTTGTTCAATTCATCATTTTTACAACTTTCTTCATAATTTAAGAATTCAGCCACCATAAGTGTAAATGCATATTTGTACACGTCTTCTAAAAAATGTACCTTTCTTGATGGTGTTTATTCATCACTTGAATTTTCACCATCATTGTTTGGAGAATGTGTAGAGCCATATGAGAGTTGTTCCTCTTTACCTTTGATTAAATGCATTCTCATCAAATACTAGCTATTTATAGGGCTGTTCATGAGCGAGTTCGAGTCGAGCTTGGCCAAGCTCGGCTCGAACTCGACTAAAATTACTCAAGCTCGAACTCGACTCGAGCTCGAGTCGAGCTTCTTGCAGAAGGCTCGAGCTCGACTATCAGTAGTCGAGCTCGAGCTCGACTCGACTAACCCGTTTAAACTGGGTCCGGGTCGGGTCTCAGTATTAATTGGTTTCGGGTCGCGTTTCAGATCCGAGATCCAAAAAATGTATACCGAGCGGGAACCGAGATCCGGCCGGGTTGGGTGTCGGTATACATTTCTTGGATCTCGGATCTAAAACCCGACCCGAAACCAATTAATACCGAGACTCGACCCGGACTCAGTTAATACCGAGTCGAGCCGAGTTTACACGAGTCGAGTTCGTGCAACTCGAACTCGACTCATTTATTTAAACGAGTTTAATCATCAGCTCGAACTCGACTCATTTATAAATGAGTCGAGCTCGAGCCGAGTTTTGTCGAGCGAGTTCGAGTCGAGCCCGAGTTGGCTCGACTCGTTGTGCAGCCCTAGCTATTTAGCATAATTTTTGCTTCTCTCTCATTTACTATTTTCATTAAAAATTACATTACGGCAAAGCTTGGCACAAAATTTGCCAAGTATAGTTTGAAAAATTATACACATCAGATAAAGAATACTGAAAAAATGATTGCTAAATTTAATATAACACAAAATCATATGTTTCTTCTTGAATCTTCTTGTTTTAATCATTGTGCTCTAATTGCTAAGGTTGATTATACATCTACTCTTTGGCACTTGAAATATAGGCATTTGCATTTTATTGAGCTGAAATTGCTTAGTTAAAAAAATTCGGTTTTGGTGTTACTGTTGATTGTTATGCTCAACAGAGTTTGTGAAGGTTGTGTATATGGGAAGCAACATCAGTTGCCATTTCCAGTAGGCGAGGCTTGGAGAGTCTGCCAAATGAAGATCAATGAATATTAATAAATATATTTTGTTATTTATTGGTGACCTTTCTCATATAAGCTGAATTTATTTTCACTCCACAAATCTAGATTTCATATCAAATTTAAAGAATTTAAAACTCTCATAGGGAAATAAAGTAATCAAACTATCAAAATTTTATGCACCAACAAAGGGAGAGAATTTTTCTATGATGATTTTAATATTTTTTAAAGTAAAATGAGATTTACAAATAGCTAACTTAAAAAAAAAACTCTTCAACGGAATGTTGTGTGACCAAAAGGAAGAATAGAATAGTCATAAAAATGGCTTGTAGCATGCTTACTGTGAAACATCTTCCTTGAAGTTTTGGGTAGAAGCTGTAGCTACCTCAATTTATTTGTTGAATATTTCATTAACATACCCGATTTCAAAACAAAACTTCATGTAAGACATAGAACAAGTAAAAGCCGAACGTTAGCAATTTGCAAATTTTTGCTTGCTTTGTCTATGCATTGATGGATGCAAGTGAATTCTTTAAGCAGGACAAAAAAAGTGAAAAAATGATTTTTTGTTGGTTATAGTGATGAATTTAAAGGTTATCGCTTATATAATCCTATTTTAAAGAAGTTAGCATATCATTCAAATCTTTAATGAGTTTTGTCTCACCATATTAAAATATTAAGTGCGTTTTTTATCATCTGAATTTGATGATTGTTACCATGCCAAAAATTTAGTTTACTAACTCATCATTGCTTTTAAATAAACTTTTCTCACCAGTCATATGGTTACTACAACTATTTTCTGAAATATACATGTTTTGGTTACTTATGCTTTTATACAATTAAACTCCTTATTATCATTCTTTGACGAAAAAGCATGCTGCATGCTTTTCGTACCCCATTTATTTGTTGTTCAGGTTCCAACACCGTGCCTATTAATTCATTCGAAGTATACAAAGAAAATCCTCAGATTCCTGTATGATTGTAACAATATGGTCAAGCCTTGGTAGCAGACTTTTTTAATGCTTTCTTAACTACCTTTTGATTGGTAATAATCTCCCCAAATGTCTTCATTTGGTTGACAATGACAACAAGCTAAAAATTAAAGTTTGGGCTGGCGTACTACCTTTCATGGATATTAATATCTCAAATTCTCTTCATAGAGCTTGAAGATTTACTACAGTTATTTGTTATTGCTATGGAACTCTCGCTTCAATATCATTTTATGCTTCAGCCTATTTGGTTGTATTTGCAGTCAGTGGAAATATGGCATCTGACTCGACTTGTTGCTGGGCCAACAATGCCTTGGCATCCCTCTTTCATTGTTCTTTTACAATACCTAGTTCTTTGCTTTTTTCTGGAGTTCTACATATCTATTCTCAACAAGATTCCAAAAACCTCGTCAAAGAAACAGTTTTCAGCTTTATACTTCAAAATTCATAATTATGCTCCTTAAAAATGTGCACCGAGGACTACGACAAATTCAACATATTGGAATTCATAGCGGTTAGATTACCTAGATGGGTTTCAACTCTCCCTATGGAAGAAATTTACCTTAACTGAACTTCCCAACTCCAATTCCTTTGATCAACACCTGGCCACTCTGCTTGTTGAAATATCTTTAGCACGTGAACTAAGAAAACCTGCATGATCTTAAAAATGAGAAAGCAAACTAGAGAGACTTCACAAAACCTTGTTTCTTTCATTTCATACTTAGCTTCGGCTAACATATGGGTGTATATAGGAAGACATTACATATGAAAAAAGCATACACTATTAAGGCCCATCATTCTTATTCATTTCTTTCCAATATTTGTCTATAACACCTCAAATCATGTTAATGATGACCCACTGTTTTATACCACCACACAAAACTACATATTCCTTGCATATCCGAATAGACCAAAGCATCTATATTTTATTGTACTACTATCTCATATTCAGGACACTTAACAACATGTTCACATGTACCATTAATTAAAGACAACTCTAAAACAAATAGATTCTTTCACTTTGGCATGAACTGTACAAAACTTATTTCAACTCTTGTAGCAAGAGAAGGTGGTGGGGGGAGTCTAATATTCCATCTCTTCAATTTTTTACATTCATTCTTGTACAATTTCCACATTTTTTTACTGATTTTCAAAACCTTTTCAATTGTTTTCACTTTAGTTTATTCATTTCATATTGTTTTGAACTTCTTCAACTTACTCTAACAAAGCCTTGTGTGTGTGTGTGTGTGTGAGAGAGAGAGAGAGAGAGAGAGAGGGAGAGGGAGAGAGAGAGAGAGAGAGAGAGGAGGGAAGAGGGAGGGGAGAGACAGAAAAGGCGATAGGGGCAACCATGGCCAGTCGCAAGAGGAGGCAGACATTCTGGGGCTTAGTGGAGAAAGCAGGCACTCAAAGAGTCATGGGGCTCAGACATGGTGGAGTAAGTAGTGGTGGTCCTAGGTGACCAAGGTGGGGTTCGATGGTAAGTGCAAGGTGGAAGCAATTGGTGTTAAGTGTTTAGGCTGTTTATTTACAGACAGTTTGACAACAAACAGAGCGAAGCTGGTTATATACGTTGTCCCGTGTATGAATTTTTTCGTGCGCTATTTTAATCATGACAAAAAAATGGTCGTGATGAAGACAACAAGAAAACTTTTATAGGGACAAAAAAGGAAACCAAAGAACAAAATTTTAAGTTTAGATAAGGTAAAACATGTCAGTCCGTATATGCATATCGATGGCCAATATACCCCTAAGAGCAGCAAAAATGTCTTCATTTTTTTTTGGGTCCTACTCATAAGTGTTATCTCATACATTTGTCATCATTTCATACTTTTGTTACTGTTTCATACACATTATCTCATACTCATGTTGTTATCTCAGACCCATCATTATCTCATATTTCAGTCATTATTTCAGATGCCACTTTCGGTCACTATCTTAGACGCTATAGGTATACAAACACTACGAGTATAAGATAATGACTGGGTATGAGATAATAAGTATGATATAACAACACGATTATGATACTGACAGAGGTATTATGAGATAATAGGTATGAGACATTATGGGTTTATAATAATGACGAGAGATGAGATAATGGGTATGAGATAATGACAGGGGTATGAGATAACAACATGGGCGTATAATGTAATGACAAAGGTATGAGATAATGACAAAGAATGAGATAACCACAAGATTAAAAATATTGCACACACAACTTTTGGACATTAAAATAAATATACATATTGGTAGTAGGGAGCACATGGTGTACGCTCGTTATATTCACGGAGTGGCTTATAGAACTTTCTTGAATAGAGAGCACAAAAGGAGAATCAAACAGTCTCTTAGGAGATGTTTGACAATAGTAACAAGTTGTTCCTATTGCATAAATCTGGTAAGAAAAAGTTGGGTCAGATTCGTGAAAATGTTGTCACACAGTATTTTATAGGTTCTAATATATGGGGCATATTTATAAAATAGTGACAACTTGTTATCAATGCCAATCACCCATATAGTGGCTAGTTGACGACGGCATATCTTCCTCCATTTGAGATGAAAGAGTAGAGCTTCCAGTGGTGGGTCCCCATGAGAGAGCGCCGAGAAGAGTCCCACATGGGCAAGCAAGAGGGAGAGAGCCGTTGGCCTGTCCTTAGCAGTCTCAAGGCAATGGTCCCAATGGTAGCCCAATTGAAAGAGAGAGAGAGTTATGACTGAGCGATGCAGGAAAGGGATGTCTGTGGCAAAACAAATGGCGTCTCCCTATCGCTAAGGTTGGATAATTAAGTGAAAAAACATTTCAGAGACTATAAGGAGTCCATCACATTACTGCCACTTAGTTAACTTTATCGGCATCTATTTGAGAGCGTTTAGACGGTACTGTTGTGCATATTCATGCACCTGACCATTGGGCTAGCTCACTCATTTTCTGGATAGGTTTTTCCAGATCCAAGTGTACAATATACACCCAAATTTAATTGTTAAAGAAAAGTAAAAAAAATATGATGTGTACATCATAATTTACAAGAAATTTCACCCATTATCACTTTCACCAATCACATACCAAAAAGAATCACACCGACCGGCTTGAATATGTTGACTAGCTTGTTCAATAATTTACCAAGTCGGAGGATGATGGAGAATCTCTATTTGTTAACGCTATAAAGTTGGTGTTTTGTTTTTTTGTAAATAATTTTGAAATATTTTGTGTCCGTAAGTGGATCCCAGCATACAAGTTGGCTATTTTAATATTACTAATTTTCTAATAATTATAGTGTGGACCTTATACGGGCCAGCCTAGAAGCCTGCCGAGAGAACCTGAGCTGCGGAATCGGTCAGGCCGGACTAGCTATGAGCTGACCCACAAAAGCTCGGTAGACAGTCAACGGCTTCGACCAAGCCCAGCCCTTCCCCTGGCCCTGTAAAAAATGTCGGGGTACCGATGGAGAGATGACGCCGCATGTCTGGTCTTTTCAACTGAAGCGTCGCTGGCTTGACTTTTCCTGAACGCGCACTGTCATTGACAACCGGGAGTAGTGAGTGGAGTCAGAATCTCGCACGCCAACGAAACAATCCAGACCGATAGTCCTCACCTTCCCACCTTAAAGATTTGATAAGGCCGGAGAGGGAGAGAGAGACCTCAGAAGCGAAGCCCTCTTGATCATGGTTCTTCTTGTAGTACAGATCCTATTCCTGCTCCTAACTACGTCCTCCATGGGAGAGCATTTCATCTTCAATGGCTTCAAAGGTGCCAACCTCAGCTTAGATGGAGCGGCCGCCATCACCTCCAATGGCCTTCTTCTCCTCACCAACGACTCTCACGTCGAGGCTATGGGACACAGCTTTTACCCTCGTCCCATTCCCTTCAAAAAGTCTTTTTCTTCCACTTCTTCTTCTTCTTCTCCAAGGAATGCCACGGTCACCTCCTTCAGCACCCGTTTCGCCTTTGCCATCACCAGCCAATTCAATAACACCAGCTGCCACGGCTTGGCGTTCGTCCTCTCTCCAACTGCCGGCATAGCCGGCGGGACGCCGAACAACTACCTCGGCCTCTTCAACAACTCCAACTCCGGCGATTCTTCCGATCGCTTTCTTGCCGTGGAGTTCGACACCTGTGACGATCCCATGTTCAGAGACATCAACAACAACCACGTTGGTGTCGACGTCGACTCTTTGGTCTCTGTCTCGGCTGCTCCTGCTGCCTACTTTGTGACAGACAATTCAAACGAGACCATAAACCTCCAAAGCGGCTCTCTAATCTACGCTTGGATAGACTACCAGAGCGATCGCCAGCTACTCGACGTGAGCATTTCGCCATCGACAGACCCAGTGAAGCCAAAACGGCCTCTTCTATCCCAGCCTATCAATCTCTCCTCTGTTGTCGAAGACTTCATGTATGTTGGCTTCTCTTCTGGAGTTGGTAAACTCTCAGGCAATCATTACATCCTTGGATGGAGCTTTAGTACTGATGGAGCGGCTCAATCTCTTGATGTCTTCCAACTCGCGTCCCTTCTCCATCCAAATGACAAAGCGAGATCAAGAACGTATGTGATCATAGCCTCTGTTACAGCGGTAGCGTTCATAGTCATTGTCTCGATTGTCTGTTTATATGTAGCTTTTAAAATCCAAAAGAAAAAGAAGGAAAAGCTTGCTGATATAATGGAAGATTGGGAACTAAACTACCCACATAGATTTCCGTATTGGACGCTTTACAGAGCTACCAAGGGATTCAAAGAGAAGGAGATCTTGGGCAGAGGTGGTTTTGGGAAAGTGTACAAAGGCGTCCTACCAGGAACTTCGACCCAAGTTGCAGTGAAGAGGATCTCCCACGACGGGGAACAGGGACTGAGAGAGTTCGTAGCAGAGGTCGCCAGCCTAGGGAGAGTGACTCACAGAAGCCTTGTTCGACTACTCGGTTGGTGTAGAAGACAGGATGAGCTCATTCTTGTGTATGACTTCATGCCAAATGGTAGCCTTGATAGGTTTCTCTTTGATGATACAAAAGCGTCAAACTTGATTTGGGAACTGAGGATGAGGATCCTCAGGGGGGTTGCTGATGGGCTGCTGTATCTTCACAAAGGATGGGAGCAGGTGGTGGTGCATAGAGATGTGAAGGCCAGCAATGTCCTCTTAGATGGCGAACTGAACGCAAGGTTGGGAGACTTCGGCCTTGCAAGACTTCACGATCACGGCCAGAATCCACAGACGACCTGCGTGATGGGCACTGTAGGCTACCTTGCGCCGGAAGTGTACAAAACAGGGAAGGCCACAGTTTGTGCAGATGTATTCGCCTATGGCGCCTTGCTTCTTGAGGTGGTGTGCGGGAAGAGGCCGATTTATACGTGGAGAGATGGCAATGGAGGAGAAGAGGAGATAATTTTGGCAGAGTGGGTGCTCGAATGGTGGCAGAAGGGGGATATAACTGCGGCTGTGGACCAGAGGCTAGAGGGAAGGTACGTGAAGGAGGAGGCTGAGTTAGTGCTGAAGCTTGGCCTGCTGTGCTCACGGGCAGCGCCTGAGGCGAGGCCTACCATGTGTCAACTGGTTCAGTTCCTCAACGGTGAGGCCTCGATGCATAGGGCGCTGGAGTACATGCTATTTTGAATATTCAAAATAATACTATCCTTTCATTTGACCATTAATATCCCTAACTTTGTACTAATTGACCTGACAAATAGTGCAAGCTTTCTTGAACTTAATTTTGTGCTTTAAACCAACTTGAATTGGTCATATAAATGAATAAATCTGTTATTATTTTGACTTGGTCATATACAAGTCAACAATGGGCATTTCGGTCTCTGTTCAAAAACCCTCTTTGGCTTTATGTATGGATTCAATTTCTCCTTTTCTTTCTTTTGTTGTGGTCTGCTAACATGGAACCTTCACTACCCAGCTCTCTCTTGCTGCAGTTTCTTTGTTAATAGGTGCAGTAATCCAACGGTGGAGCATTGCGATCGAGTGATCTTCGTCCTCTTGGAGATCATCACATTTGTGAAGGTTTTTTTGGCAGTTATTGCCTACTGTATTTATAAAAATAGGTATGTTTTCAGTTTTGAAGTAGGAAAAACATACGGATGATAGAGGGAGCATTTGGGGGTAGAGAGTCACTCCATAGCAGTACTGTTTTGTAAGGAGTTTACTTTTTCAGTATCTTTGATGTCATTGTACTTGATGTTTCATGTAATAGTGAATCCTGATGCGTTCTACATATTCCCATGGATGTAGGAAGACAAATAGCCTATCCAAACCAAGTAATTTGTTGTCTTATGTGTGATTTGATTTCTCTAATTTTCTATCTGCCGATTTATTTGTCCATTCCCTTTCTCAACATATCATAGAAGTCTGTTTACAGGTTTTTTGTTTGCAATCTGGACTTTGTTGAAATAACAGAAATCAACATGAACTGGTGTATCTCCTATATGGGAAACCGAGTTTAATGATCATTGCAAATCATTTTAAAGTCTGCTCCTTCATAAGCTTTCTTGTTGTCAAAATATGTTCATCGCTACCAACGATGTTGCTTCATGGCAGAGAACGCACGATCACTCTTATTCCCACAATAACGACTGGTTATGGAACCTTCCTTTTTTAGCTTTTTTAGGGGATCTTGTTGGTTCGAAGCATTTTGATCCACGATTTTGCTGGTGTTTGATGCTGCAAAGTATCCTGAGATTGATTGCATCCATATATACTGATTTCATCCATGGCCTTGACCATGTTAGAAGTCATACCCTCTACCATCAGCCTTAAACAACATTAAGGGTATGGATGTCAATATATTTGATTTAGATCCGATATCTGACCAAACCATTTCGCAAAAACTCAAATGTGAAAAAAAATACTTCCAATTGAGAAATCATATCCAATTCTGATTTAAAAAATGACATCTAAACGGATCTAGATATCCATAATATCCAATTGGACTTGGATTTGGATCAGATCTTATTTTAAATTAATATCCTATATTTAATGCCTTTGCATTTTGAAAGTTGGTCGTATACAGTTTAAAATTCAGATTCGGATTTGAAAAATTTGGATTCGGATTCAAAATTAGATATAACTTTTTTTTTTTCATTTGCATTTGAATCAGAATATTTGGTAACCGAAAAAACAGATATGTTTAATTATATATCCAATTCAAATCTGATTCATTGGCAACCCAAATTAAGGGGCCATTTGAGAATAGTAATAGTATGTTTCTATCATGTGCATATACCTGCTTCAAAAATTTGATTTGCACCAACTTTTGGGGCATATACATAAGATAGTAAAATACTGTTATTATTGCCAAACAGCTCTTAAAAGGCAATTCGATTGATCATCTTAGAGGCATCAAGTAATTGATCAAGATTAAAACTCTCCATGAGTTAATAATTGTTTCGCTTGATCATCACATAACTCAACATAGGACAGAAGAGGAAATTTGACGCTGCAGTGATGCAAGTAAAATTTTCATACTTTTCACAAAGTTCTTTTAAAGTGATTTGATTGAGGTACTCATCAACAATCATGTGATGATCATATGCATGCATTAAGAGCATCAGTAAATTAAAAAAAGTTACTTATCTTATATAAAAATTTTGAAAAATGATATTTCGGTCCATTTCAAGATTTAAAAACTTTAATTTGATTCCCTTAATGAAAAATTTCTAGCTTTGCCCCTAGGTAAATCCATCTCTCTTTGTTGCTTCCCATGCAATAGATGCATCTCGCAGCAGCCTCGGCCTGTGGTTTGCTAGCTCACAATGGACCTCCATCTTGCAGCATATCGCTGTTGTTTCTCTCGCAGTAGGACTCCAGCTCTTGACAACATGTAAATTCCTCTTCCCCACACTCTTCTTCTTCTTCTTCTTCTTCTTCTTCTTCTTCTTCTTCTTCTTCTTAGTGGGTAGGTGGAGTACAGATGGACCTTTCAATAAATTAAGTTTATGAACATATCCACCGCCTAAGATCTTAGGCTTATAATATGATAGAAGGTTCTTCCTTCGACCTAACGACCAAAGCTGGTTCCGTGCACAAGTTTGTTTGCACATGGATGTTAAATGACCAAAATGTCCTCATTAAAATACAAAAAAGAAGTTTGCACATGGATGTTGAACGACCATTACTTTATAAAAATTTCAAAAATGCCCCCAGCCAACGCAACTCAATCTCCTTAACGACTCCCAAATAAACCGACCCCACCTTCACCGCTTCCCCCGCAAAATGCAAAAAAGGAAAGAACTTTTAACTAATTATAAAGCTTTATTTTAACTAATCTAAACGTTAATCATCCAAACCATGACCTGAAAAAACTGCGTGAAGGTCACTAAGTATAAACTAAAACTTTCCACTAATTATAAATCTAATTTTACTTTGAAACTTAATTGTTGAAAATCTCTTCATCTTGAGCAACTATACAAATTATGGCTGGGGTTGCAAATGTCATAATAAGATTATCAGTTCAACCAAGACAAAGAGTGCACAGATGTTTCAATGCTCACTTACAGGTGATTACTGTGTTATGTGTTAAATGGTGTTGTCCACATTCATCCGACTGCAAGTGACACTCATTTTCTAGTATGGGGTTTTACATCCCACTGCACAAATGAGTGCAGATATATACTCAAAATTATATGTTTAGAAAAAATGAAAATTGTGACATGTAGATATCAGTCCGCATGGGGCTAACTGATGCTGATGATACGATACAAGGCCATTAATGCAAGATTGCCAATTTTAATTAAAATAATTTAAGATATTTTAATTTATTTTAGACTGACAAAAATGTAATGATACAAGGCCAATATGTAAAAATTCCGTATGGTGCCTGGCCATATTGCGTTCTATAACAAACATCGGTTCCCTCTCTTGGCTTAGAGTTCAATATTGTAGACATCTTACGTTTCTGAATTCTTATACTTTGAAATATTTTTTATTTGTGGAAGCGGTCGGGGTTTAAATAAAATACATGAAACACTAAATTGCATGCACCATCTATAGGAAGCATTAACTTTTTCTTTTTTTTTTAGGACTTTGAAGTTCCCAAAGCCGTTAAACTTAATTTGTTGGAGCGTTTCTCATTCTATGCTAAATATAGGTCATACATTAAAGGGAGTTGTTTATGAAAAAAAAATTACACAAGAAATAAAGCATTCGTTTTAAATGCATACATAATAATCCTTTACAAGTCATTTTCTCCTTAAAATTTTTTATGCTTTTGATTCCAAAACCGGCGAATCTTTTGCCACGTTTGAAAGATACAAAATATTTGTCTACAAGAATGCCAGAAAAAGAATATATAAGTGGCAGGTCATTCCACGCTGGTTTGACAATACAGGCAAAACAAGTAGGGTTCGCTTACTTTTGTAGGAGTTTGGTCAAAAGGAAAGTTTTCTTTTATCAAGAAGAGAACTACTATAATATGTTTGATGCATAATGCACGATGTCAATTATAGATGCAGAAGTTTAGTTCCACCAAAAAAGGGTCCAGAGGAAATTATAGATCAAATTGCAACTACACAAGTTGCACGATACGAAGTTGAGAATGTTTTATCTCTAAATCAATTTCTCAAGTACTTTGTGTCCTACTAGAGATCAATATGCACCATAATTATTTTAGCTTCTGTTTTGAATCATTCTAATGTGGATTAGGTCCGAACACTAGGTCAGGCACCGCTGGGCCACTAAATGCTTAGGAAGCCTTGGTGGGCTTGAGTTGAAGGAAGCCTACCCCTTAACCCAGCCTCGGAGTAATTGCACGGTGCAAGCCGCACTATTTGTTTAGCATCCTCCCTGGTCTATCTAAATGGATCAAGTCGGATACAATTCCTCAAAAAGCTTCCTCTTTATCAAATTTTTAAAGATTTTTCTCTCTTTTTAATTATTCATTTCTACCAAACAATGTTAACAAATTCCAATAAATTCAACCTACACCCACGTGTTATATATATATTAAAAACAAGAGAAAAAGGTAATTATCATTTTTGTCATCTAGTATTACTTTATATATTTTTTCTTTGAATGAATGGCTCTTGTCTCAAACACACACACATGTAATAGATCGTCTATTAATTTCTCATCAGTAGAAAAAAAAAATCATGAATTTTAAAATGTAGTAAGACTAAAAATATTCCACCTTAACCATGGAAAGTAACCTTAAACATTTAGATACTCTAACCTTAGAAACCGGTGATTAGGTTCAGTCCAACCCATTAAATAAGAGCCGAGCCTGGCGTAGGTGCGGCCAACTGAGTTAACTTGTTTGGATAATTATTTTTTTATTTTGTGTCATTAAAACTATGCTAAAAAGTATATTGTATTGCTAACAACTATGTATTGTCCGTGAATAAACTTTTTGCAACAGTTTTTAATGACATAAAATAAAAAATAACTATCCGCGACTGCGGAGTCTGGTGTTAGTGCGGACAACTCAGTTAATTTACCTAAAACTTTGCCGACGTACCAAAAAAAAAAAAAGTTAGGCAGCAAGCCGACCAAATTCAGCCGCCTGTAGTGGCCCCACGGGCCACGGCTGGACTACGTGAGAAGGGACAATCCCTGACGGATTCCTAGAGCTTTACCATCATCCGTTTGTCGTGCGCCGTCTGTCTGATCCGGTCCCTGAGTTGCTGTCCTTTGTTGAATGAACGCACATTAGCAATTGACTCTCCGGCGGGAATCAGGAGGAGTCTGTCTCTTGCAGGAAAAGCAGAGCTGTCCAGATCAAAAGCTTTCGCTTGCTCCCACCTTCAAAATTTGAGGGAGCGAAAGAGATCAGAGAGACTGGAGGAGATCAGGAGCCGTGTCAATCATGGCTCTTCTCATGCTGGTTCTGTTGCTGTTCCAAACCACTGCCTCCGTGGCGGAGTCTTTCGTCTTCCATGGCTTCAAAGGAGCCAACCTCACCTTAGACGGAATGGCCGCCATTAGTTCCAATGGCCTTCTTCGCCTCACGAGCGATTCTCACGTCGAGGATATGGGCCACGGCTTCTACCCTCTTCCCATTCGCTTCAAAGACTCTTCTTCTGCAAGTAGTGCCACAGTTACCTCCTTCAGCACCCGTTTCGTCTTCGCCATCACCAGCCAAGCCCCTAGCTGTCACGGCTTGGCCTTCGCCCTCTCCCCCACCGACGGCATCGTCGGCGGGGCGGTCAACAACTTCCTCGGCCTCTTCAACAACTCCAACCTCGGCAATTCCTCTAACCACATACTCGCCGTCGAGTTCGACACCTGCAAGGACCCCATGTTCAAGGACATCAACGACAACCATGTCGGTATCGACATCAACTCTTTGATTTCCGTCTCTGCCGCTCCTGCTGCCTACCTTGCTGCGAACAATTCAAACGAGACCATCATCCTGCAAAGCGGCTCTCCGATCTTCGTTTGGATAGACTACCAGAGTGATCAGCAGCTCCTCAACGTCAGTATTTCGCCATCGGCAGAACCTGTGAAGCCAAGCCGGCCTCTGCTTTCTCAACCTCTCAATCTCTCCTCTGTTCTCGAAGACTTCATGTATGTTGGCTTCTCTTCTGGAGTTGGAAAACTCTCCGGCAATCACTATATCATGGGATGGAGCTTCTCCACCGATGGAGAAGCTCAATCTCTTTATCTCTCCCAACTCCCTTCCCTTCCCGTTCCAAATGACAAAGCAAGAAAAAAGAAGTACGTGATCATAGGCTCTGTTATAGCAGTAGTGTTCATGATCGTTGTCTCGACAGCCTGTTCGTATGTGGCTTATAAAATGCAGAAGAAGAAGAAGGAAAAGCTTGCTGATATCATGGAAGGTTGGGAACTAGACTACCCACATAGATTTTCGTACAGGACACTCTATAAAGCCACCGACGGGTTCAAAGAGAAGGGGCTTTTGGGTACTGGTGGTTTTGGTAGCGTGTACAAAGGCGTCCTACCAGGAACTTCGACCCAAGTTGCAGTGAAGAGGATCTCCCACAATGGGAAACAGGGATTGAGAGAGTTCGTAGCAGAGGTCGCCAGCCTAGGGAGAGTGACTCACAGAAGCCTTGTTCGACTGCAAGGGTGGTGTAGAAGACAGGATGAGCTCCTTCTTGTGTATGATTTCATGCCAAATGGAAGTCTCGATGAGTTTCTCTTTGATGATACAAAAGCGGCAACCTTGAATTGGGAACTGAGGATGAGGATCCTCAAGGGGATTGCTGATGGGCTGCTGTATCTTCACAAAGGGTGGGAGCAGGTGGTGGTGCATAGGGATGTGAAGGCCAGCAACGTCCTCTTAGATGGCGAAATGAACGGAAGGTTGGGAGATTTCGGGCTTGCTAGACTTCACGAGCACGGCCAGAATCCGCAGACGACGGGCGTCATGGGCACCGTAGGCTACCTTGCGCCGGAACTGTACAGAACAGGGAAGGCCACAGTTTTTGCAGATGTATTCGCCTATGGCGCCTTGCTTCTTGAGGTGGTGTGCGGGAAGAGGCCGATTCATACATGGAGAGGTGGCAATGGAGGAGAAGAGGAGGAGATCATTTTGGCTGAGTGGGTGCTCGAGTGGTGGCAGAAGGGGGACATTACTGCGGCTGTGGACGGGAGGCTAGAGGGGAGGTACGGGAAGGAGGAGGCTGAGTTGGTGCTGAAGCTTGGCCTGCTGTGCTCGCAGGCAGTGCCCGAGGCGAGGCCTACAATGCGTCAAGTAGTTCAATTCCTCAACGATGAGGCCTCGATCCACACGTCGATGGGCTTGCCGGGTTCAGTGTTCTACGAAGACGACGGAGCGGAGCACAAAGGTCTCCCTTCCTTCAGATCTAGGCCGTCTGATTACGATGAATCCGATTGATTTTACTTGTTAATCTGCTTGACTCCATGGTCTTAGAAATATATGGTCCATGAATGGAGCTTTGGGACTAGGAAGATCACTTTCAACGAAGCCCTTTTCCTTCTTCCTTTGTTTTGGAAATTTCCTGCACAAATGCTTAGTTGAATAGATTGAGAGGGAGAGAAAGGGAAAGAGAATTTGCTTATATTGCTGACATTTCGTCTGATAGTAAGTATGAAATTTACTTCTATGAATTGACTACTCCCACAGAAGTGGCCCGATTTATGTCTTTGCCCAATTTATGTGTCAAATGCCAAAGGAATACTGACACGACAAAGAGATGGCCACTCATTCTTTAAAGTTGAAGCATGGTGGGGTTGTGGGAAAAGCGAACACGACACGACAAAGAGATGGCCACTCATTTTTCATTACACTAACTATAAAATATAATAAATTTTTAAATATGCATTTGATTGATGCGATAAAAAAGAAGAAAGGCAGTGAGCAAAAAAGGAACTTACAATGGGAAAGGACAAGGGAGCCAAGTAAAGGAAGAGGACGTGATTTTAGGGATCTCAAAGATAAAAGAACGTTCCTGATGCTGCCAATGGCAAGACAAGAATTAAGGAAGCTGTTGAAGACTTTGAGTATGCAGATAAAGCTGGAAATAAAGTAACTTTTCAAGCTAAAGATAAGACAGATTTTGAAATTAAACGAGAGAGTTATCGTAGTAGCAATCCTCAAGGGAAATATTTTATGGATGGTTGTAACCGACATTGTAATCAGACCCATTTTACAAGCAATAACTTTGGTGACAGTAAAAGTTACAAATAATGATATTTGCTCATTGAGCCTTTTGCCTTCTATCTGTAATGTCGTTTACCTTTGTTATGGTATCACAGCAATTCGATCTCGTGGTCACACAAAGCTTGCAAATTGCCTCCACCAAATACCCATGTCCTTTCAACTTTAACATCGCCAACTTCGTTTCCATCGAATCAACCCAGTCCAACTTCCTTCTATGGTAGAACCAGGTGCTAGGACTAATTGAGAGTCAGGGCATGGTAGGATTTCTCAGTGGGGAAACTCCCTTGACAAATAGCTTCCTGGCAACAGTAATAATAGAGGCAATGTAGCTACAACTGAACAAGAATTGATTCCAAATTGCAAAGTTGGCAAAAATGAAACCTATTGTTGCACGGATGGATCATAGAAACCTTATCCAAAGAAATATTGGGATTAGTCGTTAGCCTAAAAAACTCCAAACATGTATGGGATACTCTTTTAAACAAAAAATTTGCTCATGAATCAATTAACAACAGACATTCCATATGTTTTAAATTCTCGGATAATGAATTTCTTGTGAAGGACAAGAGGAATGGCAAATTGTGGCATCCAGAAGTTACAGGATGGGCTTTACGTGCTGAAAAATGCAAGGATGGTGTCGGCTTTGCAATGAGATTACAAGGTGTTTTTCTCAGCCAAATTTTGAGGAGTAAATAAAGGAGTGTCACATCGTTGCCTTGGTCACATCAACCAGCAAATAGTAGAGTTCTTTATCAATAAAGATGCCATTAGAGTTGTTGGCCCATCTAGTAGTAGGGTTTTACGTTTCAACTGTCAATTAGCTAAGTCATATTGTCTTCCACATCTTTCTATTCAAGAGGATTGTGATGAATTTCTTGGTCGTGTGCACTATGATCTATGAGGACCTAAGTTGGTTATTGGATCTCAACAATATAAAAATCATGCAATTTTTGTTGATGGTGCACTCCTTTCATTTGGTTTTATCTAATGCAATTCAAATCAGAGTTTTGTGAGGTTTTTAAATTTTTTCACAAGTTTGTGAAAAATTAGTTTGGGAAAAGGATAAAAATTCTTCAAACCGATAAAGATGGAAAATTGAATAGTAACAGACTTGCTTTCTACATGTAAGAATATGAAATTCAACATTTAAAAGTCTGTAGTAAAACTTTCCACAGAATGGAATGGTTGAATGCAGACATCGAACTATAGTTGGACTCGACCTTGCTATGATGTTTCATCTTAGTGCCCCAACAAAATTTTGGGTTGAAGCATTCTCTACAATAGTTTGCTTGATCAATCAAGTGCCCACGCCTACGCTCAATATGAAATGTCCACTTCAGTTTGTCTTCAAAAGAGCCCAGATCATGGAGGAATGAGAGTCTTCGGAAGTTGTTACTTCCCTTATCTTCGGGATAATGTTAAGAACAAGTTGGAGCCAAGATCTTTACCCTAGGTTATAGCTCTGCACATAAAGGTTATAAATGATTATATCCACCAACAGGTCAGATTTTTGTATCTAGAAATGTCGTTTTTGACGAATTTGTATTCCCTTTTCAATAGTTCAAAAATTTATGTTCAACAATATCTCACTCTCAAAAAGGCGTTACCTACAAGGAATGACTTGATGACAAAAGGTTAGATGAGGAGCTCCTAAGAGTGGTCCTATAGATGGTCTTGAAAGAACCATGAAATTTCTCAAAGTAACAATCTACTGCTTGTTATGGTTGATAATAACTCTTATATTGCATATGCTAACTCTCTCCAAGAGGCCATCAGAGTCATCTCATGTTGATCCAATGCCACATCTTAGATCTGATCCGCAGCCACCATCCTCTATGAATTCACATGCCATGGTAGAAGGGAAAAAGATAGCATAGTTAAATCGCATCTGAAGTACTTCATCGCTCTTACGGTTCCTTTGAACTTAAAATAGTTAAAGAGGCATTGAAGTATCCAACAAGGGTAAAAGCAATGGAGGAAGAAATGGAGGCATTAATTATGCAAGACATGGGCTCTAGTACCCCGAATCTTGGACATGAATTTCATCTCCACCAAGCAGGAAAAGTGATGGAACCTTGGATTGTTTAAAAGCTTGACTAGTGGCTCGCAGGTTCAATCAAATTCCTAGTATTGACTTTATGGAAATATTTTCACCAATTTTAAACAGTGCTACAATTCATATTATTGACTATTGTGCTATCCAAAAATTTGAATATCAGGCAACTTGATGTAAAAAATGCATTTTTCCATGGGAAGTTGCAAAAAATGTTTATGTAGAACAACCACATGGATTTGAAGATCCTACCAAACTAGGTTATGCATGCAAGCTTTATAAAGCTCTCTACGGGCTTTGGCAAGTTCCAAGGGCATGGTACGATAGGTTTTAAATTTTTCCTACTTTCCAAACGTTTTTTCTGTAGCATTTCAGACTCGTCTCTTTATATTTGCCATAATAAAAAAGGAACCATCATTTTATCATTCTATGCAGATGACATAAGCTTGATCGACAACAATAATTGTTTTATTCAAGATTTCATTGTTGAACTTAATCAAGAGTTTTTGATGAAGGATTTAGGAAGTTTACGTCACTTCCTTTGTATTGAGGTACTCCAAACGCCTCAAGGATTTTTCTTGATCAAAAGAGGAATGGAGATAATCTCTTAGCACATGTTGATCTAACAGCTTGCAAACCAACTATGTAGGTCACCTCCTCAAGATCCACCATTTCCTAATCCTACACTCTATAGCAGCTTGGTGGGCAGACATCAATATCTCATGTTTACATGTTCCAATATCTCCAATAGCTTGAACTACATCAGTCAATATATGAAACAACCTACTCAAAGTTTGCTTTTGCATGTTCAAAGAATACTTAGATATGTTCATTAAACTACTGAACTTAGATGTATTCTTTCACCTTAGTTACTATTTCGTTTGCATGTTTTTTCTGATTCATATTGGGCTAGGTGCTAAGCGACACAATGGCCCATCACTGGTTTTTGCACATCTATTGAAACATATGCTATCTTGTGAATGACTAAAAGACAATCAACAGTGGATTGATCTACATTAAACCAATCTTCCATTTCAAGAATGAATCATGTTACCATAGATTAAATAAGGTCAAACAAGGCCAAAATCAGAATAAAATAGGATCCAGGGATAGGAAGGGAAAAATCTAAAAAGACTTGGGTTAGATTAGTAGCTCACTAACGGCAGGGATTAAAGAGTTAAATAGGAATGAACCCAAGTAAATAAAAATTTAAATTAATTAATCATCTAATTTTGATTGACAGGTAAACTTAGACCGAGTGGCATCACAAGAGGCCAACACCTAGTTGACTAGCTGTCATGCCCACATTCATTCTGGGTGTTGCAACCAGGTGGCGACACCTACTTCTTTTCTACACCTCTTCAAGAACCTCCTTATAATAAAATATGACAAATTATAATGAAATTCAATATAAATAGAGAAAGGCCACCCCTTTGGGCAGCAACTTAGGGTAAGGGGAGAGTGAGAGAAAGAGAAGAAGATGAAAACAAACATATTGGAGTATTGAGGTACTCCAAACGCCTCAAGGATTTTTCTTGATCAAAAGAGGAATGCAGATAATCTCTTAGCACATGTTGATCTAACAGCTTGCAAACCAACTATGACTCCTTTCATTTAGAACTTTAGGTCACCTTCTCAAGATCCACCATTTCCTAATCCTACACTCTATAGCAGCTTGGGCAGACTTCAATATCTCATGTTTACATGTCCCAAGATCTCCAATAGCTTGAACTACTGAAACAACCTACTCAAAGTTTGCTTTTGCCTGTTCAAAGAATACTTAGATATGTTCATGAAACTACTGAACTTAGATGTATTCTTTCACCTCAGTTACTATTTCGTTTGCATGTTTTTTCTGATTCATATTGGGCTAGGTGCCAAGCGACACAATGGCCCATCACTGGTTTTTGCACATCTATCGAATCAAATGCTATCTTGTGAATGACTAAAAGACAATCAACAGTGGATTGTTCTACATTAAACCAATGTTCCATTTCAAGAATGAATCATGTTGCCATAGATTAAATAAGGTCAAACAAGGCCGAAATCAGAATAAAATAGGATCCGGGGATAGGAAGGGAAAAATATAAAAAGACTTGGGTTAGAATAGTAGGTCGCTAATGGCAGGGATTAAAGAGTTAAATAGGAATGAACCCAGGTAAATAAAAATTTAAATTAATTAATCATCTAATTTTGATTGACAGGGGTAAACTTAGACCGAGTGGCATCACAAGAGGCCAACACCTAGTTGACTAGCTGTCATGCCCACATTCATTCTGGGTGTTGCAACCAGGTGGCGACACCTACTTCTTTTCTACACCTCCTCAAGAACCTCCTTATAATAAAATATGACAAATTATAATGAAATTCAATATAAATAGAGAAAGGCCACCACTTTGGGCAGCAACTTAGGGTAAGGGGTGGTAGAGAGAAAGAGAGAAGAAGATGAAAAGGTAAAGAAGAAGAGAGAGAGAAAACAAGGAAGAAAGAAGAGATGAATGATGTAGAGCAAGACCCCAGCCCAGGTTGCTTTCCTAACATGAAAATTTAGGTAGTGATGCATACGTGGGTCCGATAATGTCCCTCTGATTGATCTCCATTATTATCTTTTCTCTCTCTTCTCTTTCTCCTTCCCATCTCATCTAACTCTAAGTGGTTCATCATTTTGATTAGCTAATATCAATAGTTCAATGTTCTAGATGGTCGTGCCCATATTAACTAGTTTTGTTTGTGTTAACCAATTGATATACTGACTTCATTCAAAGAGATAGGGTCCTTTCGAGTTTCTATACTGACTTTAAAAGCAATATATTCACTTGGCAATCCTCTAAGAATTTAAAGAACAAAGATCATCTTCATCAACAGGTTTGGATGCAATAGCTAGTTGATGAGCAATAGTTTTTGCTTTGTTTATATAAACATCCATAGAACTAAACCCCTTTTTTCAAATCTTGAAACTATGATTTCAACTGCATTATTCGAGTCCTGGATTGAACAACATAGGACTGCTTAAGAGCACCCCAATCCTCTATAAAGGTTTTTAAACCAATAACTTGTGTATGTATTGCTTCAGGTAGGGAGGACTTAATACAACTCGAAAGTAACTGATCATTTCACAGCCATTCAATATATTCTGGACTAATTTGAGTTGCTTCATATCTAAACATTGACAGAGCAGGTTTGCTTCCATCAATATACCCCATAAGATCAAATGAAATCAAGATTGAGATGAATTGAGATTTTTAAATAAGATAATTTTCAGCATTTAACTTGATGGTGAAGAAATGTTGTAAATTGCTTGGATATTGAAGATGAGAAGCAAGAAAATTCATACATGTATCAGAATTGACTCTCGTATTTGATGATGCTTCTTGATTTGCCATGAGAATGAAAAGCCGCAACATAAGATGTAATCCTTAGGATCTAGCAGTAGCACTAACAAGGACCAGTGACTCTGATACCATATTAGAAATCAAAATGAAGAAATAATTAAAGGGACGTGAATTTTTAAAGTGGTTCAGCCAATAGGCCTACATCCACTGCTCTATCATTTTTTAATTGCATTCCTTTGGTAGAGAGGTTCCATTATGTAGAGGACATATATGGAGTTTTTAATTCTCAAGAGACATGATTTTTCATCTCTCAAAAGACATGACTTTTTATCTCTCACGAGACATGACTTTTTATCTTCCAATAGACATGACCAGTTATTTTTGTTGATAAAGGTGGGATCCTATCTCCCAGCATTCTTTCCATCGAAATCTAGCATGGGTTAGAAGTTGAGGTTAAAATCTAGTTGGGCTAGAATCTAGCTATTGGAGAGCCCAAAAGCTGAATCAGCAAGAGTCAGGCGCAATACAAACAAAAATACAAAAGTAGAAAAATAGAAAATACAAAAGAAAAAATAAAAAATAAAAGGTGAAGAGACATGGTGAGGAAACGTGACATCAGCCATGTCCGACACCAACATGCATCATGCATGACATATATCATTCTTGAAGTATGAAGTATCTCAGAAAATGATACATCTCTCCCTCTCTCTCTCTCTCTCTCACTCTCTCTCTCTTTCCGGTCAATTCTTTTTCTTCATTTTATCTTTGCCCTTAATGTTCTATTATTTTCAAAAGCTTACCCTCTTATGACTATTCACTATAGTTCAGCAATTTTCTTAGTTTTCCCTCCATTTGATATTTTTAGGAACTGCGCTCAATATATTTCTTTTAAGTTTAGGCTTTTACGAAGTAAATATTTTTGCATAGATTTTAGTTTATATTTGATTTTCATTAGGTTAGATTAGTTAGTATTTAGATATTTCAGGATAAACTCCTAGGTATCGACCTCCTCATTTGACCGCATTTTAGATTAAATATTCTTCATGAATTTAAGTTATTTTGCTTGTTAGTTACTTCATATGCATTTGATTAACATAGGCATCATAAATTAGGTAGTGAAGCATACGTGGGTCCGATAATGTCCCTCCGATCGATCTCCATTATTCTCTTTTCTCCCTCTTCTCTTTCTCCCTCTCATCTTATCTAACTCCAAGTGGCACATCGTTTTGATTAGCTAGTATAAATAGTTCAGTGTTCTAGATGGTCGTGCCCATATCTGATCTAGTTCATGCACCTAGTTAATGCTAGTTTTGTTTGTGTTAACCAATTGTCACTTGCCCTTGATTAACCAATTATCCTAATTAATATTGCGAGTTCGTATGATTCATCATATAAGGTTCACCTTGCAGATAATGGTTGGGTTAATTTAGTTAACCAAGGTGAGTAAAATACTCCAGTCAGAGTGTTTAACTTAGTTTATTCTTATAATGTCTAATCTTAATGTCGTCTCTTAACTTAGTTATTTAGGCTTGTTTCACGTTAGGTTTTAATTGTTTGCCTGTGTTTTGGTTATTCTAGGTTACATATTGTTTTGGTTGCGTTTTGCAGGATTATCTCTTCAGGTGAATTGGGAGGAGGCCAAGCAAGGCGAAGTGTTCTTGGCAATCATATGTACTTCTCACTGCAGAGCTTAATAGTATCTAAAGAAACGCCTCAAGCACTGCTAATTTCTTTTGGTTTGATATATTTATTTCTAGGGACGGGGATAGAAAAATTCTAGCTAAGGGGCACTAGTTACATGACTTTAAATTTTTAAGGGGCACATTACGTAAGTGAGAAAAGCTGCCATGAAATTTCAATACGAAAATAAATACTTTTTGTGAGTTTGTATGAGCAATTGCCCACACCAGACTTGCCTCTGTCCCGCTTTGTTTCCGAGCCTCAATCAAGCTAGCCTTTCTTTCTTTTCGATGCATATAAGCTACTTAAGTCAGGTGGTGTCGAGGTTTGAAACCTGGAGCCAGTGAAACTGCTACCCTAGGCCAAATCCTTTACCCAAGACCTCTTGGGGGAGCCTAAATTCGAATCCTAACTAAACAAACCTATTACAAAAACGACGACGCCGGGGTCGCCGGACAGGACCCCGGCTTGACTCAAGCAATACGCCGACAAACTAAAAAAAACTAACACTAACCAAATGCCGTGGACTAGACACACACGGCGGTGGGGTGGAATGGCTCGGTCCGCCTGACCGAGGTTGGGCATGGACTACCGACGGATGGGAGTGGCCCTCCTGGCCGTTGTCGGTGTTGATGCGAAGGGGGTCGGCCCGCCTGACCGGGGAAAGGAGTTGAGCGCGAAAGCTGATGAAGATGGAGCTCGGCAACGGCTGCTGTCAGGCCTCAGTGATGAGTGCCGAGGTGAGGTGCGGATGCCTACGGTGCTCGACCTGCCTGGCCGAGAGGGGTGGCGATGAGCGGATGGGGGCTCGGCTTGAGAGGCTGAGAGGGTGCTGGCGACTGAGGTCAGCTGCCAGGCCGATGTTGACGATGTGGAAGTTGGCCCGCCTGGCCAATGTTGATGAAGGAGGGAAGGGAGTGCTTAGCCTGCCTAATTGAGGATACGGAAGATGTAGGCAGGGTTCGGCGCCAAAGGAGTGCGCGCCCACGAACTCGGACTACCTTGGAGATGAACCTAGCTACGGGACTCCTAGGTGGGATGGCTAAGCTCGGGTTGAGGATGGAGCTTAGTTAAGAAGTGGGTGCAGTCTGGGCTAGCTCCCGACGACTGTGAGCTCAGACAAGTTTGGGTAGGTTAGGGGTTGGCTGGGTTGACTCGGACTCACTAGGGACTAACAAAAGGGGTTAATGCCAATCTCGGTAAGGAAAGGGGGAGTTAAGGTGGGTAGTTACGGCTGAGCTCGGAAATGGGAGGAGAAGAAAAAGGCCTAGCTAGGGACTTGGTAAGGAATTATGAAGGGGGCTCGAACGAGGAGGAGGGGTTATGGCTAAGGGAAAGAATACGAGAGAGGGGAGATGAAGACGACCTTAATTGCGCCTTGGGGACTCGAAGAGCTTGGGCCCCACGATGTTGACATGTGGCACGATGGACGGATGGAGATGAAGGCTTGATGGCGCCTTCGGAGCTTGGAGGGCTTGGGCCTCACGATGTTGACACATGGCAGGATGAAGGGTGAAAATGGAGGACTCCTCAAGTTATTACACTCTGGGACTCCTCAACGATCTTAATGATACCCGGAAGACGAAGTGACCTCCTCGTCAAGGCCGGCCAGGCAGTCCACGAGCAGCAGATGGAATGCCGCCGGAAAAGTAGCAGCGGCGAGCTTTCCGACTGCGCTACTAGGGTCGCCGTCCGGGAGTCGATTCGGACGCGACTTAGCCCAAAGTCACTAGCTTGACCGGATGATGCTTGCTGGGCTGTTGGCTTGGTGGCTGGTGCCAGCCCCTCTCCACTTCGGCGCCACTCTCAACTTGTTGGAGAGTTCAGTTCACATGGCACCGTGGCTCAATGCTCGGTTTCACCAAGAGTCCGATGCAAGGGCTACTGGCCGTCTACCAGCAGCGCTCACACTTCCACTCGGATTCTCCATGCACGAACCGGCCAGGGAATGCTTGGCCGACCTTTCCGGTCACAATCTCCTTGGTTCATACAAGGGGAGAACAACCTACTAGGGCCGCGCTTCACAATGCCCGCCAAGACTAGGAATCCTCCTTCCTTTCCGACCGACCTTCCTCCTCCCGATGTGCCTGGGGGAAAGACCAGCCTACTAGGGTCCGATTCAACCGTGTCTAGAACAGCAAGAGGGATCTGTCCCGGAGAGTTTTCGTTACCAACCTGATTCTCACGCCGCCGGAACGTCACACGCAGGTACTAAAGGGCAGAACCACGGCCCCACTTCTCCACGTCCTCCCCAGTCACAACCGGTGTCTAACCTCCCTTCGTTGTCAAGAGGGTTGCACCGCGAGGGACTTGCAAATGCTTCGCGGAAAGAAACGCAGGTTACCCCGGCTTCAATGGCAGCTTTTTCGGTTGCTACCACCTCCATCGTTCACCTCTTCTTCACTTGGGCAGAACCACAGCCTACAAGTGCTTCGTACACGCCTAAACCGGGGGGATTACATGCCTAAACCGGCGGGGAGCCACACCACTCGGGTGGAGGGGAGAGAGGCAGCGCCTTACTCAAGGGAATGTTTGATTAATTGACAAAAAGATGTAAAGTTACAAGATGGGTGGGTTTATATACCGACGTGTCCCGGTTCACAATATCTAACCCGAGACGGAAGTAAAGAAACGACTCAAAAAGAAGAGTAAAAGGACTCGAAACATTTACTACTAGACGTGTCTAGCTGAGTAGTACTTAGAGGTGAACTAAACTAGACTTGACGCTAGACTGACTCAATTCTAGACTCTCCTAGACAGACTCGGGTTAGGCTCGACCTAAGGCTGGCTTCCACTGGCCCGACTGAAATCCTTGTCGAATGAGGATTGGCTGATCTGGTTGATTTGTGCTTGCCGATAGTAGATCCCAATCTTTGAATGCTGCTCGACTTCTCGTGCCCACTGTGAGTAGCCTTCCACTGCCGCCATATAACTTGGCTCTTTGATGGCTGGATTGCTGTGTGCAGCTGCTGCACCTGAGCATCTGACTGGCCTTGTGTTGTGTTCGGTGCTCCTCAACTCTGGCCTTGTCTGACCTCACCGGACTTGATGTCGTCGCCCGGTGGTTTCCACTCCCTGCCCCTCGCTAGGCAGCATCTCTAAGGTTGCGCCTGGTTGCCGTTTCCCGTCCCCATCTGTAGTGGATGCTTGTGGTTCGGTCTTGAAGCTCCGGGCACAGCTGAACCAAGTTGGCTGCCCTCATGTTAACCTCTCTGGATTGGCCTTTCCGGGGTAGCTTTCTTCTTACCTTTTGGGTGAGGTTATTGCTTCTCTTCTTTGGCTGACACCCCTCTGCTGCCGCCAGTCCTAGGACGACCTCCTTAATCTCGGTTTGGCCTTGCTCTGTCGAACCTCTCAGGATAACAATGTCCTGATGTGGGTCATCTTCCTTTGGCTGCCGGCCTTCTATGGTTGCGTGTTGGGTCGCAGCCTCCTTTGGCAACAGTTCTTCCTGCTTGGCCACTGGCTTCAGCCCTTCCCTGCAGGTATTAGGGTCCTTGTTGCGCCCTTGTGGCGCGGTCCCGACCAGCTTCGGCCACTCAGTCGACGGCGCTCGGCTGGACCTAGATTGGGCTCGCAACAGGTGGGTTGGTCCCAACTCATCACTAGCATAGAAGTCGGAAATGATAATTGGTGCATGATTTCTACCGATTTACTATAGAAATATCTTTTAAATGCAAATCACATCAACCTTTAATAAAGCCGCCTTCCACGAGCCATTACACCGAATCACCGAGCTAGCTCTATTGCAGTTGCAGTGTGGCATGTCCCACATCTTTGATAAACTAAATGGTGGGGATGGATAATGGGCTTCACTCCACCATCTCATAGGTTGACTCATGCCCGTTAGGCTTCATTGACCTGTGCAATTTGCAACGTAAACGATTGTCCCCTTGCTGTTGGTTTGACCAAGGGAATTGCAATTCTGGGTTGTAAACCTCAATAAGTCGGCAATTAGCAATGAAGAAAGAACACTCCAGGGGGCTTGCCAGTCTTATCGCCATCGCTTCTGATTACGTTGAAGTTGTGACCCTTGCCAGTCTTATCGCCATCGCTTCTGATTACGTTGAAGTTGTGACAGATCATCCACGGCATAGAGATCACATCCATAAATCTTCCTAGAGATAGTTATGGTAGCAGCTTGTACAGCCAGGTCATTGAGACCCTCAACCTACACATAATTCTTAGCCACCAATCCGATTTTGTATCTCTCAATAGAACCGTTTGATCTGTACTTAGTATGATAGACCCAGCAGATGGGTTTGGTTATATATGGTAATTCAATAAGCTTCCATGTGTTTTATAAAGCTTCAAGTTTTACAGTAGCAGATCATTGCCAACAAGAAAATTATCTTGATTGACTAAAAAAATGTACGTTTAATTTATTGTGGAAGAACTAAGAGAAACAGTTGATGTCAAAGAGAACCCTTCTTTTTTGGATGAGACATTAACTCTCTTAAAGGGTACTGGTGATTTTGAATATGAGAGGACAAACTTTTTGGGTGAGACAAAGTTTGGTAAAGGATACTGATGATTTTGAAGGTAACTACTGAACAACACCACCATAATAATTCCATAATAGGACAGAATGATCTTCAAAGTTTTTGTGATTGATCATGATTTTAAAGAATTGATAAGGGATCAGTTGAATCAAGCACATTTCAATAAACGATCTCGTTGAACATAAGATTGGTGGAGGAGGACATTCGTAGATGAACAATTGGACATATTGATTCTGATTATTAGGAAGAGAAAACTATTTTTAATGAATCTACTCCAATTTGAGGGTAGATCACTGTTTCTATTACTAACGTGGCCTCTAAAGAATGCATTATGAATTTGAAAGGGAAGATTGACTTGGAAACAAATTGATTTAGCAATAATAAAGTGCGACTGTCACATTTTTTTTGTGGTCTAGGGATGGTTGTGTTCATACATCACCCTTTCCATAGAAGAAACTTAATCATATCTATTGAAAATAATTCAACACCATTACCATATGCTCTAATTTCCAAAACAGATTCCCGAAACTAATTTTGAATCATTGTGACAAAATGTTGTACCAAACGACTATTTTACTGCTTATGCAAGGCAGATGCACCTGTAGGCTTTTGTGGGCAATTGATCATACAAACCCACACAATTACATACTAAGGCAATTGCTCATACAAACCCACACAATTACATACTAAGGCAATTGCTCATACAAAATCACACAATTACATACTAAGGCTCCATAAAGCTTTAAGTATTCACACATAGTGCCCCTCGACCATTTTACTATATATTTGAAGGGTCTAAGATTTTTTGACTGGTAAAAAAATATATGATTACTATGTAACAGTAACCTATATACAGAACCATTTTGTTCTGCCGCTGCTCATTAGATGATACCTACAAGTACAACATGTGAACAAGGACCCAAAGAATACTTCAAGAACACGGCCAGTTGTGATTGGAAAACAGTTACCCGGGAAGGGAAAAGAAAGAATGGCAAGACAGCAAAGAAAATACCTGAATGTCTCACTTTTCTTTCTAAGCGTTTACAAAGTGAAAAGGTTTCCTAGTGAATACTATCTTTATTTGAAGGAATGTGCCTTTCCCCTGTGGAACACGATGGAAGAGATCTTGAGACAAAAAAGCTTCGCACTCCTCGGAGGGCACCAATCGTGCTGCAGAATGCGATAATGGCAGTGCAGCATCATTGAAAGAAATTGGAGAAGATCCATGGACTTATTCGTGCAGCAGAATGCACTAATGGCCATGCAACACCATGGAAGGAAACTGGAGAAGACGACCCATGGACTTATTATTCCAGGATTATACCTGTACAGTTCTGAACAAGATTCTGAACAACAGGAACTAAAGGATGTACAATTCTTCCTATTTACAGATTGATAACATAGCCTAGAAAGGCAATAATTAGTGAAACCAGGACTTATCTACAAATCATTGCACATATACAGAATCTTTGGTACTCCTCAACCAGTTCGAAAGTGCTTTCAGCCCGACTGTGGCTACTTTGGTGTGCCATCTGGGATATAGTTGGGCTGTAAAATGTTGATCTGGAAGTGCCGACTGACATGTGTATCTGCTAAACAAATTTTACTCAGCAAAAATAAATCATTCACCATATTACTTATCTTCATACGTAGAAAGGTATCCACATTAAAAAAAAAAAAAAACATAAAAAAAAAATCAATGGCCTTCAGGTGGCATAAAAGCCAATCTAGACAATTTTTTATTGTTATCTTTTTAATCTCATAGCTTTAGATAATGTGACCACGTCTGTGAAGATGGAATATAAACCTGCTGGAATCTGGCCATAATAGCCAGCCAACTCATACATTCAATAGCTAAATAATTTGTATGTATATACATGTGTGTCAGAATGAGTAATAACAGTCCTAGAATTAAATTACTTTTAAGTTTCGTTTCCTTTCTAAGATTCCACAGTTCTAGAATGGAAAAGAAGGTTGACAAAGAAAAAACGAAAAAAAAGAGAGAAAAAGTAGGTAAGAGGGTAAGCGAAAAAGGGTTAAAAAACAATGTAAGAAAAGGACTGGTGGAACCCATTCCTGGGTGCGCTTTTTTTTTTTGTTTGTGGGTGGGGGGTGATGGTGGAAGGGGGTGGCGTGCGAAGTTTTCCTTCGAAAAATGTCAGGAAGTAAAAAAAAACAAAAAATATTATGTCAGAAATTCCAAAAAAGGAAACATATAAAAATAATGTTATGAGTTTTGAACTGTCTTATGATAACATTCATCAGACTACTGAAACTAGTCTCAGCAAGATTTGCTTTGGAAGTCTTTTCCAAGATGTAAAGCTCGACAGAAAAATATCATGAAACTGTCAGTAAAGAATATAAAGAATAAACAGCAGAATTATGAGATAATAAGTTGAAATTTTTTGACCGTAAGATAAAAAGAAACAAGTAGAATGACCTTTCCAAAACATGAAAGAAAATAACGAAAAAATTTACATGGTTACAACTATGGAGCATTTGTGAAATGCTGGAAAGTACCAGCAATATCATGTGATATATGGTAACATTTTCATTTTCTATGACATTTTGAAAATTTGGTTTATTTGCAGATATAATGAGCTGACTTCAAAATGGTCATCACAATACCAGGATAATTACAAAGTACCATATATGTAGACAGAGCGAGAGAGGTACCAGCAGAAGACAGCTTCAGTTGCTAATATTGTGATAACCACAGAGAATCTTTATGTTTCTATCCGTTGGTGAACTTTTGTATTTTTGCACCTCGAGACATACTACTTCTACGAAGCTGGGCAGTTTCAACTGAATAAACCATGACATTCCCTTCCTTGGTCCCAGCTAGGAAGCATTCTTCTGGCGTTACTGTCAGGGATGTTATTGCCTTCCCAATTCCATCATATCTCATGATAACATCGAGGGAATGCATGGAACGAAGAACAATATGTCCTTGATCTCCAGCACAAGCAAGGTATTCACCACATCTGCTAAGCTCAAGACAGTGGAGACGACCAATGGATTCTGAGCTAGCTTTATGTTTTCCATTGACGGAATAAAGACGTAGTGTGAGATCATCAATTGCATACAACACCAAGTTGCCATTCTGTGAGACGACTAGTTTTGAGATGGCACTCCTGGATGGATTCTGGATGGACCTTATGTACCTACCTTTCCGCAAGGAATGGAAAATGCAAGTTCCATCTTTTGACCCACTAATTATGATATCCAAATCCACACTTGCAAATAAGCAAGTGATAATATCATCATGACCACACAAAATATGGAAAGGAGTATCAGAAACAACCTGGTCCTTTCTGGAAGATTCCGTTTGTGCTTGACGAGATCTCCTGTCTGAAGCTTTAATACGGACATCCCACACCATCACTGTTGTGTCATAACTGCCAGTGGCAACAACACTTCCATCCGAAGTCACTGCAGCAAAAGCAAGTCAGGCATGAAAAAAGCAATGCAATCTACTATTGATTGTTGAAAAGAAAACTCGAGCCATAGGCCCATAGTCATCTGAAATTTCCATCAGGGAAAAAATAGGTGAGTTTTCAACTCAAACAAGCAAGAATCATTATGACAATGGCTCCAAAATCATGTGGGTGTTAAAAGAGGGAAGACAAGGAGAAAATGATCCTGTCACTACAAAATCCATTTCATACATTGAAGTGGAGAACAAGAGGAATTTATAATAAAAATAAATATTTAACCTTCCAGACATGCCTAGTCATTTGAAGAAATTCATGCAGCTTGTAACAAGTTGGTACATATGGATGCCTGAAGGCAGTGTTATCCGTATCGTACGATACGGACGCGTATCGTACGATACGTACCGTCCGTATCAACAATGTCGATACGGTACGCCTGATTTTTGCGATACGCGTACGTATCGTACGCGTATCGCATGTATCGTACGATACAGTGGGTGTATCGTACGATACACCCGATACTCCCTCGTATCGCACGATACGGGGAAATTTTTNATTTTTTTGATTTTTACTAGTTTTTTCGAATTTTTTTAGATTTTTTCTGATTTTTTCCTATTTTTTATAATTTTTTAATATTTTTTACAAATTTAAAAAATAATTTTACGATACGTTACGATACATTTACGATACGTTACGATACGGCGTATAGGTCGGCCCGACCGATACACGATACGATACGGCAGTGATAACATTGCCTGAAGGCTCAGGATTGAAATGAACATGAGCGATCCTTTGAAGGCTAGACAACACCCAGATTTCAGACAGGCTGATATTTATTCATCTGGCTGTAATCATCACAAAAAAACCTTATCGTGTTTTAAACGACAAGGTTTTTCTCGATTATTATATGGAGAGCATGAAAAAAAGGGAAAAATATAGTGAACTTTTAAAAAATTAAAAAGAACCAAAAATTCAAAAAAATTAAAATAAGTGGGAAACTAGTAACACTAATATCAAAAACTAAGTAGATTTCCAACAAATAAAAAACAGAAAATGAAACCAAGTAGGTTAGCATTAAAAAAACATGAAAAAATGAATACAATGAAAAATTGTGTTTTCTTGTTATGTTGTTTTTCTAAGCGGTGTTTTTTTTCTAATTTTAAACGGCTGACTTATTTATCAAGTTTTTTTCGCATTTTTTTGTGACTATGTAATGCAGATGATTACATTATGTTTGCCATCTAGCACATGGTATATGGAAACCCAAGAAAGTAAATACAAAAAAGGAAGCAGGATAGGATAACTATCTTTTCTTTTCCAAACTCTTGAGTTTTTTTTCCTAGTCTGCATATCACTCGTGGATTTATTTGCTGCCCCGATTTTGCGGTTTAATCTAATGTATACTTTACAGTGATAAGCTCAGTAGTTTCACTCTAAATCAACTTTACAATCCATATTCCTATACTTAGAAACACTACCTTACACGAGACAAAAAAGAGAGAATGGAAATTGAAGTTCAAACCACACAAGAAGACCCTCTTTATTTATTCAAGAGAAAATGGGAAAAGAGGGTAGGAGACCCCTTGCGTTCTTTGTTTTTTAAACAGAAAAAGGACGAGAGAACAAGAAGCAACCCGCTTTTCCTCTTTATGCAATACAGTGTTTCTCTTTCCACTTGGCTTATGTTAGAATGTATGTATACATATATATTTTTATATATATCTATCACATATATTAGTCATCTAATATATGTCTTATATGTGTATATTATATATATTTGGATACTTAGGACTCTATGTATTTTTTTCATTTCTTTTGTATTTTTATCTTTTTCCTTTTTACCCATTTATTTTTTGGTATTTCCAGAAGGGGACTAGTCCCAACAGCTAGTTTTCTAGTCGTTGGAACTAGTCCCAACAGCTAGCTCACTCCTCCCTTTGCTCTCTCCTCTATATATAGTGTACATTCTCCACTATTTGATGCATGGCTTTTTAGCCTACTTTATGTATCTCTTATTGTGATTAATTCAAGTTCTTCTTCACCTCTTGTTTGAGGGTTTGTAAGTTTGACTTGTTGGTGGAAACTTCAAGGCTGATTTACTTGAAGTATTTGTCTCTTTGGGGCCTGATTTACAGCTTACTTCCTGCCAATATATACCATCTATTCCCTTGTAAACATGGGGATTATAGGTTTAACAGTGACATGATCACGTGACAATGTACCAACATTTTGAAATACTATTCTCCACGCCTAACTTCTGTATGTCCTAGGCCATTCTTCCATATGCATGACCAAAATAGTTGCATCCACTACCAATACTTCATCACAAAACTACTAGATAATTTCTAATGTTTGCCATCCAACATCAGAAATAATGTAATTGATTATCGCATCCAGTGAAGAATTAAAGGTTGGCAAAGGTAAAAGGAAAGAAAAGAGAGAAAAGGTGATCAAGCACCTGCAATACAGCTGACGACATCCTTGTGTTGCTTAATACTTTGAACAACCCTCCCATTAGTCAATGACACAATTTGGAAGCTGTTCTCCCAGTTGCCAGATGTGATTACGAAGTTTTCGAAGGAGGTCTGTAATGTAGCCAAACACTGTGATCCCAGTTCAATACTGCCAGCAAATGGAGAGCCGATCTTCCGTGCAGTCAGAACATCTGAACCAAGTCCAAAAAAAGGATCCTACAAGAAGTTGAGCATCAAATCAGGACCTCCAGACCATGCATGGAAAGCACACACATGGAGAAACAAGTAGCAACCTGTGAACCAGAGAACGTGAAGTTCCCACCAGACTGCAATTGAGTGGTTAACCACATTTTAACTGACATCATCAACTCCTGATTGACAATGATAACACTAGATTCCACGATGCTGATGAACAAAACAGCAGAATAGTGATGAGGTATTGCTGAAACAGTGGAAGTCAAAGTTATGGATGCAGGTGCATAATACAAAGGACGAGCAATTGGTACTGGCGGTCCTCTTCTCGGGTGCTTTTTACGGAAAATCTGAATAGGCGTTTGACCAAAATTAGCAATCTGATCCTCAATGGCAGACCTTTGCAATTCATCTTCCACGTTGTCCAGATCAACTGATCCCTCATAGGTTAAATAATAAAATACATTTGCAGCCTGCAATCAAACATTACTAGCAATTACTATCAAGTACTTTGTCTATTGTCAAGCTAATGCAAGTTTAATTTTAACTTGGGGCATAAAAATACATGGTAGCTAAGGGAAATCAAAATGCTTATACCTCAACGGCTGGTTTACCACGTTGCTTGTATCCAAATACCAAATCAATCCAATGATGAAGGTTCGAGCTAACATATTCACTTTCAAGAGCTTCTCGGTTTTTGTAGATAAACTCTTCAGGGGAGCCCTGTCATTTAAACAAGAATTAAAGCCAGTTTCCTGAACAAAAGCAAAAAACACAAATGTCCTAAAAACCTTGAGGAGTTCCAGTAAACTGAACTTGAAAAATATTTAAAACTTTATCTGAGCAATAAAACAATGTTTTTCAGGATGGTATTTTGATCAGTTCAGATAGCTGAATCAAAGCTTGAGGGGAAATAATTGAATGTTGCATGCACAAAAGAACACACTATAAAGGGAAACTTGGTACCCAGATTACAACAGATGCATCCTAACATTGAGTGTGAAGCCCTAAAGAATAAGCTAAGCATGGTTTGAGATGTTTGTCTAGCGAATAGGTACAAAATTGGGAACTTAAGCATATATCTAACTGAAGTCAGGCAGTCAATATGCACACATGGTTGAGCTACTTATTTCATAGAACCAAATTAACTGATCATATAACCTGAGACAAAACACTAGGTGGATATGATCATCCATTTGATACCATTAAATTGACAAACTCTTAGTTTTCATGTACCACAGAGGAATCAGCAGCATCTGTATTTGATGAAAATGGAACTCTGCCATCCACTGCAACTTACCTGAGCGCTCCTAGAGTTGCAGATATTATAACATGGAGCATATTGTGCTTGTCTGGAGAGCTAGAGAAAGGGAGTTGGTAAGTGGTACATATGTTGGACAGAGCCTGCCGATCAGCACAGCAAGCATCTCTGGAAGAACCCAATCTAGGTGACTCTTGTCAGTTCTGGTTTTACCTCTCACCCACTTTAATATTTCATAGCAGAACCAGGTTGGACTTTTCCATCGATCATGGGAAAGAGAATCAATAGATCAACAGTAAATAGGAAAAAGTCACCTCATTCCCTGAACATCATGAGAATCTACCATTGTTTTTATCTTATGCAAAGGGATATTTTGGTAATTCCTACATGATCAGGTAGCTGTTAGCCACTGGGACTACCTTAATGGCTAGTTCCCGCTCTTCTTGCTAAACATAACAAAAATATGGACAATACATAAGAGGTAACAAGAAGAAACAAGTATGAACGGATTACAATGGAAGTGAATGAGAAGTAAGACACATGTTGTATCTCAAAAGCATTGTCACAAATATCGTTCTTGGAATTTTACCAAAGATGTTTTTCTTAACCATTAATTGAGAAATTTATAGTCCTTAGGAAAATCTTGGGGAATCAAAAACTTTAAAATAATTATTTTTCTTACAAAAAAAAATTGAATGATTTCAAAATATTTAATAACATGAGATAAAAAAGTTTAAAATATACAAAAATTCATTTTTGTTGGAAAAATTGGGGAAATGTGAAAAAGTAGAGTGTGTTTTCATCAATGTGGTATTTTCTTTTTCAAAATATTATTATTTTCTCCTTTTTTTTTCTCATTTTCCTTTTTCTCCCCTTTTTTCTTAGTCATTGTTTATGGAAAAAACACTGATATTTGCCACCGTGCTCAGAAGTTATAAATGCCCAAATCATGGACTGAGCATCCCCTTCTATATTAAAGCTTTTAAAAGCCGTACATAAATCTCTTTACAGAAGTATGCAGGACTATGTGTTTGAAACTTTGAACATCGCCTTGTGCTCAATTTGGAGCAGCATCACAGAAGACAGTTTTATCTTATTTCTTTAACACCATTAACTTTTATATAAATGTTCGAGAAGAATAAACTTAAATGTAATATGGGTTTCACAGACAGTTATAAGTAGAACCTAGTTTGAAGCTTGAGACAAAGGCATTTCTCACTTGCAGGTTAGAGTGGAGGAGATAACACGTACCTGAGCCCATGGAGGAAGTAGAACATCAGCCAAAGGTTCTCCGTCTTGTTTCACTCCTAAATGATACCCATTCGAGTTAATAAGAAACTCAGGCATGTAAAAGAATTCAGGTATCAACTCCTTCACATCACTCGTATTTGAAAGGCAATTGCTAAATGTTCCTTCAATGCTTTGGAAGAGACGGTCAGCATGATCGAATTTACCACCCTGTTGCATTAAAAAAGTTTGACCCATGAAAAACCAATGGACCAGATTCTGTGTAATGAGTTGCTATTAAAGGTACACATCAGGCAAGCTTGAATAGAGCCCACAAGGCCATCACAGCAGCTCACCCTATTACAAATGGGGATTGCACATGGTTGGCAAACTCCATATGTCAACTCAGAAATCACCTGAGTCAACTCGGACTGCAAAGGAACTGAGTCAAAAGCCAAGTATTGACCAACTAAATCCTAAGGGACTCGGTTCTGGATCTGTTGAATCAGTTAATAGAATAAGCAGTGTTATCCGTATTGCACGATACGGGCCCTTATCGTGTGATACGTTATACGATATGCCTACGATACACGATACACTTGTGTATCATATCGCCCATATCGTGTGATGCAAGGGCCGTATCGTACAATATGGCTGATACGCCCTCATATCGCACGATACAAGGATAAAATGATTTTTTGTATTTTTTTACAAAAGAACCTCTCGTTCCCTCTTTCTAAACATGTCTAAAAGTAATGCAAGGGGGAAGTTTTACTAGATTTTCTACAAAAATACCCATTTATGTGAAAAATCATTGATTTAGGGGAGAACTCACTGGTGGAGAAGAAGGTTTACTCATGGGCCCATGGGGACGATGAGACCTCGAGTCATGATAACCATGATATATTATATGTTGTGAACTTGTAATATAATCTAAAACACTTTAAAGTTTACAAATTAAAATTGTGAATCTTGTGATAGACGCTTACTATGTTATCATGAATTTCTTATTTCTCATTTCTAAAGGTGTTGTTAATATATTATGGCTTATGAATGACCTGATGAGTTTTTTATATAGAACACATTTTTTCTGAAAACTTCTTTGTCTTTTCCTGATTTTACCGATTTTTTCTAATTTTTTTATATTTTTTATAAATTTTATGAATTGTAATTTACGATATGCTACGCTACGTTTACGATACGGTTCGATACAGTGTATAGGTCAGTCCGAGCGATACACGTTAAGATACGCCTTTTACAACATTGGGCTAGGAATTGCCCAATTCTAAACTGTTTCATTCAGCACCAGCATTGCCCAATTTCACTAAAAAATAAACTATAGTTTATTCTTAGAAACAAGCTTATCTAACACATCTTTAGTAATTATTATTTTGTAGTAGTTCAGACGCGATTCTTATTTGATTGTATTCACTTGAGACTTGTTATTTCCTAGATGTTTCAATCTTTTTCATCAATTTGCAATAAAAATATACCATTTAAATTTATGACCTGACCCAATTCAGTTGCTGAGTCAACGTGCTGACCCACAACTTAGTACTCAGTGAATTCACAGGTTTTCAACCAAGGGATTGCACCAGGTAGGTTGACCATTAAAAGGATAGGGCTGTTAGGTTATATATTTTCAGTCATTAGTTGTTGCCCAATGGAGCTCATTTACTCAAATAGGTCCAGCGCACAACCCCAACTTTGCCAAAGCCCAAGCTGCAAAAATAGCACAAACCAGGCCCTTCTTGGCTCAGTAACATTGTCCTATGTAAATCAAAAGTGAATCACTAATGACATGGCATGTATAACCAAGTCCAGAAACAGATAAATAGAAGATATTAGATATAAAAGCAGTTCAATAAGAAAAATCTGACAACCCGATACCTGCAAATTTCGATGCAACATTGTAAAAGGCTCCAGACGCAATAGATAGAAAAGTACAATGCCCATACTTGAATAATGGGAGCCATAGTAGAAGCTGCAAACACAGTCACAAGAATAAGCGCACACAAGAAATCAAACACAGGATTCATTAATGACTTGTATAATAGAGATTCAACCTGGGAATAACAGGATCACAAAAATTGCGGTATCGTTCTTCAAAAACCTGAATTACAAAAGGAAAAGCTTATCACACTCTAGTGAGCTAAAAATCGCTAGTCCAAACCTAGCATATAAAAGGATGAAAAGCCAAGTAGTTGTGCACCTCAAATCGTTTCAAATTCAATGCTCCCACAGGTTTTGTAAGATCACGGAATGTTGAGGACTTGTTCAGGTCAAGTTTTTCGGAGGAATAATCAGCTAGCACCCATGGAAAGATGGGATACTGAGTTAAATCATTATATGATCTACCTGCTAGTGTATTAAGGACCATTAGATACTCAAAATTACTGATCTCTCTTCTTCGCCAACTCTCTCTTGCTTTTTCTGCTTTTTCCAATGCCACTCGTCTGTCAACAAAGTGAATAATATCATTCTTATCTCTAGAACTTCCTTTTGGATACAACGTTTCATTTCTTGACGAAACTATGAATGTTCCAACATCTTTGGCATCTTTTGGTGATTGGAAATTGAAGAACACAGGAGCAACAGAATCACTGAAAAAGATCTCTATTGCAGTGTGTCGAAGCAAGTATCTAGTTGAATGAACAGCTTTTATCTGCAAAAGAACATAAGGCAGAACAATCTAGAATATGACATCGACCATTAAGAAATAAGAATCAGAGACTACTACAAAAATTAACTTACTTTGCAAAGGTTCCACCTGTGATGCCGCTTGATGTTCTCTGGCAATTTGTGGAGCAAAGACTTGTGGAGCGAGCTCATGTCATCATTTGTACCACCACAAACCTTCCCACAATCAGGATCTACATTGACAGCTTCTCGTTGTCCAATTTTCACACCATGATTACATGAACTACATAGTACTCTAAAAACGGATGATCCTCCAGTTCCTTCAACCAAAAGTTCACCATAAAAATGCAAAATGTGTTGCATAACTTCTAGATGCCCAGCAACTTTTCTTTTCGGTGTTACCAGCATACAAGGGACAGACAGAAGAATCTACAAGCAGAAGAAGCATTAGTGAAGATGCTACCAAATATGTAATAGCCCCAAAGCCAATCATGTAAATTACCTCATCTTGTTCTGCATCTGCACTGTTAGGGAAGAAATCTTTCCAATTTATTTTAACATCTTTCTGATCAGAATTGTTTTTCGCAATCTCAGCATCAGCATGTTGAGTATGGGAGACTCCATCACAGTTGGAGTCTTTAGGTTCAGTTGAATCCTTGCTTTCATTATCATAGGAATCAGACAATCCTTCTTCAGTCACCTCATGTACCCCTTTTATAAGGAAGCTCTTTATTCCCTTGGGAAGCTGACTTCCTAACTGAGGCAAGGATCCAACATCATGTTGACTAGGAAAATTATTCAAATTAGTGGTGGGAGGGTGACAAAGCCGTTCATCAAAATGGTAATTCCTTCTTAATTTTACTCTCCGACGTAGAGAGTCTTCAGTCTTATCAAGTTTCCAACGTGTAAGAAGCGTGTTTGGAAAAGGACTAGCAGACCAGGGACCTCTCTCATCAATCAGCATGCGGAACATGTGAATCCACTTTTCCTGTCAAATAATATCACAAAATCATAGTTTGATAAGCTTAATTAGGAACTACTGAACTCATTCCAAGAGTCCAATACTGGTACAGTTGAAATTAGTTCAAGCAACTTGTAAAGAGAAGCGGCATTCAAGTAACAGGTGTTAAGAATGGAAGAAAAAATTATGCATCTTACAGCTACAATCTGCTGTTCCTCATCATTCAAAACCTGCACAGAAGCCCTTAGATTGTCCTCTGCAGCAAGAAGCGTTTTCAGGTTACTTTGAATCTCATCCTCAAATGCAGTTTTCTGGATCGCTAATAAGGATGATTGCTCTTCCATCTTAATACACAGTTCTTCCATCTGTTTTGCTCGCTCAGCTGTCAACTGATTCAGGTACTTTGCTTCCTCAGATACCTTCATTAGGTAAAAAGGTTCAGGTACTTAGCGAATGAATCAAAAACTTGCTTGAGGTATAGACAGCCAGACTGTCTAACATGAATAGAGCACCATAAACACAAAGGGAAAATGCATTACAGACCGCAGAGAGTACTCTCTCTTTCTGAAGCAAATTGAAAATGGCACCACTCTCCTTAAGACTACCACCCAGATCAGACGAATCTTCTGTTCCAGAGATACTATTCACAAGCATAAATTTCCCATGGTTGATACTTTCACGGATTAATTGCGAAGCAACATGAAATCTTGCTCCACCATCCAGCATGTGAAGCTGAGATCTCAACAGATGCAGGGACCTATTGACACCAAAGGCACGTTATTCACATCAAGGAATATGATAGTATGAAGAGAGTTAATACAATAGAAATATCATCAATGGAAGCACAGGAAGATTGAAGCACTACATAGTACGTACCAAATAAAGAGCTGCAGTCGACTCTTGCTTGATTCATCTTCCATTGTAAGAAAACATGGCAGAAGAGAAATGAATTGCTGAGCACATCTAGATGCTCTTTCTATATCAGATTTGCAAAGGTACAGGATGACAAGACGAAAAACAATTCTTGGACACTTTTCTCCCCGTAAAAGCATAGCTTTGTCAACATATTTATTTGCTTTTCCACCTAAAGCATTACTAAGTCCCCCTGATACAACTACTGCCGCCATTTCTGCAGCAGGGATATTCAAAGACTCCACTAGTCCACGTGCCCTTTGACCAAAAGAAGGCCCTCCAGAAAGAGAAGTCTTAGAAATCATCTTACTAGAACCCTTTCCATTCATCTGACTTAATAGAACCCAAAGCTTATCATAGACATTCCACCAATAATCTTCAGTAACATCGCTGTGATTTGATCTACCCAATTGTTGAGCGCCTATTGTTTTGCTAGAAACAGGCACGTCCATTGACCTGCAAACATAATTTAGCTGTAAGAAAGAAAAAAAGAGATAGAGGAAGAAGATGAAGACGAGAAAGGAAAAAAAAAGAAGAAGACTAGAGAAAGAAAAAAAGTATAAAAAGAAAAAGGGAAGAACCTTTTCTAATTAGAGTTTTTTCAAATTGTGAGCTTAGGTACCAGAACCTAGTTGAAAAGGTCGTTGCATAAGGCCTAGGTGTACAAAGAAGAAGAAATGCAAGTGAAACAGTTTACGTAACCAGATGCATAAATCAAGGATTGTCAATTGCAGCGTCTGTTGACTCCATTGGCCAGAAGATACTATTACAAGAACTACATGCAGGTGCTGTGGTTAGACCCCAAAGGGTTTTGAAGCCTAGTGGAGGTTACAAATCCACAAAAGCCTTCAAAAGCATATACAATTATACATCTATGTGATATATATGTATGTGTGGCCTCCCTCTCTCTCCCTCTCTGCCTCTCTGCTGCAACCAGCTATATTTTCCCTCCTTAGTTCGTGGTACCCAAGCCACATCTGGCACCTGCACCTTGGTTGTGTTGACATGGTTAAGGCAGCCAAAGTATTGCACATGAGTAATGTTACTAATGTCAGATTTGGCATATTCACCTCAACAAATCTCCGCAGGAAGGAGAACGGATGAGAAAAAAGAGAGCCCAATAGCCATGTCCTCAACATTATGGACACAAGCTAATTCCATGTTATGGACTCTTAGTAATTTTACAGCATGTTTAAAATACCCTTATACCATTTAACGGAATACAATAGAGTGCCAACCTATCACATAATACACATGACCATCCAACTATGTCACAAGAGCTACCTCTATTTGGGCGACACAAACATCAACATGACCAGACATGGGTGCAGGTACAGCCATACAGATACGCATCAGGATACAGCCCGAACATGGGTCTGACCATGTCGGGTGTACCGTGTTCGACCTCTTCTAGATTCAATCAAAGTTGAACCAGTCCATTTTGTGCAACAATTAGGGTTTTTTAATCCATCATGTATATACGAAGGAAATCAAAAGCCCTTTAAAGAAACAAAAGGGCTCTAGTTGTTCTCTGCGGTGGTCTGCAACTGTCCAGCAAGATTTTGTGCTGACCAGCGATTGTCCAGGCTAAACAGTGTCTTCCGATTCTTTTGCATGTCATGGAAGGGTGTGTGCATCTCCAGCCATCATTTGACCCCACAATCTCTAGTTTTTCTTTCCGACAAACTCTAGATTATCTGGTGGCTTTTCCTGTGCTCTGGCGACTGTATCGAGTCATCTAATTCTTCATCATGCCTTCTTCAACGTGTTTTTTTCTTTACCATTGACGCATAGTTTTTCTTTGTCTAGTAGGAACCCTGCTTCAACTTGTTTCCATTGTTAGTGTGTTCACATAAAGTTACCAGTCCTGTAGATGATTCTCTTCTGTGGATTTTTTTTCTTTTTGATTATGTAAAACATTTTGTTTTCTGCAACTTTGTAGTTTGCATTTTCTAACCGGTGTTTTGGTTGTATTTTCTTTAATCTGTTTGTTTTCAATTCTTTTAAAATGTTAAAAGCCCAAAAACAGACTGCATATGACTAGCTTGTAGCTTCAGAACAATCATTTATTTGATTCCCTCGATAACACTATAAATTTACAACATGGTTCAGAATTGTTATATCAATTTCATTATGCCGAAGTGCGCTTCTTTTCAATATGTAATCTTACAGAATAAAGTCTAAAGAACTGCAATGTTTTGTTCAATTCTTTTTTAATCTTTATGTATTTTCTGTCCTTTTCTTTATTATTTCTTCCACTTTTATGTTACTTCTTTGCGCTTTACCAGAAATTTTATTTTCAGTTTAGTTTTTGCTTTTCAGATATAGTGGCTGATAAAGGGAAGACAATTGCAAGTGTAATAGATTATTCTCAGCCGCTTTGGGAGCATATTACAAAAGCAAGAAAAAGTAGTGGTGGTGGCAGAAAAACGAATTTGGTTTGCAAATTTTGTCATGGACAATTTACTGGCTCCTGCACGTGTTAAGGCACATTTATTGTAAAGAAAAGGCCATGGAATTTGTTGTGGAACACGTTTTGGAGAGAGAAAACATTATTCTTGATTAACTCTAATCTCTGGTTAAAGTAGATTAGGGGTCGACAAAACATAATAAAACAAAGAGTCCACACAAAATATGAAAAATAAAATAAGGACCTATGGAATTTCAAAAATTCCATACAGCTATCGAAGCCCAATGATATAATTTTCTAACACTCCCCATCAAGCTGGAGCATAAACGACAATCATGCTCAGCTTGTCACAACCTCTAGTAAACTCGCCAATAGGAAGTGCCTTGGTGAGTAGTCTGCTGCCCGGTTCTCTAAACTCTAAAGATACATGCATTGTGCCTGCACCAAGTTCCTGATGACGTGACAATCAACCTCGATATTCTTCGCACTCTCATAAAATATAGGGTTGTTCGTTGTGTATGTAGCCGCCTTGTAACATAATAGGTTTTCTAGGAAGTGAGACAGAGATCCCAAATTAGTAAGCATAGATCCAACCAAAGTCATTTTTGTAGTAGTTTGGGCCATAGCCCTATACTCAGATTCAGCATTAGATCTAGCCGCCACATTATGCTTTTTGCTTCTCTAGGATATAAGATTGCCTCCCACAAAGATACAGCAACTTGTGGAAGACTTCCTATCTTCTACTGAGCCGAAATAATCAGCATCACTAAATGCTTCAACTTCAAAAATATGTTTCCGGAAAGAAGTTTCCAGAAATTTATTTCTGGAATTGGTGAATGGGAAAAAAATTTCCATATTTCCAAAACCACGTTGTGTTTGTTAACTTGGAATTATGTTTCTAGAAACAAATTTCATCGTTTGATGGCAAGGGAGGAAGAACCGGTGGAAATAGTGGGTTGCTCTGAAACCCTTTGCAGAGAAGGAGGAGGAAGAAGAAGATGTGGCTGGAGGAGGAAAAAGGGAGCGAGGGAGGAAGAAGGGAGGTGGAGGAAGGAGGAAGAAGGGAAGGAGGGAGGAAGAAGGGAAGGAGGGAGGAGGAAGAGGAAGAAGAAGATGTGGCTGGAGGAAGACAAAGGGTTTCCGGCGATGGCGATGATGTTCTTCAAGTCGGCATCCACCGATTGTCCTCCGGTCGCCGGATTTCGGCGAGATATCAGAAACGCCCAAATCGGTAAGCATGGGGATCCGAGCGAAGACTAACCTTCCCTCCCTCCTTCCTCCTCCTTGTTTCCCTTTTTCCTCCGCCTCCCTTCTTCCTCCCTCGCTCCCTTCTCCCTCCTCCCTCTTTCCCTTTTTCCTCCGCCTCCCTTCTTCCTCCTCCCTCCTTGCCTTCTTCCTCCGCGTCCCTTCTTCCTCCTAACAGTCAAAAAAAAATTTCCGGGTTTCCACCCCTGGCTGGAAACATTTTTCCGGAAATATATCTCTGTTTCCACCTTTAACGGTAAAAAAAAAAAAAAAAAATCTGCCTTTGATAAACCAGAAAAATTTTTATAATTTGAAACATATTTCCTGTGCTACAGGAAAATGTCGACCCATCAAACGCTACCTAAATACCTAGAACCATCAAGGCTGCCTCCCAATGAACCTTCCTCGGTTTCTCCATAAATTGGCTCAAACGTCCCACTACAAAAATTATGTTTGGTCTAGCAATGGTGACATAAAACAGTTTTCCAACAAGAGATCTACATATCCGTGAGTCTATAGCTTCATATTGATCTTCATAAAAGTGTAGACAAGGATTCATAGGCAGATTGGCAACTTTTGATCCAAGCAATCCGGTCTCCTGCAACAAATCTTGCACATACTTCTTTTGTGATAAAACAATAGTTGAAAGAATTCCCTTTAATCATCGGTTGTAGAGCTTGAATGAGTTGAGTAATTGAGGCTTGCATCCCACCCATTGAAGCTTGAAGACTATCCATAGACAATTCCTTTTTGCTTTCTACAGCTGCAGCTCCTTTCTCTTCTTTCTTCAATATAGGGCATCAAGGTCTTATATGCCCTAGTTGCTTGCAGTAGTGACAAATCACATTTTTAAAAAAGTTTTCATTACTTTGTTTGTTGAAGTGTGAATGTCTATAGGGCTTCACATTGTGACCAGGTTTCGATATGGCAAATACACTATCATCCTCGAGAGGTTGGTTGGATAGGATAGCCTCCTCCTTCTACAAGAGCTTCTTCAACAGTGGGCAATTGCCCCCGACGAAGAAGAGGGGTTTTAACAACATCAAATTCAGGCGACTATTCACAAACTTGAAGAGCTTATCTTCTTCAAGTTGTTGCTTTCTAAGAGATAAATCTGACGTCCATTTTGGCTCACACAACATAAGTTGATCCCCAAGTTACGTTATCTTTCCATAACATTCTCTGATAGTCTTTTCTCCTTGTTCGGCCAGCGTAATACTCTTTTGTAAGTTCGCTTTGTGGGCAGCATCTTTCAATGTAAAGGTTTCTTTTATATGATTCCATGCTTCATAGGCTAGCTGAAAATTTGATACTTGTGTTTGAGTTGTTGAATCAACTCCAGTTTGAAGCCAATGAATGGCTTTATGATGCCCACAATTCCATGCTATCCACTTCTTATTATATTCATTATGAGCTTTTTTTTTTTTCAATTTCAGTCAATTCAACTTCTTTTCCACCTACTTTCTTCAGAAGAGCAAGTTGAGGCTCTTCTTTGGTACCATCAATATAGCCCCAAACATTTTTTTCCCAAAAATATGTTCCATGGACGATGCCCATGTTGTTTACTTAAGAGGAAGAAAGTTAGAAAATTGTTGACATAGAACCAAATTCTTTGTCTTCCATCTTGAACCAAAGGATGATGAAGAAAGTACACACCTTAAAAGTATGATATTAAAACAATATCTCTGAGCAAAGAAGAATTGAATAAGTGTCATACATCAGCAGCAGTCTCTTTAAAAAATGAGAAGACAGCCACCACACAGTAAAAAATACACCTACTAATTTACAGCAGCACTTGTTTCAGGAAAAACTGCACGATGCAGATGGTAAGCAGCCTTGAATCACTACGAAGATATAGCTCGGTGGCACCAGCTTGATCAACAAATTCATGACCCTAACTTTCGCTCTGATACCATGTAATGGGAGTAGCATGCTAAAAACAATTCCTCAAGCACTTGGTAGACAAAGCAATATTTCTGAACTAATGACTTTATTTAATACAATAAAAAAATTACAAAGAATGCAGCCTTGAGTAGAAACCCAAAACTGAAGAAGTGATTTTACAAAAAGAATAGGGAAGCCTATTTATAAGGAAGTAAAAGGTTTGACTGTTGGACTAGTTCCGACGGCTAGAATTCTAGCCATTGGAGCTACTCAACAGCTAGCTCAAATGTTTCTGTAAGCAGCAAAAAGTAAAAAAAAAAAAATTGAAAACAATATATACATATATATAGAAAAGTATATGTATATATTATATGCATATGTATATGTGTAAGCATATCAAAACCATATTACAATGCATGGACAGTAAAGGCCACACATTCCTAATACTGAATCAGCCCCAGACTAAGGCCTCTCAGTAATGTCATGGCCAGATATTCCCTTCATTTCCAACTGTTGAAGGAGTCATCAGGGACTTCCGATGCAAACCTGCAGGAAGGTTTGTATCAGGGACTGGGAGGATCAGTCTTCGCAACACCATGGTTGTTTCTTCATTCCATTACCAACACGGCCTTCCAACTTCACTCCAAGAGGTGGGAACCATGTTCAACTAACAAGTTTAGCACAGTTCCAGAGTTGGAGGCAAATTCTAGATTGGCATGGGATCAAGGTCATATTCGATCTTCATATAAATAAAAAACGGAAATTCTTGATGTGGCATGGAATCAAGGCCTTATTCAATCTTCATATAAAAATAAAAAGGTTGCTTGCTGATGCTGTTAAGCTGATCAAAAATTCAAAATCCGAAAAAAAGGAACATAAAATATCTCATAAAAGTTAAAACAGAACGACCCATATGGATGATAAGTATGCATTGTTTGGAAGAAAGTATAGTACAATACACAAATATAATCAGAATGAAAGTCGCCATCCTACCCTGGAAGTGCATGATCTACTTCTTGCAAGGCTTCAAAGACGGCAAAACTAAAGTCCCTGTGGTTTTCAGGTTCCAGCGCATCAGGTAAGAATTCCTTCGAAAAATTCATTCCAGGAAACTAGGCCAAACGAAAGAGAAAAGAATCAGATGCAATTAACCACTTTATCATAAAAGTTATATAACCAAATATAACACACCCGTACACCCTATCAGAAAAGCAACAGTAAAGAAGTTTTGGCCCTTCTCCATCCAAAATCAAGAAAAACTAATATTTGTACTAGCGATATGATTCTTTAGGAATTTAACAAACTCAAACATACAGGGAGATTGAGATCACACTCTTGAACAAGCACTTCATCAAGCAATCGTATAAGGTACAGTGAGTTATCTCGACATGGTTGAGAAGCAAATATGTTGTCTTCAGATGACAAAATAATCAGCCTGTCTACTACACCCTCCAAGATATCCCTAAGGAAAGAAAATGGTATATCTTCCTGCGCATGCAAAGCAAATATAAAGTGAATAACAGTGGCTCCTGTGGCATAACTACAAACATATGCGGAGGAAACAAAAAAAAATGGCATCCAAACAAAATCCAGTGCATATGAAATTTGAATGTCCATAGAAAAAAGTAAACCTGTCGAATTTTGACCAGAAGGAAATTGACTGTTTCTTCAAGCTGCTGCCATCCACCCTTGACAGAACACACATAATATGAAAGGACAGCTGAATATAACTTTGTGACAAGATCTTCCTCAATTTTACAAGAGCTGTCAGGATCAGCAACAGGTTTATAGTTCTTAATAACTTCTAGTTCAACCGATGCTAAAAGCCATGAATTCCATCCCTTTTCCTGGATTTTGGATGGCATCAAAGAAAAAGGTAGGAAGCATGAGAAATGGTATCAGAAAGAAACTGCAGATGAATAACTTAGCAAGAAAAATCAGGGTTTACCATCAGAGCTTCACAGTTCAGAGGATTTGAATCAAGAAGATTGACCAGATCATTCAGAATATTCAGTCTCATTAATGAGTCGTTGCATTTTGTCAAGAATGTGAATATGAGATGCAGTATTTGTGGAAGGATGAAGTGAGACGCATAGCCATTAAAGATACTCTTTTCAGACTGACCATATTTCTGCAGAACCTGTACAAGCAACATCTAGTGAAGTTACTGTATAAGAATGTAGTTACTGCCACAACTCCACAAAGATACCTGCTTAGGACTAGCACCACCGAGAAGCACATCAAATAAGGCAGCACATAAAGAGTCCGTTAGAGGAAACTTAAAAAGCCTGTCCAACATTGAAGAAAAGATTGGCATGAATTTTGTGCTTCCACTTCTCTGATTCTCTGCAAGAGACTTGGAACGCCCAACCGCAAGGTTGAATAGTCTTCCCTCTTTTTTCTCGGAAGGCAAACCAACCAAAAGCTTCCCAATAAACTGCAAAGCCAACACCCTGATTGCCTCTTTGTCCCTGATATAGAAGATAGATCAACTACTGGAACATATAAACCACTTGGAGAACTGACAAATTAAACATAGAGGCAGTAAAAGGTAAATTGCATAATATGTTACAGTATGCTCACTGTTGCTCGTAAACATAAACGTTTGAACCACTATGATTAAACAAATAGGAAAATGAAGTTTCCAGTCCAGATGTCCAAGAGAACAATCAAAGACTCGTCCCAGCTTCTAAATGGAAGATTACATGCCCTCAGTAAACGCACCACTATCACTTCTTGGTAATCTCTTGGCAGGTTCTTTTAGGATCTTTCAATGTAAGTTTTCTTGGGAAAATATTGGCAAATTTTAGGTAACGTTAAAACTTGAAAAATATAAAAAGCGACAGAAAATTATAAAGTACTAAGTTTTCTAACATTTTTCTTACAAAACTATAAAGCAGCAAGTACAAGAGTTTTCTGCAAATACGAACTGTAAAAACAAAAATTTCACATGCTCAAAAAATCTGAAGGGACATTCAAAAACTGCATTTACGAGGCCAGCAAAAGGGAGGAGTTGGACGCAGTTATGGGCACAACCCAATTTACCAAAAATTTGCTAAGTGGTAACGTAAGAAAAGCCATGAAGTTAGGAAATGCCCTTCCAACTTCTTGTGAAGACATCAGTCAAATTTCAGACTAATATACTAGCATGGGTTTTAGATGGATAATAGCACTCACGGCTCGGAAACTAAATACTTAAAGAAAATACCAAACCCATGAGTCACATCCCATCTATGGTTTCAAACATATTGGGAAATCCAAAGATTCTTATTAGTCCTAATGCCCTTCCAACTTCTTGTGAAGACATCAGTCAACTGTCAGACTAATATACTAGCATGGGTTTTAGATGGATGATAGCACTCACAGGTCTGAAAATAAATACATAAAAAAATACCAAGCCCATGACTCATATCCCATCTATGGTTTTGGCCATATTGGGAAAGCCAAGGATTCTTATTAGAACTAAATATTGGTTGTGGCTACTTCATGCATTGCAAAGGACCAAAAGTTAATAAAAGCTAATCATTTTATGCATTTGCATAAGCACATTTATGTTTTGCTATTTGTACATGTAAGTTGGTGATTCTGGATGATTTTTATTTTCTCATTTAATCTTACTTGTCTTAGGCTTGCTAAGCAAGGTCAAGGGTTTAACATGTGAGAGCTTTGCAGTTCTCATCTTATATGGAGAATCTTCCATTTGCCAGAGAGTAGATCGATAAGGACAAAGTAACATAGCCGAAGACTTGATAAAATTCCAAATGTGACGGCCCTGGCTTAGGATGGCTTGGTTTTTTGCCCTTTTGAGTTTGTTGAACAATATTTCCTGTTAAAGTTTTCTAGAGTCAATTTGAGTCTTTCTGAAATATTAGAAAGTGGACAAGGGTCTACTTATTGTTTTAGTACACTTTAGTGGACTGAAATTGTAAATATGTAGTCAACACCCTAATCTCTTTAAATATGAGATTAGGGTTACGTGAGAAATAATAGAAACCTTGTCTCTCTCTCTCTCTCTCGTGAAACATTTCCTTTTAATTATTAATTAAGAACAGAAGTAAACTCTTCATTCACTATTCAATAGAAGTGTCTATAGATGAATTAGTTGTGACAAGAGTAAGGTTTCTTTCCACTTAAAAAAACAAAAATCTAGATTTTCTTGGGGTAGTTACAAGAAGGAACTTAAACCATATAGACAGTTCAATATGCTATATATGCACACACATGCGCACATGTTTTGTTTAGAAGCTTTTTATTAAGATGGTTTCCCTTATGAAGAACTTTGTCATTTTAAAATTTGAAACAACACAAAAAATTATAATGAGGTAATAGATTTCTAATATTCCTCTTAAAAAAATATAAAGAAACATAAACCGTACTTTTCAATATAGGAAAAACAAAAATGTAAAAAAATTACATGAATATTTTGGGAGAACATTAAAAATCCCACAATATAATATCACAATTTCTTTGGTGAAATTAAAATAATTGCAATGTCATGGCATTTTTGAAACATTGATGAGTGGGTGTGTATATATGTCTACATACATAGATAAATACATACACACACACACACACACACACACACACACATATATATATATATATATATATAGCAAGAAAGGTGTTGCGATCTGGGCACTGTCTCATATCAATTTACGGTAACGAAGATATAAACAAATGAGGTGATACCAATCTTCTCATCTTCATTCTTTTTCAAATGTTTCACAGACTAATCTCTATTCGTTTGTAGTCTGTGATAAGATGTTGGATCTAATCTGATCCAGGTCCAACACATCTACTGATTCAGATCCAACACGTCTTACCATGCCTGAGCGCATTGATCTAGGCATGATTGTAGTTTTTGTAATTATTTTATTCTAGACCCTAGGTTATTGTGTTGCGTCACTCTAGCTCTAGATTATTGTGATTGTTTCATTCTAGATTCTTGTAAAATGTGTAGAGGGATCACCATATAAATGGGGTGTGTGAGAATGTAAAACCTCACCTCCCTTCCTCATTTCTCTTTTCTTGTTCTTTCTCTTATCTTTCTTTGCTGAATTTGAATGTTGGTTATACTCCGACACCCAAAATCGTACATGGTATCAGAGCAAGGTTTGGCTGGTTCTACCAAGGAGAATGTTTCAACAAAATTGAAATCTTCTGGTTGGTTTTTTCTTATACCCCTTCTAACATTCTGCTCCTAATCCTTCATCTATCTTGACAACACTCTTATATTTCTGTTAGTATATATCTATGCTGATAGTTATATAATTTATCATGGACATTCTCTCACAATCCAATATGTCCTCTAGCTTCCTGCCACACCTTATTTCTGAAAAACTGAACCACTCCAACTACCTTACTTGGAAAAGGCAGATCACTCCTTTCATAAGGAGTCAGGGATCTGTACGGACATCTTGATGCTCCATTTCAATCTCACCACAGTTCATTCAACAAGAGGTGAAGAATGAGAGAGGAGAGACAATTTCCACTCAGGAAATTCATAACCCTCAATTTATAACATGGATGAAACAAGATCAAAGTCTTGTTGCGCATATCACATCAACGCTCTCTCAAGAAGTGTTGATTTCTCTTTCTGATGACTGTACAACAGGACAGTTATGGATCAGTCTTGCTGAAACCTATTCTCAAATTTCAGAGGCACGTATTCTATATTTGAAGAAAGAATTTCAGAAACTTATAAAAGGGTCAATGTCGATTATGGAATATTTGGGACGTCTTAAAGGGATAGCTGATCAGTTGGGAATTGTTGGATATGTTGTTTCCGACAAAAAAAAAGTCCAGCAGACTCTTAGCGGCCTTGGACCAGATTTTTATGCCTTCACTACTGCTCTTGAAGTTTTGCCTATCTTGCCCACCTTCAATGAACTTCAAGGCAAGTTGCTTCAACAACAAATGAACATGAAACAACTGATGGGAGGAACAAACCAAGGTAATGCTCACAATGTTTTAGTTATGGAAGTTGCTACAGGTCATAGAAAAGGAAATGGGGCTTATCAAAGAGGCATGAATCGTGAGCATGATGAACAAAATGGCAAAGGTAATCTGCCAACACCAAGTGTTACAAGAAGATTTCAAACTAATACCACAAAAAAGTGCCAACGTGTTTCCAATGTAACAAGAAGGGTCACATCAAAACAAATTGCTGGTTCAATCCACAATGAGGCAATAAACCTGAAGTTGAACATAATATCAAACTCCCACCAGCTGATGTACAACAAATACGTATGACTGACCTCTCCAAGATGACAATGAAACAAAATCATCAAAGCGAATGGTATTTGGATTCAGGTGCTGCTACTCATGTAACTGGAAATGCTGGTAAGTTACATGACCTTCTTCCTTATTCTAATAAAAGTAATATAGTTACAGGTGACGGAAGTTTTCATCCTATCACACATATTGGAAATGCACAAATCCCTTCCAACATCACCATTTCCACTATCTTTGTCAAATGTTGCCCTCTATGTCACCGCGATACGTCTAAATGACTCGCATACCGGTATTGGTACGTCGGTACGTAGGTTCATCTTGTTTTATAACTTGAGACATAAAAAGCTGAAAATCTAAGGAAAGATTATAATTACTTACCCATCTATGAATGGGGTGTCGCACTTGTAAGATCTTCTAACAGGCTGATCATAGACTTCAACATGGGAAGAGGTCGGATTGCCATCTCTCATTCTTTTCTGACGAGTGCAAATCTGAAGTGAATCCAAGTATATCGAGAATAAGAATCTATGAACAAAACATAATAACAAGGGCAAGACAAGGAATCAATGGGAGCTGGCCCCCATACATCAGAATAGACAATCTCAAAAGGTTTAGAAGTTGTTTTATTGATATTATGAAAAAGAAGTATATGACTCTTACGTTGTTCGCAACTAGGACATTTTTTGTCATAGGAATCAAAGGATAGACTGGATTTTGGAATGAGATTATCTAAAGCAACTTTTTCCAAAAACCCACGACTACAATGTCCCATACGACCGTGCCATAAATTTGACTTACTGACGTCTGATTGGAGACAGCTAGAACTTGGAATTTGTGAAGGTGCGTTGGAAGGAAAGCAGGTCAATTGAGTTGGAGAGGACTGTAATATATAAGGATTTTCCTTGAAAACATACTGTTTTTATGAGATGGTGTTTTCTTGTTTTTTCAAAATTTTTAATTTTTAATTAAAAAATTAACTTTATTACATAAAATTTACACCGTACCGGTACCATGAACTTTAAAAACGCCGTACCAGTACCCGTACCAGCACCCGTACCCGTACCGCGGTGACATAGGTTGCCCTTGCTCCAAATATCAAAAAGAATATTATTTCTATTTCTAAACTTGTAGATGATACAAACTCATCTGTTGAATTTACTTCTTCTTTTGTGTATGTCAAGGATCTTCTAACAAAGAAAACATTCGCCAAAGGGGAACGAGAAGGAAATATTTTTTTCTTCTTCTTTCATAGCTGGAACAAGTTCTTGATTTCTTTCTGTTTGTGTGGTATGTGAAGATCCTATCTCATTATGTGGATGAGATTCTAGACTGCCTCCTACAAATAACTTAGCACTTCCCCAAGGATCATATGATTCGACGGGTTGAGAATTCTCAGTAGAAATGTTAAAGTTGTGTTCATCAAACACAACATTTCTTGATACTTTGATGCGTCTAGTTGTAGGGTCATAACATCTGAAACCTTTGTATTCATCTGCATAGCCAACAAAGCTACATTGCATTGCTTTACTCTGAAATTTATTTCTCAGTGACAAGTCAATGTGAACATAGCACACACATCTGAAACCTTTAAATCATTATAGTTTGGATTTCGACGAAAAATAGTGAAGTAAGGAGATTTTGAATCCAAAACTGTCATGGGCAGACGATTTATTATATGTACGGTGGTGTGAAAAGCCTCCGTCCATAGAGTAATACGAGTATTACTATCATGCATCATACTCATACCACTTTCCACTATGTGACGATGTTTCCGTTCAGCTACACCATTTTGTTGTGGGGTGTATGGGCATGAAATCTGTTGAGTTATCCTATTTTCTTGTAAAGTTAATAAAGTCATGCGAAGAATATTCTCTCCCACCATCACAATGGAAATGCACAACTTTAGATGAAAGCTGTGTTTGGATCATGACATGAAATTCTCGAAAGATACTAAACTACCAAATTTATCCGAACAAAATGTCTTAAAAATACAATCTTCTTACCCGTCGAGGCCTCCCACCGCCGACTCACACTCAAAGGGAGCACAAACATTATTATATTCTAGCTTCCTGTTTCATATTCCATCGATACAGGACTAAAAAAAATGGGAACACGTTGGATGAGAGCGGGACGCTGATCGAAATGGATTTTATAAAGTTAATATAAACCTTATGGCAGTGTGGAAAGATACAAGGCAAGATTGGTGACATGAGACTTCACACAACAATATGAAGAAGATTATGATGAAACATTCAGCCCTGTGATCAAAAGGGGAACAATCTGTGTGATTATATCATTGGCAGTTGAATATGGATGGAGACTACATCAAATGGACGTAAAGAATGTTTTTCTTCATGGTGATTTGAGGGAGGAACTATATATGGAACAATCTCCAGGATATACGAAAGGAGACTCTCATGCATGGGTTGTAAACTAAGAAAACCTATTTATGGACTCAACAAACAGGTCTCACGCTCGTGGTTTGACAGTTTCTCCTGCAAGATTCAAAAATGTAGTTTTCGGAGATGTCCTCCAGATCACTCTCTTTTCATTTATCGAAAGGAAAACATGTTTACTTTACTTCTTATATATGTTGATGATATTGTTATCATAGGCAATTCAGAAAAACACATAGAAGAAGCTAAAATTTTGATGACGCAAAACTTCAAAAATGAAAGAGCTTGGTGATTTACGATTCTTTGTTGGAGTGGAGTCTGATAGGCATAATAATTGCCTCACATTGACACGATAGAAATACACGTTGGATCTACTGAAAAAAACAGGTATGTCTGGTTATAAGCCTGTTGGAACTCCTAGTGTTCTAAATCAAAGACTAAGTGCTCAGGATGGGGAGTTATATGAAGATCCTACACAACATCGAAGTATTGTTGGGGCACTTCAATATTTTACATTCACTAGACCAGATATTATATTGTTGTGAAAGTATCTCAATTTATGCATGCACCTAGAGATACTCACATGGATGTTGTCAAAAGAATATTCAGATATCTAAAAAGGACAGCAGGAGATGGCTTAGTTTATGGTAAGAGTGAAAATGTAACTGCTCGACATCAACTTATGACATTCACAGATGCAGATTGGGTTGGAGATCCTGATCAAAAAAAGTCCATTTCTGGTTTTTGTATTTTCATTGGAAGTAATCTTGTGTCTTGGAGTTGTCGAAAGCAAAAGGCAGTGACAAGATCCAGCACTGAAGCTGAATACAGATGCATGGCTGCAGGGGCTGTTGAAGTTACATGGGTTAGACATTTGCTAGAAGACATTGGAGAAAAGATTAAAACGTCAATGTTAATGTGCAATAACCGAAGTGTTATTAACATTGCTTTTAATCTCATACAACATGGTCGAACAAAGCACATTGAGATTGATCAACACTTTATTACACAAAAGGTGAAAGACAACGAGATTCAGCCTATTTATGTTCGTATAGATGAACAAGTTACAGACTTATTTACGAAAGGATTGAAGAAGCAACGATTCTGGTTTCTAAAAGGCAAGTTGTACAAGGTGCAAAACCATATACAATTTGAGGGAAGATGATAAGGTGTTGGATCTAATCTGATCCAGATCCAACACGTCTACTGATTCAGATCCAACACATCTTACCATGTCTGAGCACATTTATCTAGGCAGGGTTATGATTGCAATTTCTATAATTGTTTTATTCTAGACCCTAGGTTATTGTGTTGCTTCACTCTAGGCTCTAGATTATTGTGATTGTTTCATTCTAGATTCTTGTAAAATGTGTAGAGGGATTACTATATAAATGGGTTGTGTGAGAATATAAAACCTCACCTCCCTTCCTCGTTTCTCTTTTCTTGTTCTCTCTCTTATCTTTCCTTTGTTGAATCTGAACGTGGCTTATACGTCGACACACAAAATCTTATAGTCTGACCAATATAATTCATTTAGGAGGAAATGAATTTCACATTGTTTGAGCATGTAACTAGGCTTTTGAAGTAATTCAAAAGTAGATGGTCTACAAAATGTGGAAAATTAGTCACTCATAAAGTCAATTTTCTCCACAGAAATATCTGACTAAAAGTTTGGCCAGTTAGAGCTCATCTAGGTTTTCAAGTTCAGTCAATGTTATTGTTTCCATGATTTCCACCTCATCTATTATGTATCTTCATTAGTAACAAATGTATCCCATAACAAGTCAACATAACTTGCACAAGAATTTTTACCATAGTTATATACTTTCATTAGTAAAAAATTAAAACTATCTTTTTGAACCAGACTCAAATCCACCTTGGGTACTCAGATGAGTGTTGGGGTGTGGTGTCATTATATCGGAATCAAACCTTGGTTCAGCTCTCATGCCTAAGGTCAAGCAAGCAAGCACTCATGTCCTTTAAGAGGTATACTGCAACATCCCGAGAGTGAGAATGACATAAAAATTCTTACATTAGATGCTCAGTCACTAGCTCATGTTCTAATTCGTATCATACTGAATACCAAATTAAAACTGGCAATGAGCAGAGTCAAGATCTGCAAAATCAAGACTTAGTATCCTAATTTGCTACCTAATTCTGTCCCAACATGCACCCGTCCTCTTTGCAAGTACTAGAAGAAACATACCTATGAAGAAGGTTAAGAAACAGTTGACATCCACCAAGTAGTTCAATTTGCTCTATAAAGGACACTAAAAATGCCTTGCCATATAGAGCACGAATAACCATGTGTAACACATCCTCCACACATGCATTATCTTCAGTCCTCTCGAAAAAGGCCACAAGAGCTTTCACATCAGAGGGAAGAACCTGTTCCCTGCCAGTTCACAGGATTAACAACATTAAACATTTACACCAATTTCAAGACCAGATTGTTTAGAAGGCGTTCCCACAATGAACTTCAACAAAAGCAGATGAGTGAACAGCCCCCAGGACATGGCATTATACCAAGTTGACAAATAATCAAAATCATCTTAAAATTTTTACAAACATACCTCAAACTCATTTCAGCTAGACTTAAAAGTAGAAGGCGAATTTTCTGAATTTCTTCCCTGCTGGGTCTTTCCCAAATGATTTCCTTTGTCATAGGATCTAAAAGTGGTTTCCTTCCAATAACTGAACGATTGGATGTATCCCAATAAAACTGACAAATTATTTCAATGATCTTTGGTAGCCGACAGAAATGTGTCAACGAGGAAGAATCATTCTCAAAATAGTTAACAAGGAACATATAATGTTCACGCTGTGTCATGTAGTCCGCATAAACCCAGATACGAGGATTTAGATATATCCAGGGAATAGCTTCCTTCATAAGAACACCTGATAGGCCTGAGTGACACTGAAGAACAAGTCACTTGTATTACCCAAAATAACTTCATATAAACTTGGAGATGATGCATATTCAAGCATGTAGAGATAAGGAAAGGCAATTCATTACCTGAGTTTGCAATGACATCTAAAAGATGCTTCAAGGCTGAAACAAGCACCACTTTTGACTCTGGTGAAACTGACTGAAGCAAAAATCCCAGGACAGAAAATCCCGAAAGAAGATTCATCTGCTGCTGATTTTCCAGATTTTTATCCAAAACAGATGAGATAAGCTCGACAACCTCAGCGGCAAGACTACCCTTTAAGATAGACTTAGTTGTCACATGTCCAGACCATCCATATCCTGCTTCTCCTTCACTAGGCTTATCAAACTGCGTCAGCAGGGGAAAAAATACAGAAACACCACCAACACAATAAATAATATCTTGTAGTAAACGACGGGAACACAACTGTGTGCCAGCCATCAAAGTAGCTATGTAAGTACTCTTATCTGAACTGTAATCAGGAACTTGTGCAATGTTGAACAAGGTTGTTCCATCAGTTGCCTGCAGGAAGCAAATATGTTACTCATCAGAAAGTAATGTTGAATCACTATTCGCATAGAAAAGAGCCAAACCTGAGCATTGAAACCAAAGATGAGTTTTGATGCTAAACTATCTTTTGCATCTTGAACACCATTTTGGGCAAAGACGCCCGAAGCAGTGGAGAGCTCATTTCCAACAAATGAATACATGTAACTTGGTCCAAGGGAATAAATACTCTTAACTTGGTCCGAGGAGATAGCATCACCAAATAAATAAACTGGACCAAGTTGACCATGTAAAGGCAACAAGTCTCTTTCTGGGAACGCATTTTCACCATCTTCTGTGGACAAGATGATGGCCCTTCCGATTGTACACTGCATCAACACTTCACTAACTTTTGCATACCTAGAATATGAAGCCACATGAATTCTTAATACAACAAGAACAAACGTCTGGAGGAAAGTTCTTACAACGATGATTCAAAATGCAAAATGGAATGAGTAGGAATGCTGGTACCTGCACTTCTGAGCAGATACTAGATCACCATCTAGATAGCACCTGAACATACTACCCCCAGAAAATGCTCTCCCAATGCTATGAGTTATGCAAAGAAAATACCATCTTTTTGGAGTAAGGTTCAAATTGACAAAAACACTTTGCATTTTCTGCCCCATTGCCTGAAAAACAAGTAGGTACTATTGCATCAACTTGTTGATCATTAGTAGAAACTAGCAAGAGTATATGATAAAACAGTTACGGGTCATGCATAGACCAATTAATACTAGACAAAAAGGCAGAAAAGGGCAATGACATAGAGGAACCATACTTGGGCTCTGAGATAGGGTTCAGCAAGAATTTGTCACCAAAATGAAAGCTTGTTGCACAAATGTCTTCCTGGATAAATGCAAAAAAAGGATCCATGGGGAAAGTTCAGGATATCAACAGTTTGGGTTTACTCCTTCGATCCATGTATTACCAAGTCTGATTAATCAGACCCAGGATATCCAATTTGAACTTGGAATTGATGCTAAAGTGGAGACCTAAACCAAATCTGAACTCGCCTCTGATACACGTCAACCGAAAATGCTTTCTGGACCAAACAACCTCATTTGTTGACAAAAGGTCAGTTTAGTCTATTTTAAAAATTTTGTGTTGAATAAAATAGAATTTTTTATTAAATAATGGTAGACCTTATTGTCTCTTAAAAGGACGACAGGCTGGAGAGAGAGAGAGAGAGAGAGAGAGAGAGAGGCATGGGTGTAACCCAATAAGACTGAAAAAAAGAGTAAAAGACTGAATAAAAAGGAGGGAGGAGGAGGAAGGAAAAGAAAATGAGACGGACAATGAAAAGAAAAAGAACAAGAAAGAGACAAGAAAAAAAGAGGGAAAGAAATTTTTTTTGGCAAAAAAAGGATGGGTGCAATCAAGAACACCTGACGCGCATTGACCATACCTGGATGTGTGTTGGAGCTGCAACTTTGTCTTCACCCACATTTGCATTGTGTCAATCTGGGTGCAGGTCCCTTTTCAAAGAATCTATGTGATCTAGGTTGTAAGTGGCATATGTTCAGACATCAGAAGGTGATGCACAACACAGTTCCTATATTGACATCAGTGCATTTCAAACAGCTGATGATTTTGTTGGCTACCCTGCTCGGATGATAGGTGAAACAAGGCCCCAGGCTATTGTATTGTGTTGTGTTTTTTGGGAGCGTAGGACTCCTGGCTTCCCAACCTGATTGTCATAAGGAAGGCCGAGCAATTCTTTATGGACGAGTTCCCAATAGATTGTTCTATCACTACAACATGTTTGGATCCATAGTGTTTGAGGGCCATCACGGAGATTTCTCCTAACCATGAGCTCTCACTCTCTCTCTCACGTCTCAAACCTATGGATTTCAGCCTTTTGGCATACATGAAATCTGGGAATCATAGAACAGCCATTTGATAAACCTCATATTCACCCAGCAGAACCTACCTCGGATCTGAAATCCACGGCTATCAAATATAGACACATACCTCGTTGGATATACCTTAGGGAAAGCACTCACAAGCATATCCTTGGAGACCATTCCAATTAATAATTAAATATCACTGTTAAATTCGGCACTTTGATTCCGCACATTCTGGTTGGATGGAGCAGAAAATGAATGAAATGACTTGGCTTACTACCAAAACCACCGAACAATACCTAGAATGGAGTCTAGTAGAAGTCTCAATTTCAGAAAGCCAGTAACATAATCTTTTCAAAATACTGTTAAGCAAATAATTTCATATGTGGCAAAGAATATCTAATAGATGAGAAAAGCAATACAATAACAAATAACAAATTCAGATTCTTAAAAACTATACAAGAACAAATGACATTCAGATTCTTAAAAAATATAACAATAACAAATGCAAATGAACAAGTCAGTGGCTACCTCATATATGAGCACTTCTTTTTCAATGATTGCTGCACATCCTCGTCCATTGTCAGAGAGAAAACCAAACAAGCCCATTGCACCATTCTTTGGATAACATTCCAGCCTGATCCAACAACAAATTGAGAAGCCTTTGCTATATGGCCATCGCATTGGTGTTCTCACTTCAATGCCCTGAATAAGAAATTGCATCACTGATTGGTTAAAAGCTCTCACGCGATATGAGACTCATCACATATTCCCCGTGCTGAGTTAAAAAGTGTCATCACATATTCCCCGTGCTGAGTTAAAAAGTGAGGTACATTATCTAGATTAATGAAGAGTTCATATGAAATAACATCAGTCTTTTAATTGACTATACTAAAAAACAGTTAAGCAATGAAAAATTCAAGTCAGAATTCATAAGTAACATATGAAAGGATAAAGCTAAAACAACCAAATGATTAATTTATAACAAAGGTGAAAAATAGTATGGAATCTGCAAATGACTACATCAAAAAATATGTATATGATGATCGCTTTCATGTGTAGCATAGTACTTTGAAAATATGCAAGGCTATTGCTACTTGTGCACACTGCACAGAAACCCAAATTTTACTCCTCCCAATAAAGAAAGTAGATGGCATAAAAACTCACGATATTATCCTAAGACATTTTGCTTCTATAAGGTACAATTCAAATATACAGTTGAAATATAAACTAAAAGATTGTGCCCTTCCTACAATTCATTTTATGCTAACTTTGAAGCAGACAGCTTTCAAAAGGAAAACATCACATTTTACTCCATTTCTCTATGAACAGCATTTTGAAAAATGACTGAAAACATGAGTGTCACTTATGAAAGCATAACGTACAGAATCGCTCCCACTGAACTCAAAAAATGCTGTAGGCCCCTTCTCTTTGAGCATGCATTTTATGCTGCTCAGTAGCAGGAAACGGTGTTGTTGCCTGCATCCACCTTTTTCATCATGTAAAATAGCAAATATTTTTCTAATGTCTTTTCCAGATATGCTATAGCCACCAATCGATTGAATCAACTCTGCAAGTTTTAAAATCACAGCATCATCATTTTCAACAGTAAACCAGTCCAGAAGAAAACTGAGCATGCCAGCTTGAAAGCATGAGGCCCGGTTTGTGATAGAATCCTTCACTAATTGCTGAAATACATCAAGCCCATAATGTTTCAAGTCTTCACTGCTCTGCCAATGACAAGAAAACAGTTGTAAAAATAAATAACACCCAACTAAAACTCGACAATCAGAAAAATGCCACTTGCCTTCTTCAAAAGAGTAAGGATAAGCAAAATTGCATCCTCATTCTGAAAAAGTACAAAAGAGTAGAAAATAGTTAAACAAGGGTAAAATATTAGACATTCCAGGCAACCAACAAATTTAAAATTTCAGAACATGGACTGCAAAAGGAAAGTACCTTTATCAAAATATTTGGGGCTATACTAAATTCCCCATCAACAAGCATGTCGAAAAGAGCATTCATAAGTTGCATACTTGGCTGCCACTGGCAAAAGTCCAAAAGCAAACGCTGCAGGGTTTGATAACCAACTCCGACAAGTGCTCTAAATGCAGCCTACAGAAAAAAACTGAAATATATGACAGCAGAACCAAGATACTATATCACAATCCAGAAAAATAAGTTAAAAACTTAAAATAAGTAAAGAATTTTTAAGACTTTGTGGAAAATATTTTCACAAAGAGAAAATGAAGATCAAAACATTCAAGCATTTCCGTTTATGTTGTTTGACATATCCCAATAACTAGATCACCATAACAATGATATATCACCACGACAGATACAGAAGCATGCCAATAGACCTTCTTAATTGATAGAAAAATGCATTGTTGTTGTTAAAGTTTTCTGGAGTCAATTTGAGTCTTTCTGAAATATTAGAAAGTGGACAAGGGTCTACTTATTGTTTTCTTATATTTTAGTGGACTCAAATTGTAAATAAGTAGTCAGCACCCTAATCTCTTTTAATATGAGATTAGGGTTACGTGAATAAGATCTAAAAGTTCCCTCTCTCTCTCTCTCTCTCTCTCTCTCTCTCTCTCTCTCTCTCTCTTCCTTCAATATTCAACATGGTATCAGAGCAACAGACCTAGGGTTGTGCGATCTAGGGTTCCCCCCTTATCTCATTTCTCTTATCTTCCTCCAAACTAGGGTTTCACGCCTAGGGTTCCTGCTGTTTACAAAACAAGCAAGTTGATTGTTTGGTGGAAAGGGGCTAATCACGTTTAACATGTAAAAACGTGATCAGCACCCTTGTGTTGTTGTTGCCGTGGAAGACAAGGAGAAACGTCGATGAAGTTGTTGTCGTGGAAGAAGATGGTGGATCTGATCAGGATGTATCAGATCTGAGTTTCTGTTGCCGTGGAAGAATATCTATGTCGCTCAGATCTGATTTTCTGTTGTCGTGGAAGAAAAACCTATGACGTGATATTTCAGATCTGCCCTTTTGTTGTCGTTGAATAATCGTGTGCGGCAGAGTTAATCTGTTGGTTGTGGGTACAGTGTGACGTGAGAAGTTGCTGTGTGTGGAGTCATGTTGCTGCTTGAAGATGCAGTTTGACTTGAGGAGCAATATCTGCAAATTGTGAATGTGAAATCAATAAAGTGAGGCTTTGTGAGGTGTGGACTGCATCCGCTGATTTCCACTATTGTAACCGATTTGAGGAAAACCCCCAATTTCTGTCGGAGGATTCCATTTTCGCGGCAAAGCTCCCCTGTTTGGTTTCTGAACAGACCTGCGACAACCTGAAGCACGAAATCGAGGCGCAATTTTCGAGGAGAGATCGGTTGGACTTGAAACTTGGAGCGTCCCTTCCCAGTGATCCAGCCACCTACAGTCCAAATTTCAGAGCAATCGGATCATATGGTGATTTTATATGAATTTCGGAAGGTTGCTGCCTCCTGAGAAACGCCTGAACCCTCCTGTGAACCCTGCGACAGCAGAATCAGGCCAGTTTGTTCCTGCACGCGATTTTGACTGGTAGCTCGGTTGGAGATCAACTTCTGGGCGTCCAATCTTCAGTCCCTTGGCCAGCTACAGACCAATTTTCAGGCCAATTGGAGTCCTGGGCATGTCTCTGTGAATTTGTGAGCATTGTTGTCTTATGTGTGTGGCCAGAACAAACCAGCGAAGAGAAACTTCGCTTGCGCAACAAATCTGCTCGTCAATTTGGGTAATCGAGTAGCAGCAGTTTTTTGTCGTTGGGTGAAGAAGTTTCAGTCATCAGATCTGACCTTTGTTGTCGTGGAAGAAGTTCTTGGACGTTCAGATCTGTCTAGTCGTGTGGTGCTTGGTGGATTCCCACAGGCCAAGTCTGCTATTTTTGTGTTTGTGTTCAACCTATTGCACATCATTTGGTTGTGGTCTGCGTGTTCGAGTACAATTTTTTTTTCTCTTATGGTTGACGGTAGTAGGTCAGAAGGGTCTTCTTCATCTACTGCAACTTCGTCACAGTCTACAAACGCTATGGTTGAGTCTCCTACCTGTTCTCCTATACCTCCATCGTATTATCTCAACTTAAGCAAGGAAGAATATGATCTGGTTCTTGCTCAGAGATCTACTCCTCCCTCAACCAGCACAGCCGTTATAGACTGGGTTCTCTCTGTTAGTGCCCCTACCAGTGACCCAAGTATGATATGGATGATTGACTCAGGAGCATCTAGACATTGTCGTAATCAGCCAGAGATGTTTTTATCGTTTACCAGGTTCACTACACCACAACACGTCAGGTTGTCGCAGGCCTGTTCAGAAGCATAACAGATTGGGTCATCCTTTTGTGTCCAAGCTTCGTCGGATTTTTCGAGATATTCCTGCGTCAGAGTCATTCTTATGTAATGCATGTCAGTTAGGCAAGCATACACGTAGTAGTTTTCCTTCAAGTCAGAGTCCATCGAGTCAAAGTCTCTTTGATCTTCTACATGTTGATGTTTGGGGTCCGTGTCGTGTCTCCTGTCGTTCACGTTTCTGGTATTACCTTGTTCTGGTTGATGATTTTACTAGAGTCAGTAGGGTGTTTTTGTTACGGGACAGATCTGAAGTCATCTATATTCTTCAGAAATTTGTCAATGAAATAAAAACTCAGTTTGGTGGTGTTGTCAAAAATATTCGCACTGATAATGCTCTTGAATTTAAATCTTCAGTTCTACTCCAACTTTATGTCAATCATGGGATTCGACCACAATATACATGCCCCACACATCCCAGCAAAATGGTGTTGCTGAACGCAAACATCGACAGCTTCTAAATGTGGCCCGTACCCTCATGTTGCACACTCATATGCCTGCCTATTTTTTCGGTGATGTTATTCTTACCGCATGTTATCTCACCAATAGATTGCCCTTGTCTGCCATCCAAGAACGCATCCCTATTCAAATACTATATCCAGATCAACCATTATTTCATATACCTCCCAAAGCATTTGGATGCACTTGTTTTGCACATATCTTGGGCCCAAACAAAAACAAACTTGCTACCCAAGCTGTCAAATGTGTGTTTATTGGATATTCTGCCAATCAAAAAGGCAATCGATGTGTTGATCCCCATACCAAGAAAGAGATTGTCAATGCAGATGTTACATTCTTTGAGTCCCGTCCTTATTTTTTCGCTCCAAGTACCACTGTGTTTGAGCTTCCCGTGTTTGTTCCTCTTCCTATTCCCCAAGTATCACTTGAGTCGATCTCGTCCTCTCCACCATTGTCAGGTGATCGTTTTCTTGATCTTCCAATAGTCTATACCCGACGTCAAGGTCCCTCTCCTAACCGCCCACCAACGTCTTCACATGAGGTAAGTTCTAATGATAAGACCGACTCAGGAAGAAATGATGACTATTCTACAGATGATCTACCTATTGCTATTCGCAAGGGCCAGCGACAGTGCACAAGGCATCCGATTTCTAACTCAGTTTCTATGGACCATTTGAGCACAAGTTTGGTGCAGTTTGATCGAGCTATGGCTAGTCATACTATTCCGACCTCTCACAACCAAGCCTTATTAGATTCACGATGGAAGCATGCTATGAAGGAAGAAATCGATGCCCTTCTTTCTAGAGAGACTTGGGACTTGGTGGACCTGCCGTTGAATTGTGATGTTGTAGGCTCCAAATGGGTATTCATCATCAAATATCATTCTGATGGGTCTGTAGAGCGATTCAAAGCTCGTCTTGTAGTTAAAGGTTATACATAGACTTATGGGGTGGAATTCTTCGAGACGTTCTCGCCTGTGGCACGGTTAGGTACTATTCGCCTAATTACATCTCTCGCAGTTCAACAAGATTGGCTTCTTTTTCAACTTGATGTGAAAAATGCATTTTCATATGGTGATCTCTCTGAAACAGTCTATATGCAACAACCACCTAGTTTTGAACGACAGGGGGAGTGGTCCAAGGTATGCAAACTCAAAAAGGCTATCTATGGACTTAAACAAAGTCCCCGTGCATGGTTCCATAAGCTAAGTGAGGTTGTCTCTAAATGTGGATTTCGAAGATCCCAACTTGATCACTCGTTGTTTATCAAGCGAGGGACTTCTGGTATAGTGATATTGATTGTATGTGTTGATGATATTGTCCTCACTGGAAAAAGTACTCAAGAGATAGCTCAGATAAAGGAGTTCTTACAGAAACACTTTATCACAAAAGATCTTGGTCAACTTCGATATTTCCTTGGTATTGAAGTGGCTCGTAGTAGTAAAGGAATTGTGATGTCTCAAAGGAAATATGTTCTTGATCTTTTGCAAGAAACAGGGTTATTGGGAGCCAAACCTACTACATTTCCTATGAATCCTCGAATTCATATGCATTATGATGAATCAGAGGCTTTTGACTCTCGATTTTACAGATCTCTGAGAGGGAAACTTTTATATTTGACCATCACTCGTCCAGACATCAGCTTTGCTGTAAATAAGCTTAGTCAATTCATGGAAAAACCTCAAAAAGTTCATTGGGAGGTTGCTTTAATGGTGATAAAATACTAGAGGCTTTTGACTCTCGTTTTTACAAATCTTTGATAGGGAAACTTTTATATTTGACCATCACTCGTCCAAACATCAGCTTTGTTGTAAATAAGCTTAGTCAATTCATGGAAAAACCTCTAAAAGTTCATTGGGAGGTTGCTTTAATGGTGATAAAATACTTGAAATCAGCCCCGGGAAAGGGATTATGGTTCAAAAAAGGAGAATGTGTGGAGATAGCAGCATACAGTGATGCAGATTATACAAGGTCAGTAAATGATAGGAGATCTAATACAGGTTTTTGCGTTTTTATTGGTGGGAATCTTATTTCTTGGAGGAGCAAAAAACAAAATGTGGTTGCTAGATCAAGTGCTGTGTCTGAATATAAAGTTATGGCTCAAACAGCAGCTGAAATGTCATGAGTCAAATCAGTGCTTCTAGAATTGGGAAGTTCAGCGAAACTTCCTATGAAGATGTATTGTGATAACAGAGTAGCTACCTACATTGCAAATAACCATGTCTTTCATGAGAGGACGAAAGACATTGAAGTGGATTGCCATTATGTTCGAGACTTGGTACAAGAAGGAGCCATTAGCACAATCCACGTTTCCTCTGAAGATCAAGCAGTTGATATGTTTACTAAGGCTCTTTCCATTGGAGATTTCTTGAGAGGATGTAATAAGCTGAGCATGATTGATATATATGCTCCAGCTTGAGGGGGAGTGTTAAAGTTTTCTAGAGTCAATTTGAGTCTTTCTGAAATATTAGAAAGTGGACAAGGGTCTACTTATTGTCTCTTCCTTCAATATTCAACAGTTGTGAAGCTCTAGTTCGTGTCTTACAACAAAAGCTACAGGTTCCAGAACTGCCCATCAGGTCAAATCAGTTACCAGGAACCAGGTCAAACAGTTCTAAACAGTAGAAAGCATATTGTGAAGTCTTTGTCCATGTAATACAACAAAAAAGTACAGGTTACCGCAAATAGTTGTGAAGTTCTTGTCCATGCTTTACAACAAAAGTTGCAGGTTAAGAACTGCCTATCAGACTGGTACCGCTACCAGAAACAAGATCAAACAGTTATAAACAATTGAATACATCCTACATCTGTTTTTGTCCCTAACATAATTTCTTTATAACATTCATAGTCAGGACCAAACTAGGACCCCGATAGACCCAGACCAGGAAAGGACTATGGGTGTGTCCCAACCATGCTAATATGTCTCTAACGGTCTTTTTCAGGTATTCGCGTATCATAGCTGATGGATAGTGAGTGGTAAGGAAAGACAAGGACGACAGTGCTGAAGAGGAGTCCACTCGAAATTCAATAACAGCATATATCACGGACAAGATACCGAAATACTTAGATCAATGTTGGCTGAGAATTGTTAGTGTTGCAATTAGATTAATAAAAATGTAGATATTTCTCCCTATAGAAAGTTAATGAATAATACAGCTTCCATTCTCATCTCTATAAGTACTTGACAACAACAGCTAGCTCCAAATAGCTTCACACAGAGATCATAACAAATAGGTTAGCACCTTCCTACATAATGGCAAACACATAAGCAGTTTGCAGTATTAGATATCAACATAATAGCAGGAAAAATGTATATTTAAAAAATGCATCTTGGGATTATGCAAGGTGATAAAGTTCTCTTCTGATAGTCCATCAATGGGTACATGAACTCTTCATGTAACGAGAAAATTCAAGAACCAATTTTGTCTAACCTGAATTAAGAGTAAAATCATGACTAAATAGAATATTTAGGTAGCTACAAATTTGAACCTGAATCATTGTGATATCCATCAAATGCATTGCACTTGACTTAACACAAGTCACACTTTGCACTCCAAAAAGAACAAGAGACATCCAGATGGTTCATAAAGTTTACAGAAATAAACCTTGGAAGCATCATTCCCAGTCAGCAAACATGTCAGTGTTCTGAAGACATTGAAAATAAGTCGTTCGCCTGTTTCCTCCTCAAGGTTAGCATTGAGCAAAGAGACAATATGCAAGAAGCACTCTCCACGGCGGAATAATGACTGGTAATACTGAATGGAAAAAATTAAAAACTTAGATCAGTGTGGTTCATCATCTTACCTGAAGTTATGCATAAACTGTTCCAAACTCGTATAGTTAGATACAACAGTAGTAGATGCACAAAGTAGCTGTTCTAGACTTACCACCAAATTGATTTTGAGCATGTCCCTAATACCAACCAAGAGATCTATAGATACATCTACATATTGTGTCTCTGCCCTTTCCCTAGCATGTGAAAATGTTTCCAAATATTTAGAACACAGTTGTAGTCTTGCTGCTTGATCTTCTTCAGGAGAAGCAACCAACTGCAGATAAAATTGAAGAAACGTTACAACATGTTCTGTAAATGAGATTCACTGCTAACAGCAACAGTTTTATGTGTACCTTCAATAAGCCAAGAACATGGTCAAGTATAGGTTTTCTCAGATCACCCTCCCAAAACAAGTCAAATAAGCAATCAATACATTGTGAACTATGCAAAGCCAAATGTTTTGCATCATCTGACAGCGACAAAAATGCGATAAAGAGTTCAAATGAAGCCTCTAGACACTGCTTCCAAAGCATGACACTCCCACTTGAATCAGAGACCTGCTGAAAAGATACAGAATTGCCTTCTTCACAGGGTTTCACCATGCACTTTTTTACCTTCCACAGCTCCTGGAGCTGAATACATGCAACTTCTGGAAGCCTAGTGACTGCATCCAAGGACACCAAAGACACAACTGTTTGCTCAACTGATATCTGTAAGATACGATGCAAACTTTTTGCAAGAATGGTAGAAATGTCAGCGTTACAAGCCGACTGCTCAAGAGCATCCAAAAGAACCACACATTCGGGCTGCAATAGTCAAAAATCAAAATTAGTTGAAATTTTCTGAACCAAGAAATGGTTGATGCTTATAAGGTGTACAACCATAAATAGTTCACATATTAAGTTCCAAGATTAGGAAAGAAAAGTTCTGTAGGTAAACTCATCCAACGGTAATGCAAATACCATCACAAACTAAAATTGTATCCACGCTTCAAATAAACAAATAATTAAACAAAATAAAATGCATCAAGCATCGTTTAAGTGCACTTTGTTGCTTGTTAATAGGAAGCTATAGAAGATGGATGAGACCCATCTAGATCAATTTAGTTTCTAAGATAACCTTCCTTCATAACCCTGAATGATCTTCAAAATTTTTGGATCTTTCTTCATCTCCTACAATGTTGGATACCTGCACCAATGTCCACCAAATGGAAACAAACTTATATAACTGGCAGCAGCTAGGTTTTTACTTTTTCTTTTCCTTTTCTTTTTTCACTTCAATTTCAGATATGAAATTTTTCTTCATCCAACAAAGGAGAAAAACCCTTCATTTATTTTCTTGTTTAAGGTCCTGTAGTTGAGTAGGGTTGAAGTTAACCATTGCAAGCTTTGTGGAAGGTGTCACCCTCGTTCTTTGGCTCAGCCTCCATAGAATGAGCTTTTGGGGGATTGGCATGGTCAAGAATGAAGTTTGACAATGGGAAAGTGTCTACCCAAAGGAATCAATTTGAGGAGCATCCCAGCTTAGGAAACTTAACAGCCATGTTACAGTCAAAGGTTGTGGCAATATATGTGCTAGGACATCTTAGAGGTGAACAAGGTTGAATATTATACTAAAAACTTCAGAGAGGAACTATTGGACTCTATGTACACTACAATCATATATAGGCTAGTGTTGAATAATATTCATGTTAGGTGTTTTTTGAATATTTAATAGTTTTAGAAACAGCTTTTTATTAATAGTTGTTTTAGTCTTGGACTTATTTTGTAATTGTTGGTTTCACCCTAATTCTTATTTAACATGAGATGCTGACAGCAAGCAGAAGGCAGTCGACGTTGGAGGTGACAGCACAAGTGGTCGTGGATTAGAAGATTCACGAGTAAGAATTTTTTTGAGGATTAGTCGTGGTGTGGCTGACAGCAAGCAGAAGGCAGTCTGCTGTGAAGGTATTTATATTTTTTCTGGAAGAGTGCTGCTCATCTTATGGTCTGCGTCCGCGTGCGTTTGTGAGAGTTCTTTGAACGAAGACCTACTGGATTTCTTCCTGATTTCAGTAAATTTATCACATCAAGTATTGTGTTTCAGCAAAGTGTAGTCTACCGTGAAGAGTTTCTTTTTTTCTTTTTTAACACAACATTGTTTACTTTTGTTGTGTGGTGATAGTCAATGGTTCGTTTCCTAAGTCACATGGGTACTTTAATGAGGTCCACGTACCCGTACCCAAAATGGTACTTGGACACACTTGGGTACCTATAGATCCAAACTGCTTAATTTTACTTTGATTTAATTTTTTTCACCTTACTTTTTATTCTATTCTTTAAATGTGAAAATTCGATTGATGTTCATATTTGACTAGGGGGTTACTCGGTTGTCCATATGTTTGAAGTTTTTCATAGGTTTCTTAAACACACTGCTGCAAGAGCCGTTGATATATATTTTCTATGTTATTTATTTGTTTATGTTGATGTATATTCTTTATTTTGATACACATTTTCTAAGTATTTCTTATTGTTTATATATATATACGGCCGTATCCCCGCACCCAAGTTTTTTAAAAATGGCCAGTACCCGCACCGGCACCCGTACCCGTACCTATGTGCCAGTTCATTTCTAATCAGCTTTATTCTACTATATATATTCTCGTTTGGCTGAATTCATGTGGACAGATTTACAATGGCTGAGAATCCCAAACTTGATTCTTCCCATGAGTTTAAAATTGGAGGCAATTCATTCTCTTTTGGTTCTACAGTTAAGTTGGATGGTCTTAGCCATGAAATCTGGTCGAGGTCATTCATAATGTCAGTCACTAGACATAGAAAAGAAATATTTACTTAAGGAAGATGAACCAGCAATCAAGACTAGAAAGTGTGCTTCTTGGGAAGATGATAACAACATGGTTATGTCTTGGATAATGAATAGTGTACTGTGGACTCTTCTATTTCTCCTACCATTACATATTACACTATTGCTAAGGAGATGTGGGACTTCTTATGTGAGACTTATTCACATGATAAGAATATAAATAAGATATTTCAGGTAGAGGAAGAACTATACAAACTACAACAGGGTGATATGAGTTTGCCCCAATATTTTGCAGTTGTCAAGGCTACTTTTGAGAGACTAAAATCCCTTTGGCCCCCATGTATGTCGTGTTATAAGACTCATTATGAACAAAGTATGGTTTCCAAGATTTTGGCAGGTCTCTCTCCAAAATATTCAGTGGCTAAAGCACAGATGCTCACTAGTAGTGATATCCTTGGTTTGGCAAAGGCATATAGCAGGCTAAGTCGCGTGGCAGTTACTCTACCTCAGCCCATTAGTGACACACCCACATCAGCATTGGCGGCATCCAATGGACGTGGGTCAAGTTCTTTTGCTGTCTTTAGAGGAAGAGGCACAAGTCGAGGGATTGGAGGACGTGGTCGATTAAAATGTACTCATTGTGGGAAAATGGGTCATCTTGTGGACAAGTGCTGGGATATATTTATGGTAGACCATCTGGAGTCTCACAGGGAAAAGGGTCTAAGACTTCCACAGGCAGAGGTACTTCATCATCAGTCCCTATAGAAATGGCTCAAGCAGCAGCCATTGGAGAGAATACAACCACATCTGAGCCTCTCTCTCTTCATCTGAGCAAGGCAGAGTATGAGCATATATTATCCCAAAGAACTGCTTTATCTTCCTCATCTACAATAGTTGATTCTGCTCTCTCCACAGTTTCACATGACCCAGGTACAGTTTGGATGATTGATTCAGGTGCCTCGATGCATTTTTGCAGCCTGCGATATTTGTTGTCTTCCTTGACCAAGTTTGATCAACCACAGCTTGTTAAATTAGTCGATATCAGATTCTCTCCCATTCTGGGAAGTGGTGATTTTAAAACCTCTCCTTCCTTGAGTTTATCAAATGTTTTATATACCCCAGAGTTTCCTACAAACATGTTGTCAGTGCAGCAGCTAACCTCTTGTTTGTAATGTAAAGTCCTGTTTGACCCTAATTCTTGTGTATTAGGGGACTTACAAATTGGGAAGAAGATTGGTCAAGGCCATGAGCAATGGGGAGTCTACCTATTGTCGACATTTGTGGATTCTATAGTTATTTCTGCGTCTCAAAAACCCACTCTGTACCAGTGGCACCTGCGGTTGGCTCATACTTCTCTATTGAAGCTGCGTCATACTCTTCCTAATAATTTTGTGTCTAAGAACTTCGAGTGTGAAGCTTGCCAACTTAGCAAACACACTCGAAGCAGTTTTCCTTCCAGTTTGAGTCCATCCAATCAGAGTCTTTTTTATCTTCTTCATGTTGATGTGTGGGGGCCCAGTCGGGTTGCTAGTAGGTTTAAGTTTTGTTACTCTCTGGTTATTATTGATTATTATTCTAGAGTCAGTTGGGTGTTTTTGTTGAAAGAAAGGTTTGATGTCATATGTATTCTCAAAAAATTTCATTCTAAAAATAAAGACTCAATTTTCTTCTACTGTCAAATGCATTCGCACTAATAATGCCTTAAAATTCAAAGCCTCCAATTTAATGCAATTTTACAACAATCATGGTATTCAACAACTGTTTACATGTCCCCACACGTCACAACGAAATTGGGTTGCTGAAAGAAAACACGTGCAAATTACACGTGTCCTTTATATTGCTCATGTTATGATAGGTTGAGCCATAAACCAATTACGTAGATAAACTTTAACAACCCGACCTACTCCTGGGCTCGGGCTCCTGGTTTGGTGGATAACAACCCACCTCCCTAGCAGTTTCGGTTCCAACCTTGAAGATTTTCCTCACAATCTTCAATACGGGACTAAACATTTGGGGCGTTACAATCCACCACCCTTAAGGCACACGCGTCCGCGCGTGTGGGACCCTAGGTCCGAGTGTTGAACCGGCTCTGATACCACTGCAACAACCCGACCCACTCTTGGGCTCAGGCCCCTAGTTCGGCGGATCCCAACCCGCCTCCCTAGTAGTTTTGGTTCCAACCTTAAAAAGGCTAGGAACCAAGGACAATCATCTCATTAATGACCCTCTTTATAAACCCTTGAAGATTCCTCACAATCTTCAATACCGGACTAAACATTTGGGCGTTGCATAAACATTCATCTATTTGGATTTACAAGTAATTGTGTTTGCATATATGTATGAGTACGATGATTAACATGAGTTAAATGTGCTTGTTATATTGTTCTTTGTTGATGTGTTTGCAATTTTACTTGTTTCTTCTAATTTACTTATTATTTTTATAAATATCATATAATTCTCAGATTTTACCATGAAGCTTATGCTTCAATTTACGTCTTGCCTCACAACATGAGAAGCTCAATGCCTTGCATTGCTTCATCACTTTTTACAACATTTTTATCATGTTGAACATTTTCGTAGGTGCACATATTCTTTTGGAAAGATTTACCTTCGCTTGCATTCTCTATCAAGAGAAAGTTTCTTAATTCTCCTATATCATTATTCCTCATTTATTGCATGGCACAGAAAACGAACCAAAACTTCCATCATTCTTCTTTGAACCTTTAGAACATTTAGCGGAAGCAATTACTCGCCAGCCAATATTTGGTATAGCATAGCAATGAACATTATAACAAAATCCCAGTTCTAACCTGGCCATACCATACTTCAAGTAATAACATTCTCAAAACAGAAAAAGAAAATAGTAAGCCCTAGGATCTACCATGTGTACAAATTGATAGAAATAAAGGCTAAAGCAGCAGGCACAATGCAACCCAGCTCGGTTATAAGTTCAACTCAGCTCAGTTACCCAGAAGAACAACAGTTGTATGAATCAGGAGGACAACTGTCAGGCAGTTAGGAGGGCACTTCGTTTGACTTCTTGTTAGGCTTATCAAATGGCATATATAAATGTATTCAGTGTAAGAGGAAAGATTTTATGACAGAATGAAGAACCTTTATTATCATTCTTATTCTTTTGGATCTTATTTACTTTTCTTCTTTTTTTCTTGATCTAGGTGGAGGGGCCTAAACACCCATTGAATCACATTTTCACAAATCAATAGAACATAGATATATTTGGAGACAAAAGCAGCAGCAATTTATGGAAACTAATATAAATCAAGTAGGAAAACAAAACTGACCAAATTGTGTGAATTGATACTAAGTGTTGCAGCATGTTCAACCAATGAAACAACTCCCATCTGAAGAGCAACCGATTCATGAGCCTCTGTTAGGTTGCCAGAGCAGTCAAATGGCAACATTTCACCAAGATATTTCCTTCCTTGTTCAGAAAATAAACAATTCTCCTTGGCCTCCTCAGAAGCTAACCCAAGGTAGAAAAAGTTTTCAGAAAAGAGGAGATCCCAGACTCCCTCGGCACGAAAAGTTTCAAGCAAAACTGGTGATGAAGCAAGTAACTTTCGGAATGTGTAAAGAATGGACTGTTGTAAAGTACTGGACAAAATTCTGCAAAAAAGTGAACCAAAATTGAGAGACAAAATTTGTAGGTTAGACAGCATGATTTATGTATGTGCCATATGTATGTATATGTATAAATATATATGCACACATACATACATACATACATATACATACATATATATGTGTGTGTGTGTGTGTATCTATATATATATATATATATATATATATATATATATATATATATATATATATATATATATATATATATATATATCTCAAAAGCATCTGTTCTATCAAAACTAGTTGCTCATGCACAGAAATTACCTAACAGCCACTATAGATAAAAAGAGAAACTTTTCAAGATAAAGAACATTGACTGACAAAAAGTGAAGGGATGGTGGTGAAGCCAAAGATAGTTTTTAAGTTCGCTTTGCCCACACATCTCTGGCACTTCTAAACAGCCAGCAATGCTTTTTCTTATTCATCATCAACATTAACCCAAAAGTAAAATTATTCAACCAGCAATGACCAACTATTTTCCCAAAGGTTCACCTAGGCTCCTTTTCTACAAAAAGCTACAATTTTTCCCCTTTCCTGCCTTTATCTGAGACTGCTTAATGTGCCCAAACCCACCTACGCTACAGAGTCAACTCACCATCTAGGCATGGATAACCAGAGCAGAGAAGGAATTTCAAGCAGACAAAAATGAAGTAAAACATGATTTTCCCAAAAGGAAAAAAGAAAGAACAATTTTTTCCATAAGAGATATGAATTTGAAATCATGATCTCACCTTAGGTGACTTGGGAACTCATTAAGATTACAGCAAGCCTTCAAGCAAGGAAACACTATGAGCAGAACCTTCAAGATCCATCTCAATGCAAGCTCCCAAAAGGATAATGAGACTTGAGTCGGTATACTCAAACCAAGTGATGTGTGGTGCTTTTGAAACACAATGTCTTCTGGAGTCAGGATAAAAGAGCAAAGTACTTTGCTCAATGTAAGAGCATAAACATACCAATGCTCTGACACCCATAAATCAAAATCAGTATTCTGCAGAAAGTTTGTCATTTGATCTTCACTGTCTACAATAGACTCAGTAGTTTTTCCCAGCAAAATGGTCATCAGAGCAGAGTGCTCTTCCTGCTGGCAAAGTTCTTGAAGCATAAATGCAGGCCAACAGATGCTATTTGCAAATTTGTGCACCCTTCCATTTTCACAAAGGAATTGCATGTTGATCAAATTACCGAATCTGGAGATAGAATTAAGGGTTCAAATAACAACGAAAAATAACAAAATGAACAAAACTTCAGGAGAAAAGCAGTTAAACAAAAGGCCAGCAGAAAGCAGCTAAAATTCATACAGATCCTAGAAAAACTAGAATACAGACACTATAAATGTACAAGACCATGGTGTGCTAACTGTTACCATAAAGAAGTAACAACAAATAAATTGCGATAAAGGATACCTAGGGAGGGATGGAGACTGGAAAACCAGTCAAAAAATAGGACTGGTTCTATTCACTTCCCATGCATATATATATACATACATAAATACATATATATATATTGACATGATCTTCAGATCTTCAGATGCTCCTCAAATCCAATCATATATTTTATAAGATAGGTGAACTGAAGGGATTCCGCTTCTAAGTATCATCATGTATATATACATACAGTGATACGTCAATAACTTTGATGTGACCCACGTGTCCTCCTAATTGTTAATGCAACATGGAATGCAAGACATCTTATGGTATACATACAAAAGCAGATGCATCAGTCTTACACAGTACTTTCATTTTTCAAGGATACACTCCTGCTCGTAGTACTTCCAGAGAAAGAATTTGAAGGTAGAAACTGCCAAAAACAGGATTCCCATGTCTGCACAATAATGTAATCGGTTAGCATACAAGAAAAACAAACATCTAAGGTCAATAAAAACAAACATCTACGATCCTAATCTGACTGAATAAGCCCGAAGTAGGACAAACTGCTCTAATAAATGCAAACTCCATCATAACTATGCACTAAAATTTCTCCCCAAGTGGGTAGACGTGCACTTCCACATAAAGCGAGAAGCCAGCTCATAAGTATATGGAAATGATAAAATGCCAACTAATTTTTATCCCAGTCTCTAGCCAGATAATACAAGGATATATCTCACATGTTTAAGCCATAGCAATATATTCCTAATCTGACCTATTTACTTGTTTAAGGCTAGCATTTGATTGCTAATATTTTGACCCAAGAACGGCAAGGAACTTTAATGAAACAACTCACAACCAACTTTACCGCATTAAACCATGGCAAGCATGAATGTCGAGGCTCATCTTCATTTCAAATGAAAAAAAATATATATCACAACAGCACACTGAAAATTCACGCCTTAGAATGAGAACCTCTGAAGAAAGCAATCATTTGAAGAAAGTGAAATTATCAGATTGAAGGTGCTCAACTCTCAAGACATCAATTCATCAAACAAAACAAGTACCTAAGTCATGACTTTGATGAAAAGCAGGACCATCAATAATTCTACTGGAAGAACAAAAAAAAAAGGATAAAAGATTTACAGAAAGTAAGAAAATCTACAAGCACATGCTTATTTTACTAAGTTTGAAAATTAACTCTCAAAAATATGCATCTCCTAACCCAGTTTACCATTTCTGTTTTTTTCTTTTTTTTTCTTTACTTCCCCAAAATGCTTTTTCTCTTTTGCCTAAAGAGAAATCTGTGTGTTGGGAATTTTCTCAAAGGGCTATTATAGATATATGTCTGTGGATAAGTAATTCCTATCTACTGAGATTTGGAAAGTTGCAACTTGAAGGGTGGTGGGATGAAAGTGGTGAATGTGCACCTTTCAAGTGGATATAATTATACAAATGCAATTTTTTTAGAACTTTAATGAACAATGAAATGTTTTTTCATGGGAAACATGTGAATGTGCACAGTACAGTGATGTAAGCAACTGGGGAGGGTCATGGATAGCTGCGTAAGTTGGTGTCTGAGATGTGAAAAAATAACAGATTGTCAGAGTTTTAGATGTCCGCAGAAGCAGAGTTCCACTTCTTAGCCCGCAATCTCACCATCAAAAACGTTGGTGTCTGAGATGTGGGAAAATAACAGATTGTCAGAGTTTTAGATGTCTGCAGAAGCAAAGTTCCACTTCTTAGCCTGTGATCTCACCATCAAAAACAGTGATTTATTCGTTCATGTACATATCACATTATAGATGATAGAATCAGCTATAAATAGTGCCCAAAAATGTCTTGTGTTGAATAGGCCTGGGCATGCACCGGGCCGGCCCGGCCCGACTCCACCCTCCATCCCCCGCCCGCTCCCCGTCTCCCTCTCCGCTCTCCCTCTCCCTTCCCGTCTCCCTCTCTGCTCCCCCTCTCCCTCTCCGCTCNCCCTCTCCCTCTCCCTCCTCCTCCTCCTCCGTCTCGAAAAGGTTAAGGCTATTCAGGAAAGAAAGGGTAAAAGACCTTTGATGGCCTTTTCTTCCCTTGTAACAGTATTGTATGAAACCTAACCTGGTAAGACCTAATGAAATAAGAGAGATCTTCTCTTGAAAATTAATTATTAACTCGTTAGTTATGAATCTTGTGATCAAACAATAACAGAGAAAATCAACTAAATGTCACTCCAAAGAGTGGCTTCTATATATATCATATGTTCACAAAAACATTGAATTGTCTCCGCAAACATCACCTTTGCTCACTTGTTTGATGGACGTCCTTCATAACTAAAGCATTGACTGAAGGAGGGCCAAGCCCATCCATTAGAACATCAAGGCCCCCAATGCTCCTAAAATGATTCTGAGCTCGAGGGTTCTCAAACAGTGCAGACCTGAGAGCAATCAGACATAAGGACTGAAGTGATCTCTCTGACAACTGATCTTTTAAAGCCAGTCTTCTGATTGTCCGTAACAACTCTGAAAGCAAAAAAAACTGTTACCGCTGGAAATAATTCAGCACCACTCTATACAAATAATGCTAATTTTGACCGTGATGTACAATCAGTTTCCAAGGCCACAGCAAAAGTGCAGTAAAGAGACATATGTTCGGATACTTATATTGGGAACTTTTTAATACATTGACATACTAATGGCAATCATACTGTGGAAGCAATTTCTAGTATTGGTGTTGGCGCCAAATCAGTCTGTCATTCTATTTTCTCATTTTCTCATTTTAAAAATTATTTGAAAATACTGCAAATAGATTAAAAGCAAAAAAATACATCATTTTTAAACCTGTATCAGCAACGGCCACTAGTATCCTGAAAAGGTTGGTAGGAAGAAGATGTACACAAATTTTCCAGTCACCTATCCCGTGAACCAGTAAGTGATCTACATCCCACAAAAGCATGTAGTGCTAGAAGTCGTGCTTTTTTTATTGGAGAAAAAGAAGCATGATACTCTTCACACATAATTTTTTTCATTTCATCGGGCACCATTGGAGTTAATACCATAGGATTACCTTTATATAAGTCTCATTCTGCAAGAACAGAGGGAGGTGCCCACCATCCTTATATAACACCCATACTTTCAACTTCCTTCTGAAGTTGTGCACATTGCTGGTACCTGGCCCTTGCCATTAGCAGCTAGGTCACAATGTTTTTCTTCTAAACATCATGACATTTTGAACTATATATCTTTTCTTACGCTCCAAAAAGTAAGAGGAACCATTCTATGCAATTTTCACACTCCACAACTCTTATTCCTCAAACATCTAAGATACCAAATACAACCTCATGCATTTATAAAATTATATAATTCAACATGACTAAAATAGTTGAAAGCACAATTACCTACTAACCAATTAAGTCCCCCTGCTTCCATCACTGCAACAACCGCCTTCTGCTGCCAATGGAATTTTCTTGCAACAAAATCTGGATCAGGAACATCTCCTTTTTCCGAAGAATCAGCCAAATGAAAACTTTCTTTAAAACCAAGATTAAGAAAGCTAGAGTACAGGTCAGCTGTTCCAGATTCAAAATTTATAACATTTGAAATTATAGACACCACAAAGAAAAGCAATTTTTGCAAAAATCTAATAATTTCCATATTAGGAGGTGATAACTGCTCAGGTATCGCAAGTGTGGATGGCACCGATTTAAGCTGGATGATAGACGCTGAAATTCACAAACCAGAAGTCAGAAAATATTCCAAAATCTTAGATGAAAGAATCTTAGATGAAAGTGAGAACAAAGGAAATGAAGTAAACAGCATAATTTTAGGGAAAAGGTGCCTAGAAGCATAAGTACCAAATATAGAATATCTAGACCACATGCAACATATACGTCATATAGCAATAGCAACAAGGTAAGTACTTTTAATGGTTTTTCCATATCCACATTGCAAACATGAGGTCAATGGACTAAAAATGGACACAGCAGCTGGAGGAGAAGCTCTTCTTGAGAGAAGAGCATCATTAGCCTTCATGAATTAGGTATCCACATCCTTTCACATGGGGCGGACAGACGTACACAAAAAAAATGTTTGGCCATACCTCTAGTTGATAAACTAAATTCCTTTGAAATATGATGATTTACATGTGATAGCACATTTATTATATGAGGCATCTATTGTATAACATTGACCCAATCCTCAACCCCTCCCACTGATATATCTTATAAAGTGAACACTACTAGTCCAAGTCTAAAGAGGAAAGTTGCAATATCTTCAGGCGAACTTTTACCGAAGCAGGCCAAGATATTAACTTCAAATATATGGCAAGGAGATAGTCCAAATATGGTGAAATGGCAACTCAGCTAAATATCCTTTGTCCTTAGTCCTTTCATGAAACTGTTTGTTCTTTGCTTTCTTAGGTATTTTGGTATATATATATATATTGTAATGCTCGACATTTTTCAAGTGGGCCGGATCGGGTCCAGACCTGGACCCGAACCCCCTGGCGTGAAGGAGCTCGACACGAGGGCTCTTCTCCATCGCCTTTCCCTCTTCTCCCTCGTCTTCCTCCTGGTTTCCTCTCTTGTCAGCGCAAAGAAGAAGAAGAAGACGGAGGTGGTGCAGGACGGCGATGAGGACGGCGGCAGTGGCGCTGGTATGCCTCTGATCTCTCTCTGCCTCTTCCTTCTTCTCCTCCTCCCTCCTACGCAGCCTCTACCCTCTCCGTCAGCACCCTCTGCCTGCACGTTTTCTCTCTCCCTCTCTGCTCGAGCTCCCTCCTCGTCTCCTCTGCTCCTCACCATCTCCCCCATTTCCCTCGCTCGATTTGCCCTCTCTATCTGCCACTCCCCTCTCTTCACAGTCTATTTCTCTGCATTTTCTTTCTCCCTCAACCGAACACTGCCTCTCAGCCGAACCCCCTTTTTATTTGCCTTGTAGACTGCCTCCTTCTCATGGCATACCTCTATTTTCATCTCCCTTTTGTTGATTCTCATCGTACCTATTGCCATTTGAATGGATTACAGCTAGGGAAGTCTGTCTTCCCCCTCTTACCAGCAAGTAGGCCGTGTGGTTGGCGACAGTAGCAAGCAATCTTGGGCATTGGCACTTGATCGAACACTTGAGGTGGCTGTTGGGAACACTACGATAGTTTGAACTCTAAGATTGGGGTGAGCAAGACCTAATGGAGCTTGAATTGTTGAAAATTTGTTGTTGGAGCATGTATATTTAATGATTGAGCATGTTAGTCTAAAGCTTTGATGATTTCAAATGCATGCTAGAGATGTCGCTATTTTGGGAAAAGTTTATGCCCATTTTGAGAAGGACGAGTATCTACGTGTATAATGGTTCCTCTAACATGGGTTAATTTTCGAAGCAACAGGAAAGCATGGTAGAGATTGTGATGTTATGGTGAAGGTTTAGAACTGTTTTAACGAGCTTGGGATATATGCTTCTATTGATGTACATATGTGTTGTATGTTGAGAATCTTAATTGCACGGAAGACGCCTCAACTAAAGAAAGCTAATGAGAAATGTGTTAGTGATGGATTGATCGAAGCCTTGAGTTTTGACGTTTGGTAGCAACGTCAAGAAGTTGGGAAGTGGCCTATTGGAGGGTTTTGTAGGTCGACACTACCCGTCGACACCCTCTTGAGACAATGGCATGCCTCAATGATTTTGTTTTATATTTGTTTTGATTGTGGAACTAAACCAGTAGAGAATTTAGTCATTTACCACTTGTGTATGTTTGCAGGTACACCGAGCACGTCCCGTAGACCTTGAGCAACTAGACGTGAAGCTCGAGGCGTTTTGGACTGTTTTGTGGACACGCGACAGGTATGGCGGTATTCCAGGCAAACCCCTGCCTAGGGCCAACTTGAGAATGTGTGTCCCTAGGATCGTCGGATCCTAGGATTGTGATGTGATTGAATGATTGTTTTGTAAGTGAATGTATGTATGTTGCTTGCGTATGATTTGATATATGATAAGCTTGTTTGAAAAGATATTAGAAGCTGGTTTTGAAAAATGTTACGCATTTGCATGTGCATGCTAGAATTGATAACTGCTTAGGACAGATGAGGTGGGGTATCGAGTCGAGTGTCTCCTCGACCCCAATTGTGCATTAGAAAGCATCATAGAATGATAACTGCCTAGGATAGCTACGAGCCAATCACGAATCGAGACTGCTCTCCGAGATTTGGCTAAGTTTTGAAAGATGTGATTGATGTGTTTGATAAGATGTGNCAATTGGAGGTGTGGGTGCACTCGTGAAGTGAACCAACCTCATGAGCTAGCCAGTCATTTTGTGAATGTGTAATTATAATGATAAGAATCAAAGAATAAGAAATGAGAGGCCAGTGGGTTGTGGCATTGTGTTTGGGAGTTGTCCCGCCTTCGCCACTGGTCTCGCCTGTTTGGAACACAGGCGGTGCAAGGCCCCAGGATACTGTTGTGTGATGTGCTTGGAGCGTTGGGCTCCCGCCTTCCCAACCTGGGTGTCCTAGGGAAGGCTGAATATCTCTTCTTGGAATTCCCACACCCAGGGATGAGTGTTCTACTGTTGCAGTGGGTGAATGGATCCATACTGTTTTGGGCCACCACGGGGGTTGTCTCTCGGCTGTAGGCCGCCCACGGTGTGCACGTGTCTGTGTTTGCACCCACAGGAACTGTCAATTCACTGAAGCTAATGAAAATGAAAGTATATGAATGAAATGTATGTGAATGATGTGCATGTAAATGAAATGAATGAGAATGCTATGTTTATGCATGTCTTGCATGTGAATTGAAATTGTGTTATCGTGGCCATTGAATGGCCTTTACATGTCATGGTATATGTGAGGGGTCTTCTTGGTAAATGATGTGACTATGCCCTGACGCGACATGATGATAGATTGTTTTCATAATTGTTCTCATATTTGAGCCCTACCTAAGAGGGTTTGGGTTTTTCCTCGCTTGTTGCCATACTGCGAAGGCTAAGCCTTCAGTTGTTTCCTTTTTCAAGTTTTGACGGACCCGAGGCAGTAGGTTGATCGGATGGCTTCACTAACATCCTACTGGGGAGGTTTTGGGTCCTTTGTAGTGCCGGCGCGTCTTATTTTGATTTTGTTGATGTCTTGTTTTTGTTAGGCATCAATTATGTGGTTTGGGGCATTTTTGTCATACACAGATGTAATTTTGTATGAACTGAAATTGTTGTATAAATGAAAGATTGTCTCATTGTTTCGAATGGCATAGCTCCCTCCTTTTTGAATTGTTGTGTCGTTGCACCTCAATGCTTTATATTTAAGAAACAAAATTATTTGAGGGTCAAAAGGTTGGGGTGTGACATATATATATATACATATATCCTCCTTCGGTCACTCCAACGTTTTTTATTTTTTAAGTTTTAACCAATTCTATTTTTTTTCTGGTCTTCAACATATTCTTCAGCAAGTGTTCATTCTTTTGTTTGTACTCAAGGTAAGCTCCTTTAAGAACCCCAACTCTTGGAAGCGCGTTCCACAATATGATGATGGTTTGGGATATGATTTTTCTTCATCCTTGAGATATGTACATCTACCAAAAGAGAGGTTGCCAGTGGGTAGGTAAAACCATATATAGATGAGGATTTCCCATTTTTTAAGTTTGGAACCGTATGCATAGGCCTCCATTCTCTTCTTTCTTGATGTGGCCCATATATACCTCACAACCTTATGTTGTCACACATGATACCACCAAGTCTTCTGTAGGACTCACTATTCCCTTCAATCATCCTCCAAAGTTCCAACAGACTTCACTTAGGATGTTCCAATGCCTCAACATTCTTAAGGAATGACTTTGTCCTCCTCATCTCCTCCAATATTGGGCAACATTTCCTCCTAGCCAGTATCAAAAGCTTTATATTTTTCTATTTCACATATAAAGAAAAAAACTTGGTTTAAAATGCTTTCCTCTCATGGTCATAGTAAAGAGTGTGACTAGGGTTTCTAATTTCTATATGTTGTATTGATTTTTATCATAATGAGTAAGAAACATAAACTAAAACAGGATTCACCAAACTAGTCAGTTTCAAGTCAATATAAAAACATGACTGTATTCAAAATTCAAATAGAGGAAAGCTCCTAAGGAAAGCATATCTTTTGCATAGTAAATCAGTAGAATAGATAGTTCATTAATCATAAATCAGCTTCATAATTTCAAAAAAAAAATAAGATGAGAACATTTCAAATTGAAAATTAGACACTACAAATGAGGAAAAAGACAAAAGATGCAACTATATAATGGCCTATGAAGTAACAATACAGGTTTCAGAAAAACCAAAAACATAAAACATACACCTTCTCAAGCTGCATCGAAGTCCATAACAGCAAAATATACAAGTACCATAGAATACATGTATGCACACCACACATATACATGTGAAAAAAATAACATTACCTTTCATTAATGCCATCAATTTTCGAATTCCCCCACATGAAATAAAAATTCTGCTATTAAGAATGGAACGGTTCAATATCGACAAGGCATTGAGCACGTTCAAATATTTATCGCCATTTAAACCAACAGGTGACTCCGATGAGTCAGAGGAAAATTGCACTGTAATCAGTTGAAATGAGAATGTACAAAAATATGAAGTTAAAAAATCATCAGCAGAATGAGAGATAATTAGGCATCAATAACTTCAAAGTAACAGATGAAACAGACCCAGGGTTCTTTGCAAGGAAGCAATAGCCTAACTATAACATGCTCTGAGAAGAAGCCATAAAAATTTTCAGAACTCCAGAAAAGTCTGCCCAAAATCACATTCAAGCAAAACCTAAAGCTGATAAATGCTCCAGTTAGTAGGACAAAGAATGCATTTGAAATAGCTGACAGACACCACCAAGAACAAAAACAGTTTTGCACTAACAGCAGTATTTGCTTTACTGTTTGCCATGATGAGCATATACAGGAAGAAGATGGCTGGAGAACATAGAGAGGATGGTGATGAAAGTGAACACTGAAGAGGTGAGATTGCAGGCATTGTGCAATGGTAAATTATGAGGGTGGCTTCGAAGACTTGATAGCTGAAGGTTTCAGTTTTCATTGTAGCATCATGACATCCTTTTGTTTTGTGATTTTTCGTTGGTATAGCCATGAGGTATGACTTATGCTTCTAGACTAGTTTATGATGAATCCATTTTCTTTTATGTTTGTTATTTGCCACACATGTTTATCAATGACATACAGGTGCTGTGTGCAGGCGCAAGTCCAGGTGTGATATTTTTCAAAGAAACATGGGTTCGGCTTATGTATGTATGTATACAACCGACTACCTCTGTCTGTGGCCAAATAGTTGTGATTTTATGTCGCTAAAGACTGTCGCGAAAAAAGTGCATTCCATCGCTAAAAATGTCACTAAGCAACTGGCTGTTGCCAATGCATTTTTTGCATTTTTTTTATGGTTTTTAGCAAGATAAAATAGGAAAAAACATCTGGCCATAGAGATTACTGGCTGATTTCAATTCCTATATATACATACATATATATATATATATATATATATATATATATATATATATATATATATATATATAAATACATAAACAATAAAACTAACAATAAGATTGTTCATGAACAATAAAACTAGCAGCTAACAGTTAACAAGCTATAAATTTATCAATGATTCAACAAAAAAGAAAGCAAATTGTTTATCATGGCACTGGAGTCATAACCTGGGTGCAGAAACCTTTCCGAACAGTCTGTTTTACTTAAATGCTCATCCTATATGTGCTTCTTTGTGACTTTAACTTGTTTTCTTATTTTTTTCATTGTAGAAAGAACACTAGTAGTAGTCTTTATTACCTTCTGTATTTTAACCTCTCATTATGCATCTTTTTGTACTTAAATATGATCCTTATCATCCTTTCCTTTTTCTTCTCCAAAAAAAAACCTTGCCTATTATAGTAACTTTCTTTTTACTCTTCCTTTTTACCATTAATTAATTTTTGAAAGTTTCCAGGATTTTTTCACAAATGTTTGTGAAAAAGCGTCACCAAGAAAAAGGTAAACCTAGATATTGCCAAGAATTACAATGATAATGATGCAGAAATCTCTGGAAAAAAATACAGATCTCTATGTGGAACTAAATAGCAAAAACAAATGCAACACAAATAATATCACATGATTGAACAGGAAACAAGTCACTTACAGGAAGTAACTGTATTAGCTACTGGTGTGATCTCTTGTGTTAAAGCAATAATAACTTCAGCAGGATGCCCGGCAGAGCACCCTACCACAACATCATCAGTATGTGATGTACAATCCAGAAGATGCATGGCAGTTGAAGCCCCTTTTGATAACTGGAGGTATACAGGCTGCCAGTCCTTATATACTAGTACAAAGTGCATGATAAACACTTCCAATAACCTCCTCCTTTCATCCTGAAAGTCAAAACAACATACAGAACCAACAGTTCATAGCATTGTCATAAATATCATTGTCGGGCTTTTGACAGCAAGAGTTTTCTTGCTTATTGTTCAGAAAAGTTATTTTTTCTAGGGAAAATGTCAAGAAAATCTCAGGAAAATAAAAAAATCAGAAAATTTGGAAAAATAAAATAAATGAGAAACTAATAAAAAGACATTAGAAAAACTAGATAAAATGGTAAAATAATATTTTAATAATGATTAAAATGATTGATAAATAACTTCATTTATGTTTAAATTTGAATTCATAACGAGATCGATACAAAAAACAAAAAACGGTAAAAAGGCAGGATAAAAACAGGCTAAAAATGTGAGATAAAGGCGATCCATATATTTTCACATTTTTCTGAAAAAGACATGTTTTTCTCGGGTTTTTTTTTGTTTTTCTCATTAATAGAGCGATATTTTCGAAAATATTGTGATATCTATAATTGACAATGCTTCATAGATATCAACCATAAAATATGCTACTCTGTCAAACACAAGAACTAGAATCCTTAACCAACTTTGTCAAAAATATGGAAACAAATCAAGGACGGAATAAGGATAAATAATTCTCAAAATAAATAGTTCAAGCCAGTCAAATTACAGAGACACCAAAGGCACAATTAGGTTGGGCACTATGTACTCAACCGCCATGGCTTCTATAGTCTGCAGGTGACTCGGACACAAAATTCCCAGCCTAATAGCTATCTGAGGATTGATCAGCAGAACAGGTCATATTAGGTTAAAGCTAACCCACAGCCATCATCTCCATTGAATCAAAGGGAGAATAAGAATAAGTCAGGCAAAACCCTGCAGATCACATTTCAATTGTCACCAGGCTGACAGCCATCTTACTAGGCAGGTAAGCCCAGTAAACCGCGGCCAAATCCAGTCTGGTACTTAACTCCTAGCAAAATGCTAGCCCAGAATTAGGTCAAAACAATGGCTCAACAAGCCATGTCATTAAACCATTTAACCAAATGAAAACATTCTTTCAGTTTCATATAGAGGCCTAAAACTCTTTTGCTCCAAACAAGTAGACAACAATTTCTGTTGTATAGGTCAGGACACATAGTTTAATGAGATCTTAGCTCATTCATCACCATAGCATATATGTTTTGAAGGATTTGTAGAGGTTGCTTCTAAAGAAAACAAAAAATAATAACCTACATTGCAAACAGCTTGGAATTAGGACTAGCTAACATAGCAGACTCAACCTCAACATATGCAAGTAGTAAACGGTAAACCATTCATACAAAGTGTTTCACTGGTTCACAACAGTTACTGGTAACAAAACATGAGTCAAAGATGTTCAGTGATAAAGTGTTTTAGTTCACTATGACCACTTCATTGCACAACTAATAGCAGTTAATACAGCAAAACAATTTATGAATTGTTTGCAGATCCAGCACAGCATACCTTGTCAATTGCACTCTTGTATTGCTCCCAGTGCATTTTTAGAACAGCCTCATCACCAAGCACTCTGAAAAAATATCAATTTAGAAGGATCTATAACTACTTTTTTCTTAAGGAAAAAAAATTATTTACATATGATAGACAATGCTATTCCTTTTTTCTTTTGATACAATAAAAATTAGTTTCAGCTCCATGGCAAAAGCAAACTGGCAATTTATGGTTTCATTCCTCGTATAAACTTAATAAAAAATCATGATCCCAAAAGTAAAAACTGCTATGAAATTAAATGGTTTGAATAGCCAAAACAGTAACAAGAAGCTTGCTCAGTGATCATTTCAAATTTAGGTCAGTCTCGTAATATGATTGTTACATGCACAAACAGTTGATGTATATTTTATATAAGATAAACATAATTAATAAACATTTCCTTCCCAGATCCTGCTTCTCCCCTACATTTCCCTGCTAAGACCAGGAAAAAGACCTGGCTCAGCAAGTCCCATGCACTCTTTCTATGCTAAGTGAATAACTGATGCCAGTAAAATCATGCAGATATCTGAATATCGGTGTGCTAACCTAAGCTTGAGTTACACAAGGTAGAATCAGGTAAAGATCTGTAAAAAAACTGTTACTTGCAGCTGTGTGCCCTCCTCCTCACACCCTGTGCCTGCCTTCACCTAAATCATCTAGTCTGGCCATTGAGAATGTTTTCTCCAAACTCTGAATATATAAAGTTTCTAAAAGCAAGTCTAGACACATCTCATCTTTTGTTGCATGTAATTAGAAATGAGAACAGACCGAAGAATGAATTTTCATGATATAAGAAAATTTATGTTAAATGTAATCTGGAATACTTCGAGAAGTTAAAAACAGAAAATGGTTGCAAGATCTAGTTCAGAATCAAAATAGAGAGCTATGGCTCAAACAGCAGCTGAGATGGTGTGGGTTAAATCTACGGTAACCTATCTAGGAGTTAAGGTTCATCTTCCAATGAAGATGACGCGTGACAATAAGGCTGCAATTTATATAATAGCCAACAACCTAGTATTTTATGAGATGACCAAACATATTAAAGCAGATTGTCATTATATGTGAGACATAGTTCAAGCTGAGAACATCTCTCCAATTCATGTTTCAATTGAAGAAAGCCACATATATGTTTACCAAGCCATTGGCTATATATGGGTTTTTAAAATGCTATAAGAAGCTGAGTATGATAGATATATATACTCCAGCATAAGGAAAAGGGTTGTGAACATAATAAGATTTCAGTTGTGTGGTTATTAGAATTTTAGAAAGTAAAGATCCATAGTGCTTATTATTTGCATTTTATTATATGGACTTATATGTAATTCTTCCACCTTCCCCCGAATTTCTATTTTAAGAGATTAGGGTTATTCTAATGACATGATCTTTCTCTTTCTCTCTCTCTCTCTCAACCTATCAACTGCATCAAAAATCAAGTGAAATATATGTTCCTCTTTATGCAATTCAAAAACATGAAGATGCTTTAAAGAAAAGAAAGACAAGCTTGAGAATAAGACCTAATAAAACAATAGCACAAGCATTCAAAAGTATGGGGAGAGCAGAGATGGATGGAAGAAATAAGAGGTTCTTTTTTCCAAGTTCACTTTCTTTCAATGTAGTTAAAAAGTCCCTTTTGGAAAGATGTTGTTATGGATTTGACTAATAGCCATTTAGCTGGTTATGTACCTTCGAGTTCAGAAAAGTTGAGAATAGCAATCCTTACAAAAGAGATAGAGAAGAAGACACAATATGGAGTCTCCGTAATTTCTAATAGGTGGACTGATATGCAAAGCAGCCAGTAATAAATGTTATTGCCTATTCACTTAATGGGCCAGTCTTTTTTAAAGTGTGTTGATGTATTTGGTCATTATATAGATCTTGAGTCTTTAATTTAAAGGGTTGTTTATAGAAGTTATAAAAGAAGTAGGTGAAGACAATGTTGTACAAATTATATTATTAATGATGCTTCGGTGGCAAGTGATCCCAATTACAATCAGATATTTTGGACTCCTTGTGTGGCACACAGTATAAATCTAGTAGTCAAAAGTATTTGCAACCCAACAAAAAAGGATTCAAATGTTGTTAAATCATGTTCCTGGATTAAAGAGCATGAGAATGACATTAAAAACATCAGAAATTTTGTTGTAAACCATCAAAATGCTCTTGCTATATTCAATAAGTATTCCAATTAGAAATTGTTGAAAGTTGCTAAGACCTATGTCACATGATTGCGGGATGTAGGCGCTGATGTGGGTGCGGCATTCAAAAAAATTTAGGTGCGGGTGTGACGAGGATGTATATATATGTGTGTATAAGTATAAATCATTTGTTACATAGCTATTTAACTGTTTAGTATTCGTATTTATCTATATTTACATATAAATTATTTAAAATAGTCAGTTTTGACCCTGGTCGTTGACCAAAACGTATGTGTTGTGTCAGAAAAGCACCAGCATCAGCATCGACATGGGTGCAGCAGCCATTTAGAAGCACCCATTTGTAGGTTGAGAGCTGAGATTCATTTTGCATCGATTATTGTAATGATGAAAAGAATAAGCAGGTGAAACATGCATTAATGTTGATGGTGATTGTTAATGATTGGCAATTTTATCAAAGTTATGACAATGTGAAGGCCCAATAAATTAAAAGATGCATTTTCGATAATGCATAGTGGGATAAGGTTATATGTTTTCTTCAGTTTATAGAACATATTTGGCAGATCCTGAAACGATTTGGTACAGAATGGTCCATGCCTCATAAAGTTTATGATATGTGAGATAACATGATTGAGAAAATTCGAAGTATAATTGTTAGACATGAGAAGAAGAATGTTGCACTTGATGATTCTGAGTTTTTCGATCATGTGCATAAAATTTTAGTCAAAAGATGGGATAAAAGTAATACGCCTTTGCACTGTATGGCACACTCCCTGAGTCTCAAATATTATGGACAAACATGGTTGGTAGGAGGTACTAGCTATGTTCCTCTTAATCATGGTCTAAAAATATCAAATAATAGGGAGATAAGTTTGAATGTTAATCCAAAGGACATAGACATAGATCATGAAAGAGAACATATATATGGACTTACCCTTGTCTGTTTAAAATCTTATTTTTGTTGCATATATATATATATGGACTTACCCTTGTTTTTTAAAATTGTTTTGTACTCATACCAGTATTCATACCGAAACCCATACCCGTACCAATGTGACATAGGGTAAGGTTGAATTCAAATTTCAATTGGTTTCTCAAATGTTGCTTCAGATAAACATCAGGTGAAGCAAGGAGACTCGCATGTTAATTTGCTGAGTTTGATTGGTTGATCACACTAATTGAGGAGTTTTCCTTGTTTGACCGACTGCCCATTTAGTCAGGCATGCCAAGGAGGCAATGGATTAACCGCTTCCTTCCTACATTGAATCCTTTAGCCATGCATGGTAAGTTTTTAATTTCACCATATATCATTTTGAGAGATTTCCTTCGTTTTCCTCCTTAGACAAGACAAATCTATAAGTATTTTGTCCTTATTAAGCACCTGCAAATAAAATAAAGAAGGCTGCTCCTGCGTTTTCTAGAGGACCATACGAGAGATGTGGCCTTCCCTTTTGAGATGGTCAACAATTGCAGCCCATTTAACTGTACCCTTTTTGGTCTAGAGCATAAGACAAATTCATTAATAAATTTTGTATTTTTCAAGCACCTTACACATAACATCATGCATGATATTATTAACAAAAAATATTTTTTGTTCAATTCGGTAAAGCACAAGAGCTTGTTTGAACCATACGCACATAATTCCCCACCAAACCTCCAGCCGGATCCATTTGAGACCCATTTTAAATCTTGGATCCATTTCACCTAAATCGAAGGGGTTTGTATTTTAACACTTGGGAATGGGCCTTTGATCTAATAGTGGTTGAGTACCATAAATGGAAGCTTGAACCAAAAAAAAACTCTAGGCTTTGACCAGCCACACTGGCCATAGGCAAGCCAAGGGCATGTAGACTAAGTCATACGGGTGCTTTAAAATGCACCCAGAACCCATGTTGACACTACACAGGTGTGGGTGAGGACACAGGTGCGTCTCCGACAGGCACCGAAGCCACACGTATTTCTTTCCTTTTTTGTAATATTTTTTCTCTTCCTTTTTCCTCTCCCTCTTTTTGTTTCCCTCCTATTATTCTGTGCTCTCTCTCTCTCTCTTTCTTGTTCAAACTTTAATCTCTCTCGTTTTCTTGTTCAAACTTTAATCTCTCTCTTTCTAAGAAGGAAGACAGCAAAAGGTCCAGCGGACCAGCAGTCTATCGTCCTTTTTAAAGGACAACCAGTCTGCTTTCCTTTAAAAGGACTACTAGACTGCCTATATTTTAAAAAAGATGTATTTTATTTCCTTTATCTGTCTTTTTCAAACTTTCAGCTTTCTCTATCTCACTCTCACTCTCTTTAAAAAGGAAGACAGCAAAAGCTCAGCAAGCTGTCATCCTTTTTAAACAACAATGCTGTCCTCCAAAAATGTCACCCAGACTGCTTATATTTAAAAAAAAAAAAATTATTTTATGCAATATAAAAATCTAAAAATTAACTACATTATATTTCCTCGTGCCCTTAAAATGCATCCAACACTCACATTCAACTTAAAATGCACCTAGCAAGCAAAATGATCTCTGAGAAAAACTTAATTTCAGTATAAAAAATATAAACATATAGTATTATTATTCTTATATATATATATATATATATATATATATACACACACACACACACACACACCCGCACCCAAATTTTATGAGGCACCTGCATCCGCACCAGCACCTGCACCCCACACCTATGTGACATAGCATCTAGATGTGTGTGGATCTAGGCGGGTCCGCATCACAAGGGCAGTAGTCAAACCAGACGTACTGATTCTTTTTGGTCAGTGAACTGTTCAATTCTACATGCAGTCATTTTACTTGTACAAAGAAAAACCAAAAATTGCTTGTGCAAAACGAAAGAGTAGACTAGACTATTTTTGTAAGCTCAATGGCAATACAAAGCCTGTAAAGGTTAGTCACAACAAGCCAACACTATATTGAAGCCCAACCGATTAGGCTCATTTACCAATAGCTCTAAATTTTGCATATTGACATGATTAACAACATTAAAATCCATCTGTAGTTGCCAGATATCAGCACATCAAAATTCCATAACAAAAGATAGAAGAATTTACCCAAATTGGATTTTATGTCCAGGTACATCCAAATTTTCTCCTTGTTCACATGATGCACTTTCTCCTCCTTGACCAGCAGTTCTTCGCAGTAGATCAGCAACGCCCTTGACAATATTCATGTTTCTCCAAGAATTATAAGTTCAATCCGGCTATGGGTGCATGGATGATAACAGTCAAACACTCATGGCTGTGCCTGGAGGACAGCATGGAACCATATTACCTCAGACCAGGTCTGGAAATTTCTGTACTGCAGTCACAATTGTCAGGATTTAGTTAAAGTTCTCATGTTTCAGCCTTGTTTACATCTATGTCAAAGAAGGAAAAGCATACTCGTACTCGACAACCTGCTATTATTACTAGCTAATATTGTTGATCAAGAAAAAAGCTATCCAAGCCATTTGAGATTATAGGGCTGGGATTTTAAAGGCAATTCTACAAAACAGACATTTCCTATCGAAAGAGAGAATAGAACATGACAGTTACAAAACTCAAATGCAAAGTCTGACTAACTGAAGTTACTAAATAAGGAAATGCTTTTGAGTGTCATCAAATACTCCCCTTCAAAGTAGCAACAACACATTTCAAGGCATGGCCAACATAAAATGCTATATAGACTTGCAGTCAGCAAATGAGTAAAGAAGTATATGCCTCTTTTAAAGCATGATTCACCTCAAAGAAACCTCAAAATTGAGGCATATGTTTTGGCTGGGAAAGTACGGCCAGTTTCCCAATTCGACCAAAGTATACAACAAACAAAAAAAAGAAACCAAGAGCAAATAAAAGGGCAAGAATGATTGGTCGCAGCTACTCCTGTCCTCTCCCATCGAAGCCCTATCCTAATCCCAGCCAACTTTATATGATAAGGCTTATGCCAAAATTTCATAGCTAATGTTGCACTATATTATGCCTCAACGCATCAGGATATTATACAACAGAGAGCCAGTTCACGAAGACATCAAGGCTAGTACTGTTAAAGGATGACCAGGCAGGTTTGGATCTTGGTCCAGACACAAACCCATCAGAAGTAGGCGCTGTTTCATTTCTGTTATATTTCTCATGTGCCTTTATGTTTCATTAATGACATAATGAAGTAATTTGGTATACCCTTTTGGCCTTGTATCTAACGTGAGATAATAAAGTTTAGGGTTGAGACTGCATGCAGTTATGGCAGTCATCTCCCTGCTCTCCTCTTGTCATCTTCTTCCTTATTTTCTGCAAGACTGAACTGGGGTGAATAACAAGACTGATACCAAAAACTGACATAGTATCAGAGCATGGGTTCTGCGACTTCTTCAGAAAGATTGCCCAGCCAGATCTGATCTAAGTTTTTTCAGTAAAGACATCTCATTCCCCATCTCTTCTATTCTTCTTACTCTTTATCTTTTGTCCTTCTCTCTATGTCCTTTCTATCTGTGTTACTCTCTACTCCATCTGGTCTATTCTCTGCATCATATTCGTTCGTCAAGCATAAAACAGTGTTGAATCATCAAGACGCGTTTAAAAAACAAAAAAAGGGTGATGAACGTCCTTTTCTATTCCTCCTATGTTCTGCTCTCTTTTTCTTCAGCCTAAAACAGAGTTGAATCTGTCTATAGAGCTGTGTTGAAATAATCAAGACATGGTCTAAGAAGTGTTGAACATTTTTTTATCATTCATTCTATTTTCTGCCATCTTTCCTTCAGCCTATATTAGAAACAAATCTGTGCATGTCCTGCCTTGTTTTCAGTCTGCTTATAGAATTCCATGTCTTTATATTCTGCCTTGCTTTTCAGCAGAACTAAATATCCATTGTGCCATTAATTTTATATTTGTTTCACACTATCTTATTTCTTTGCATCGCATAGAAAATAGAAATGCACAAATATGTCAAATTCTTCGTTATCTTTGTCCAATGTTCTACTTTTCCCAGATATAAACAAAAACATTGTTTATGTGTCTAAACTTGTTGACGATACATATTCTTCTGTTGATCTCACTCCCTTTTTTTTTTGTATGTCAAGGACCTTTGAACGAAAAAGACATTCGCTAAGGGAGAGCGACAAGGGAATGTGTATGCTTTCAAGGAAGCTCTGATATCCTCGGCCCTAGTCACTTCTTCAATTGCTTCAATAGTTCTTTCTCTAGTCTCTAGTTCATCTTCTGAACAGCAGGTTCAGAGTCTAAATGTCTTGAATTTGTTTCAATGTAATAAGCCTGATTTATGGCATAATCATTTGGATCATTGTAGTCAAAATTTTATTGAGAAACTTGTTGCAAATGATCTTATTCCAAGGTCTAGTTTATAGTCTGTCTCAGAAGTCAATAAGTGTTCAAGTTGTCAACTTTGTAAGAGTCATGTTCTTCCATTTCATATTTTGAATAAGGGAGAGCTTCTAAACATTTTGAGAGTATTCAGTCTGATGTTTGGGGACATGTCCCAATTCCTGCGTTGTCTGGCAACCATTACTATGTTATTTCTGTCGATTCTTTCTCGCGTTATACTTGGACACATTTTATGAAGCATAAATATGAAGTCTTCAAACTTTTTCAAGACTTTCACGCCCTAATTCGAAACAAATATTCATCTAATATTGTGCATTTTCAGTGTGATGGTGGAGGAGAATATCTCTCCCAAGATTTTACTGAATATCTTCGAAATAATGTGATAACTAGACAAATATCTTGCTCCCATACTCCTCAGCAAAATGGGATAGCCGAGTGAAAACACCTACATATTGTAGAAACAACTTTGAGCATGATGCATGATGTCAATGTGCCAACCAACCTTTGGACGGAGGCTTTTCATACTGTTGTCCACAACATAAAACAATTGCCCATAAGCATTTTGAAAAATAAGTCCTCATTATATTCTTTATGGTCCCGCATATAATGACTTTCGTGTGTTTGGTTATGTTTGTTATGTTCACGTGCATTCGTTTTTGAGAAATAAGTTGTTTGGTTATGTTTGTTATGTTCACGTGCATTCTTTTTTGAGAAATAAGTTTCAGTATAAAGCTTTGAAGTGCAAGTTTGTCGGATATGTGATGATTATAAAGGATATAGATGTTATAATCCTAGCAGCAAGAGAATACGAGCTTCACAGAATGTGGTATTTGATGATTATGAGTTTGATAAGAAATGCGACCCCATTGATTCAGTCTCGCTGCAGAAGGAAATCTACAACCCGTGGTTGAATTTGGAACTCTTGTGGAGAGAAAGTCAGTCACGCACATCCTCAGTCAAAAACGTCAATCCAGTGATGACTATAAATCTACCCGAGCCGAATGATGGTTGTTACATGGAACAAGCTGCTCCACAATGGTTTCCTAGTTTTGTCTATCATAGAACAGATCGAGACACAAGTCATGAAGGAATCAGAAAGTCTATAAGAAGATCAAAACCCATTCGTCATCCCATTGATAGTTGGGTTAGCAATAAAAAAATTTCTCTAGACTTTCAGTTGTTCATGGCTCAAACTACTAAACATGAAGAACTTGCTTCTTACAATCAAGCCTCCAAAACTAGTCAATGGGTAGAAGCTAGAAATGAAGAGATGAGAAACATTATGAATGTAATACTTGGGAAATTGTTCCAAGGCCTCAAGGGAAGAATGTTGTCTGTTCCAAGTGGGTTTATAAAGTCAAACACAAACCAGATGAAAGTATTGATGGGTATAAAGCGAGGTTGGTAGCTAGAGGTTTTACACAACAGTTTGGACAAGACTATGAGACCTTCAATTCAGCAAATGTGGCTTCAACAGAAGTACTCTTGACCATTCTCTTTTTATTTATCAAATCAAGAATGTCTCTACTTGGCTTCTCATATATGTTGATGATATTGTTATCACTGGAAATTGTGACAGCCATATTTGTGAAGTCAAGAATTTTTTGATGAAGAGTTTTAAATGAAAGGTTTACGAGAGTTAAGATATTGTGGAGGTTGACAGACATCAAGATACTTTGACATTGATACAGCAGAAATACACTCTAGATCTTTCAAGCAAGACATGCATGACAGATTCCAAACCTGTTAGTACCCCTAGTGTATTAAATCAAAAGTTGAGCTCAAAGGGAGAGAATTTATATCATGATCCTACAAGGTACCGCAGCATTGTTGGCATGTTACAATATCTTACCTTCACTCGGCCAGATATTGTATATTCTATGAATCAAGTGTCACAATTTATGCATGCTCCTAGAAACAGTAGCATGGATGTTGTTAAGCGAATCTTAAGGTATCTGAAAGGCACACTTGGAGATGGCCTTGTCTATTGCAAGAGTGATTCTTCTTGTAAAAGGCATGAGCTAATTACTTTCCCAACTGCAGACTGTGCAGGAGATCCAGATGAGAAGAGATCAGTTTCAGACATTGTCACAAAAAATGCGTACTAATAAAAAAAACGTGTATTATACGCCAATGAGAATAAGACGAGTTTTTTTTTTAAACCGCAAAAAATAAAAGACGCATAAAAAACGTGTTTTATACGCGTCTTTCATGATTTTTTTAAAGGCACGAGATTTGTTTTAAAAAGTGGCAACGCATGTAATATTTATAAAAATGTTAGTTTATTTTAAACTAGATCGCCCCTTTTAATGGCAAAAATGTATCTTTAGTTAGGTAAAGAGGGCTTAGGTTAAAATTGATTCCTCCTTCGCATCTCCTTCTTGTTTTCTCATTCCACTAAAGAGGGGAGTTCTCGTTTTCTCATTCGACTGAAGAGGGGAGTAGCCGAATGGATGAGCGGTGAGAGGGGTCGATGAGAATCGCCGGAGGTTGACGCAACCATCGATGGGAACCACCGAACGTTGACCGTAGTCGAGCATTAACAGGAGTCGCCGAAGGATGACGGGAATCGCCGACAGCTGACGGGAGTCGAGCATCAAGGGTTCGGCTCTGTTGCACAGTTTACACGTTTATTATGTTAAATTTATAATCTATTTGTTTGTTGGTTAGTCAAGTATCAATGGTGTTGGGACGCCTCTGTTTTATACTTTTGTTATCTTCATAAGTTAGAAACTTAGAATCGAGCAGTAACAAATGACGTTTATCTTTTGTTATATCTCATTTATTTTATTTTTATATAATTGCCAGGATTTTTTATTTATTTTTTAAAAATTTGTCATCTTTTTCCCATTTTATTCCCAAGATATATAACTTTGTCGTATTATACCCGTCTTTTCCTCATTGTATAATACCCGTACACGTTTGTTGTGACAATGGTTTCAGGCTATTGTGTTTTGGAAGAAATATCGTTACTTGGAGTAGTCAAAAACAAAACGCCATAGTCCGATCTAGTACGGAAGCTAAATATAGGCCTATGGCAGCAGGGACCGCCGAAGCTACATGGGTGAGAAATTTACTGGGCGAATTAGAAAAGCCTATTATTTGAACCTCCTTATTGTGTGACAATCAAAGTGTCATCAACATAGCTTTTAATCTCATTCTACGTAGTAAGACGAAGCACATTGACATTGATCAACACTTCATTCATCAAAAGGTTGAGGACAAGGAGATTGAGCCATGTTACATTCACAGTTTTGCACCGATAATGAAGTTGCTGATTTTTACAAAGGGTTTGACTAGTCATCAATTTTGGTTTCTCAAGAGCAAGTTGTGCATGATAAAAGGAACATGCACAACTTGGGGACGATGTTAAAGGATGACCAGATGGGTTTGGATCTTGGTCCAAACCCAAACCCATCAGAAATAGGTGTTGTTTCATCTGTTTTATTTCTTTGTACCTTTATGTTTCATTAATGGCATATGAAGTAATTTGGTGTACCCTTTTGGTTTATTATTCTGACCTTGTATCTAACGTGAGATAATAAAGTTTAGGGTTGAGAGTGCGTGCAGTCATCTCTCTTCTCTCCTCTCTTCCTTATTTTCTGCAAGACTGAATTGTGGTGAATATCAAGACTGATATACCAAAAACTGACAAGTACAGTTTCAGTAATATTTAGTGAAACAATACGAGGATGCAAGATGTTTGTCGTAAAATGTTGGGGAGATCTTTCATTATTAAGTCTCAGGTCCTAAAGTATTCATATACCAAACCATATATATAATTGTTCAGGCAAAGTTGGGGATCCTTTTGCAAAAAGTAATACAAATTGGTGGAGACTCCCACCCCACCCCGTCCCTCAGTCCCCATTCTAGATGTTGAGAGATGGCATTTGCTCATGTTTTCTTCTTTTTCAATGTTGGCTGTGTTTTTTAATTTGCAGGTTAACGGTTAGCCTTTAGAGGGTCATGAATCTTCTCTTTTGAATGTTTCTGCAAGAGAGTTAGGAGGACTCACTCCTTGCCCCTCGCGGGCCATGCCCCTTGTGCACTATCCCAATGGTCACCGCCCTTAGGCAGCCCTCACGGCTAGTCACAATAAATCTTGCTGAAAAGTTTAATTAGTATTCTGATAAATTTGCCTTCGCCCTTCAAATATCTCAATCTCTATTAATTAACTTCTGTGTAAATTCTCAAATATCTGATTTCTTGACAAGTTAATCTCTACATTATGACATAGACTATCATTTTAATTGTATGTTTAAACCGGCCTATAATCTTAATTGATCCTTTCATCAGGCAGTTCAATCATACATGATATATTGAAGAAACCATAAGAGATGATTTAATTAACTTAAGTTAACCAAAAAACATCTAACTTAGATCTCTTCAACATATAAATAAACAAATCAAGACTAAGCAAGAGATCAATTATGTTCAATCTACTATATTTATCTAATTTTTCATCCATCCACCAAATAATTAAATAACTCATAGACAAACATTAAAATTAGTTGTGCTAACAGTCTATTGCATTCAACATATAAATAAACAAATCAAGGCTAAGCAAGAGATCAAATATGTTCAATCTACTATATTGTCTAATTTCATCATCCATCCACCAAATAATTAAATAACTCATAGACAAACATTAAAATTAGTTGTGCTAACAGTCTATTGCATATTTGAATGTAACAATACAAGAACATGTACTTTAATTGAAGTATACTAAAAATCTGCTCACCAAAGAAGAAGATACTACTTAGTATGCTCTCCAAGCATGTCCTTGGATGTGGTTTCGTGAACCAGCCCACCTAATGAAAATTAGATAACATAATTAGAAGCTTGACATTCTTCACCCAATGCCTAACCATCGCAAGGTTTCAGCCAGCCCTAACGAAAGCCAGATCCAATCCAATACTATGTAAGTATGTTCCATCTTTTACAAGTAGATACTAACTCTAAAGGTCCAAGAATGGTCCGTACCTAGTCACAGTCCCCTTAAGAAAAAGATAATATTAAGTTATTAACTCCCTTAATGTACGCTGAATTAAACTCCCTTCCTATTGGATTTGTCCTGTCAGATACAAAGAGAAACCCTGGCCCTTCTTGACCACTTTAGGGGATGGGGGTGAAGGGAGGGTTGACATACAACCGCGGCAAAGTGGTTTATGATTTCATCTCAGAGGCATTCTTGTCAATCCGAGGATGAGCCAGAGGGTGAGGTTTCCTCGGAAGTGGAAGAATCGACTCCGTTGGGGCAACTGAGGGGAACGAGAGAAGGATCTCTGATCGGGCCCAATCCCTATTTCGTTCTCCTTCATTTACCCAGTTCAACTTATCATATCTAGAATAATACACATCTGAATTTCAGATAAAACCTCAAAAAATTACCAATCTGCACGGGGCTAGAAAAGCTTTCTAAGGGCTGACCGTGTGCAACACAGCCTCTTTGCTTGCCCAAGAAGGATGTTTCCCCCTTAAATTATACTGCAAATCAATTTCTCTGCTCAGTTTGTTCAATTTCTCCCTGTCCAAGCAAACCCCTTATCTGAATTAAGAAAAATCCCCAAAGCATTCTAACTGTATGATTCATTCAGCCCTCTTGAAATTAGGACGAGAGAGAGAAAGAGGATTAGATCTATAGATCTGTAACTACGTTTTTGAAATTAGGACGCCGGTGACCATTAACAAAACTTCTTCCTGGCGCCGCAAAGGTTGAAACGCCTGATATTTTCGGCGTTTCACTGGTGTGAGAAAGGGAGATAGAATGAGGCGGAGATACGTTTGCTAGACGGTGATCAAAGGCGAAATGGGATTTTTCGCGCCGGTGACTGGAACGATTTGTATTTGGTCGTTCCAGTCACCGCGGCCACAAAGATGGAGAAAGATGAATACCTGTGCGGGTGGGCTGCAGATCGCGGAAGCGTGAGGTGCTTGGGCAGAAAAAGGCGTCCTTACTCCTGCGCCTGTCTTCCTCTTCTCACCTTGCATAAACTGAAGGATGAGTGAGAGAGATACAGAGAGCCATATATATATGTATAGAGAGAGAGAGAGAGAGGAACAGCGGGGTTTTCATACCTGTGCTGCTAAGCGACGTTCTGCCGCCTGCTCAGCTCAGAAGGGGGAAGAAAAGAGGGCGAGTTATTGGCAGACTGCTACTCAACGGCACAATGCCGAATGCGGGAGAGGGGCGAACAGTGATACGGCAATTCGAGGAATAAAGTCGCACCGATTTACAAGCGACTTTCATTTCGGTAATTACACCACTACCCACCAAAAACCTCGGTAAACTTTGTTTCATGTTTGATGGCGCGTAGAATTCTTCTTGTACATCAGAATTACTTCCACCAATTCAAACGGCCCACAAGATAAAGAATGCTTATGGAATTGCGGAACTGGAATCACGATGTCAATTTATTTTGGATTTACAAGCGTCTCTCTCTCTCTCTCTGTGCAAAGTCAATCGCTATAACGCCGGGGTTTTAGTCATGGCTCACAACTTGTGCTTCGATTGGTAGAGATGAGAATTATCTCGTGGGACACAATTAAGAGACTGATGAATAATAACATGCTACCACCTACTGATGAAGAATATCATGAGAATGCTAATGAGATTGATCTGGCAGTGTCAATATATTCAATAGAATGTTCATGAAAGTGACGCAGAAGGGAGAAACCCAATGCAACCCAACGTCAAAGGCTCGAGCGGAGCTCGTGGCCTTTTCTTTCTTGTTCTTCCCGTAAGACATGTCTTCAGACAAGTCAATCCTCCTCCTTGTGTGAACCAATCAGATCCTCTGCAATTGCGAATAGAAGAAATGAAATGTAAAATGAAGGTGGCTCAATGAAAAGTTGGGGAAAAGAAAGGATACAGTGGAGAAGATTTTTGTGATGGTTGGAAAGAAGATGAAGAGTTGGAAGACTTGCCATGAAAATCCATTAAATTTGACGGACAGGTTGACCCGAAGGCACATTTGTCTATGTTCTTTGCAAAATGCCATCGCTTCTGGATAAAACAATCTCACAGTAGTCCATTGTTTTCCATGAAATATGGAAGGAAAAGCAGCCTGATGATATCTAGAAACCATTAATCCCATTGAGATAAGGGATTTTCTTAATATGGTTATCTTGTTCATTGAGAGGTTTGTTCATGATTTTGAATAAGCTCTTATTCTGAATTCCTTCTACAATGTTCATCAAAAACTTGAAGAAGGTGCCCAGGAGTTTCCTTGATCCAACTTACCAACCCAAGAATGAAGAGCAAAGTCTCTTGAAGTTCCGCACCAATCGAAAGAGCTAAAAGGACTTTTAGGTAGTGGCATAGCCACATTGCGACTGGTGTGGGCAGTTGCCTACATCAGTCTCTTAAAAGTTCTGTATTTTGAAATGAAAATCTTAAATTTATTCATATATATATGTAAGTGCCTCACCAGATTTGTGTACTTTTAAACAAGTGCCCCTCCAGCCAATTTTTTTGGCTCTGCCACGGTTTTTAGACTCGATAGACCAACATTAAAGTAGAGAAAAAACTCTTCAGATTCCGCATACCAATTGGAGGAGTGGAGAGAACTTTTGGGTTCAACTTACCAACTTGAAAGTGGAGATGTTCCCTGGTCCAACATACAAACCTAAGAACAAAGGGAAAAGACTCTCCAAGCTCTAGGTTCAACACGCCAACCTAAAGGCGGAGAAGAAAATATTCTCGAGGTGCTACACACCAACTCGAAGAGCAGAAAGATGTTCACATGCTTAACATACCTACCTAAAAACAAAGAAAAGGCTCTCCTGGTTGCACAATCCAACCTGAAGATAAGGGAGAACTTTCAGCTTCAACGCACCAATTTAAAGGTAGAGAGAAAAAGACTCTTCAGGCAACTTGGAATAGAGTGGAACAAATCTCTCCAGGTTCCACACGCCAACCCAAAAGCATGGAGAAAAAAATACTCTAGCTATGGTGCTATCAAATTTTTGCAAAACTGCTTGTTCGCATTCCTTAAGCATTAACTTAGAAATATGTATTCTCCATTTCGCAAGAGTACAAATGAAAGGGATAGCAAAGACCTTTTGCGTTCAATATGCTAAGATTTGATTTTCACCATTCACAATTCCTTGGTATATACTCTTTTCTAATCTTCTTTTGTTGTGCCAACCTTCACCTTTAGGGGAAGTATCTCACCACCTTCACGACTACTACGTAGTTCATCCACTTTGGTGGTTATGTGTGACTTTAATGCAGATTTCATTCATTTCACCTTGTAAAATATGACATGACAGGCGTTCATAAGCCACGATCTTAATGGAAACGAATGCAAATCATATTTATGCTCATCTGGTACTATAGATCGTGAACTTAGTGGAATGACCGCACTCACTTCGAGCTCACTCACCACTCTTTTTTCTTTTCTTTTTTTCATCTGATTTTCTTTGATTTTTTCCCCTTGGGTTTCTTTGATTTTGCAGCACAAGCAAGACCATATGACAAGAAAAATTTTCCTCTCAAAGTACTTTCATGCTCAATTCATTAACAATGGTTGGTTAACATGACAAATATCATTTTCGTTGATTTGAATCTCCTCTATTTCTTTGAATCGATCTTTTAAGAGAATGCTAAGGTATTGTTAGGATACTCTTGCATTAATTGTTAGCATCAACCTAAGACTGGTCTTATTTGTCTAACAGAATGCTCAAATAGGATAGGATTTGCCATATGATATAAAACATTTTCAAAGAACGGATATGAAATTACGGTACTTATGCACTATTAACTTTAGTTGTTATGGATCCTCAAAGACATTATGAGAATTGGCATAAACCCTTAGGGTTTGGGAAATGTGGAGATATCCCATTGGAAAACCTCTCTCATCATTGGATCATATTATGGTATCCTAAGACTACATTATGCATGCAACACAAGTGGGAAAATAGAATTAGAAATCAGATTTGGAAGATAAAATTTGAATTTATGATAGACAATTAAAGTCCAAGAAGAAAATGGATTTGGAACATGTAATTTGGAATAAGATTAGAAAAGCGTTTAGAACATGGATAAAGAACTAGAGCCCTTCCTCAGGGAACCTTGGGGCATCCACTTAAACCAACCCTTTGCGCTGTCACAGCACTTTCAAAGAGTGTTTATCTCGCAATATCTGTCAAAGAAAAAGAAAAAAAAATACCATTGTCAACAAAAGGACCCTTAAACTTAAGTCACTAAGTCTACTACCTATATACCCCCTGCCCTTCATTGATCAGAGATCAAACCCAGGCTGCGACTACCTTAGTCGGACCCATAGCTGATTTAGATTTAGAGCAATATCCAAATCTGAGATTGATCCTTAGATCTAGACTTCAAACCTTGGACGAAATCAGACCAGTTGACCCTATTCGATCCAGATTTGGACCTAGAATAAACATAGACCAAGTCCAAGGTCAAGTTTGCCTTATTGGATCTGGATCTTTAACCTTAGATGTGTAGATTAGATCCAAAATTTAGATAACCCAGGATTTAGGATCTGGATCGTGTCAGATTTGGATCCGAGATTCAGTTAATCTTATTGGATCTGGACCATAGACATTGAATAGGAATGGACCTGACCCAAGGTCCAATCGACCTTAATGAATATGGGCCTTGAATACAAAATCGACTTGGTTTGGATCCAAGACGCAAATCCAACCCTATTTCAGATCAAGCCCAATTAGGACGACCTAGGCCAATGTTGGGTTGGAACGAGCCTACACACTAGCCTCCCCTTGCAAATATATGCCACTAGGGAAAACTAGTTTGATTAAAATATGCTTAGGTTGCTTTTAGTGAACTTGGCCCGTTACCACATGTTTGCAAGTAAAAGCAAATTGGTTAGGGTTTTGAGAAACCGCATCGACCATTAGGTTCAACTAGGAGCATGTATCTGCGATAGAAGAAACATACCTTGACCAATTAGGTTCAACTAGCAGCATGTATCCAGGCTAGGCACAAGCCATTAGTCAACCAACTAATGGCCAGTTAAAAACAAATAGTATACTCTTGACCCATATGACTTGTCACGATGGCACTATTGAATTGTATATGTCAATGTTATAAGAAGCGTACGCTTCACACTCAAAATACACGACTCAGAGTGTTCTTTACAAAAAACGCCTTGAGGCAAGGCAGTGAGGCGCACACATCCTTGAAGAATGTGCCTAGGCGTACGCCTCCATCTGTTGGCACACCTCAAGGACAAATTACAAATTCTGTGATAATTTTTTAGGGTTTTGACACCGAGCTTCGATTGGAGGCTCAATCGGTGATCGTTTTTGGAGGTTTTGGTTATGATCGATTCTCCTTGGATTTATCTTTCGTTGGGAGCAAAAATTGTGCAGATCGGAGTCAGATTGAGCTGGATTCGAGCTGTAGAAGTAGTATCAGGCACTGTTCTGTTTTACGGCAGACCAGTCTCTGATTCCAGCGATCGGACGGTCAGATTAAGGGGCTTTTGGTGGGGTTTGATCCGCAACATCCCGACGAACATTTCCACCAAATTTGAGGTTGATCAGACCATGGATGGCGGAGCTGGAGGCGACTGCCGAAGATCGGTGGCGCTTCAGTGATTGACTCTGCCAATGGCGGCTGCGACCCAATATTCGTTAGATTATTGAGATTCTCATAAAATCCGGTGAACTATCTACTTAGTTTTGTGCCTAAATTGATTATCTATTGATTGTAAGTGATTTCATTGTTTGATTTCATCGATTTGGAGCTGAATCTGTCGCGGAAGAGGCATTTCTATGGAATTGGGAGGCGGAGCTCTGAAAACAGAGGTTGCAGGAGACAACAAACTTCAAACGGGGCGCGATTCTCCTTGGTTGATCGGATTGAGCTGAAACTTGGGGCATCCAATCCCTCCTTGTGCTCAAGCTGTGGATCAATTTTCATGATTTTTGAAGGTTTCTCTGAATTTCTTAAATTTTCTGAGTTCGGGTGACTTTGACAGAGGCCGAACCTGAGAAGAACAGTATGAAGGCTGAGCCTCAACGCGACCTTGACCTCATTTCATGCTTGAGGCAATCTACCCACTGTTGCCATCATGTCGAGTATTCTTACGGGGCGCATATTAGTTTTGACTTTGCATGAGTTGCTTACTATTGACTCATTTATAAACTTAATCCACACCTTTAGAAAACATATTTCCTTTTGACAAGTTATATATGCATTTTAAGAAGCATTTCTGCTGATAAAAACAGTTAAAAAATACTTTTTATTATTATTATTTAAGTATTATTTTTTATTACCCTATGTCTAAAGAATTATATTGAACACATAATGGTGACTTGAAAAGGTAATTAACTACAATGTTCACTAAAAGCATCATTAAAATTAAACATGAGCAAGACAACAAGCCATGCACCCAAGAATCTCCCTTTTATCTTTATATTTATACTTCCTTTGAGACCCAAGTTGTTTGGATTTGTTTTTTATATACATTCTATTCTGTTTCTCTCTCTATGACATTTATTCTTTATTGTTTTGCTAGTATTGTAGTCACTTTTTTCAGTTTTGTTGTTATTTCTATAAATATTATATAATTCACAAATTTGTCCATGAAGCTTACGCTTCAATTAATGCCTCGCCTTGCTTTATCGCCTTTTACAACATTGGTATATGTTGGCATGATCATGATGTTGTGATCTGAATGACAGATACAAAGCATATGTCTACAAATGACATAGTAATGGGCCGTCAATGTTTGGGCAATGCAATGAAGTGGGTGATGCGATTTTAAATGCAACCCACACCAGGGACACACTAGAGGTGTCGACCAAAGGGGTGTGACTTGATTTGTTGCATAGAGGGGCAAGACTTGATGTAGAATGAGCCCAAACAGTTGATGTTGATGGCCAAGGACTGAGCTGTGAGGGCATTATGGGAGTGCTAGATAAATGCTTCATGCAGACAATGCACTAAGAATGCAAGAACGACGCTTATTGTTTTGATAGATTTAATTATTATGATGTGTGAATTGATGTTGCATTTCATGAGCATGCATAATTGTTTCTATGTATTTATCATTTTGTAGAAAACATGTTCTGATCATTGCTGTTTACCATTAGGGAGTATCATGTTATTGTTTGAGTTCTTGTGTCAAACAATATACGTTGTAGCATTTATATCATGTGTCATGTCTATAGGGATTATCAGGCATTTTTGAGTTCTTCATATTGCAACATCTATAGGACCAAAAAAAGATCCAAAAACAGCATTTAAACAATGCCACATATTAAGAATAGCTACTAAGTTTAGATATGCCTACAAGCTTGTCGCAACATTTTACTAGCTCATGTGCCAACTTAATTATCTATATCCAACTCTACAACTTGGCCAACCTATTCAAGTAAACGAGCTAAAATACTAACATGATTACATAGTCATTCATTTGTTGATTTAGCAGCTTGCAATTTTAAATTCTTGAATGTTTATGCCACTTTAGTTACTTCCTTCTCTTTTCGCCATTTAACTCTACTTGGCCATAGGTACCTCGACAATTGCAAGAGAAATTGCATTTGAAGCACTCACTTTAACATCTACTATGGTTTCTTCTATGATTTACTAATAACCTTTTGGCTGCAACGCTTCTAACTATGTCAGACTTCTTGTTACTAATGCTCAGTCAAATTTGAGACCTTTAGTGCTTAATTGTCAATAGTGTAGTTAAAATCACAGCTAATCAATGAGTTAATCTGTTAAAATGCAAGGTGAAGCATGTAAACTCAGACCACTGGGCTCCTACATGTCTCATGGAAGACCAAAGAGCCCAACCTGCATTTTCCATTGCATTTTAACCTATTTCTCAAACAATAGAAAAGTCATTAATTAATTGATTTGCATATACGAATTACCTGACTACTTATTTTCATTTCCCCCTTTTATTCTCAAATAACTATAATGGAGCATGTACAAAAGGAGACATAAAATAGTGAGTTTACGTTCTAGCTGGGTTTTGGGAGCGATTTTTATGGTTGTTGACTATAATGACATATCCACTAAACTTATTCTTGATTCTCATATCTGATTGTGAATGTCCCATGCGTGCACATGTGTTTAGAGATTTGTATATAGACATGTGTTTGTCTATAGACATTTTCTTAGCAAGAGTGACACTATTGAAGCATGATAACATATTTTCCTGATGGATGATTACTGATGGTTCATTGCTGTAGAGTTATGTTCTACCTCTTACATTTGGTTGTATTTTAGTTGTGACAATCTATTTGGACAAATATATCATTGGAGAGTGTTTACGTATGTACTTTAAAGTATACATGTGGACTATGTAACCTAGGTGCGAGGTGTGGGTGCAGGTGCCGGTACGGCACATCTCAAAAAATTTATGTGCGGCGGTAAGGCAACGGTATTTATTATTATTATTAATTCATTATTATAATATATTAATATATATAAACATACATGACAAAAAATTGTAAACATTATATATAATATATATTAATATTATTTGATATTCGAACAAATATCCAATCTTAGATATTTGTTTTAATAAGTAACATCTGATACAAGCGAGTTTATATTTGACTCAAATCTGATCCGGATCGGGCAAGGACAAGTAACATCCGATAGGGGGCCAGGACCAGACGTGGGTTCCCATTCTCTCTCCTCTTTGTCTCCCTTTTCCCTTTTCATTGCCCTCTCAATGCTCTCATTCCTCTTCCTCTTTGTTTCCCTTTTCGTTGCCCTTTCATTATGCAGGTGAGCATTGAATGCAGATAAGAAAGAAAGGTGGAGGAAGGAGCAGTGGTGGCTTTCACAGTTTCACTCCCGCAGGCAAGCTATCATGCCCTCTCACCCCCACACACTCTCTCTCCCTACCGCCCTGTCTCTCGCACTCTTCCTATCCCTACCGCCCTTTCCCCCACACTCTCTCTCTCCCTACTGCCCTGCCCTCTCTCCCACACTCTTCCTCTCCCTACCGCCCTTTCCCCCACACACTCTCTCTCCTACTGCCCTGCCCTCTCTCCCACACTCTTCCTCTCCCTACTGCCCTTTCCCCACACTTTCACTCTCCCTGCTGCCCTGTTTCCTTACAAGTGCGGTTTGGGTGCGACCGCTTGAGCAAGTGTGGCTTGGGTGCGAATCTCGGTCACACCCGCATTGTGTCGACGCAGGTGCGGTTCCATTTCTACCGCACTATGGTGACTTAGCATGTGGACAAGATATGGGAGTTATACCAAAACCCTCCCTTTCCAAGCAAACTTGATTTAGAGAGCTGCCATGATGACTCGAGCATTGCTTCTTCAAGTGACATTTAAGAAAAACTCTAGTTTGCAAGGAGAACATGAGCAGAAATTTCTCATTGAAGAAAGGGTCCAAACTTTCTCACTATTGATATTATATAGATTGTAGTCTTTTATATATTCTGAATGTAAGGTATACAAGGGGACAAGCTTGTTGTTTATTATGGTATGTTCTAACTAAAAAGAAAAAGTATGGATACCCTTTCCAATGTTATAAAGTTCACACACACACACACTATATATATATATATATATATATATATATATATATATATATATATATATATATATATATATATAGTAATGCCACATTTAAAAGATGTGCCACATAAACATGTAGATGATAACATGAAAGATCAAGGACTATAAAGTAATGAATATATGAAATTGTTAAAGGATGCAAAACAAGAATGGCATCCTCGATGTCTCAAATCCTTGAAGCTATCTATCATTATTCGATCATTTTACATAAAGTGCATGTGTCGATGAAGCAATAAATCATTTAATATGCTGTTAAAATTGGTACATGAAACATTTTGTGTGAGTGGCTAAAAGCCAAAGTAATTTTATGAGACAAAGTTGCTGCAGAAGTGGGGTTGAGTTATGATAAAATGGCCTTAGAAGTGCATGCTATTTTGGAAAATAACCTTCTACAAAGTTTGTGGTGCTTAAAGAAGGAGAGATGCAGTTGTAGTAAAATTTGAAAGGTTTCTACTAAGACTGTACAATACTTTCTAGTAATACCAAGATGTCAAAGAATGTACTTGTCTTCAAAGACTATTTTAGAAGTAAGATGGCATGATGTAGAGTAGGTTAAAGTTAGTACATTAAGATATGCTATTGATTCGTTAGCTTTCGAGATAAATTACATCCATCTTTTGCATTGGATAGTTGTAATGTTAGACTTAGTTTGACAAACAATGAGTTCAAGCACTTTCATACTTTGAGTATGTCATACTGTTTGCATCCCAAAATTTTTATTGGTTTTGGAGTGCTCCAGAAAAATGAGGTTTTGTTTTGAAATAGAGAAGAAAGAGATTCGCCCGTTGGTACGAGGATCGACCGTTCCCGGCGCCTTTATTGGGGGTAATCAACCCAAGGGCTATGATTATCATTGATGCATTTCGTTTTGACTTAAATATCTTTTTTATTCTATATGCGGTGTTGAAAAATATTGAAAGTTTGATGTTTCAAACTTTTGAAAAGATTTTTGAAGAGTTGCTTGAGAATGTGAAATATTTTGGAAAAAACTAGAATTGAAAAATCTTGTAAATATCATTTGAAAAACTTGAAAATCATTTTAGTGTTCTCTTAAGACTTTAAGTAAGTTTGAGATTTTGCTCTAATTCGGTTACCACCTAGTTAGAGCTTCATCTCATCTTGTTTAAGTTCTTTTAGAGATGTGATTGTGCTCATTTGTGATATTAAGTGAATGTGAATGCATGAATGCATTAATCCTATATGATTAAAAGAGAATGAAGCATTCCTACCACATCATTCATCTAAGGCATTCCTACCATATCATGCATCTAAGATTTTTGTTATAAATATTTTTGAATAAAAAGAGAAAAGTTTTTGAAAATGGAATAGAGTTGTAGACCCTCAAGCATGATTCTAATAGAGAAGAGAATATCATTTTAGAAAGAAAGAGAGATTTAAAACGGAATACACGTATATATATTTATATATACGTATATGAGAGTTTGTAAAAGGATATGTTAAATCATAAAAAGAGAATGACAAAGAAGGATATTCATGTGCACACATACGTATATAACATGTATATACACATATGTCTTCATGAGTATTAAAATCAAGAAATGAATTGAAAATAGCCAACTTCAATTTTTGATGTTGGCCGGAGGGGAACTTGGACTCATGCAAGAACCTAAGTTAAGTCTCCAAGGCCGTATTAAAGAAGTTTCTTTTGAAAATGTTTTGGAAAATATGATTTATATCTAAACATGAAATGTTATGATTTGGTTTACCACAATGGATATATTTCTTCCACCATTGGGTATGGAAGAAAATCAAACAATATAACGAGACACTCGTTCGGGTTCCTAATGGGGTGATTAAAAGGAAACTAGTGTAAAATGACATGCAAATGTATATTAACATGTACATATTTCGTAAGATTTTCCTCGGGTTGGACAAGTCCCAACCTCAAAAATCACAAGAAAAAATCCCAACCCCAAACACTCACTCTCATCGTGCATTGGCCCATATAAATGGAAGATTAGAATATCATGCATGAGCATCATTTCAAGCATGAATGATGAATGAAGACGATATATCAAGTATATTTTTGAAGATAAATGAATATATGAATTTTGTTCCGTCTTGCTCATACTCCTGGTGCACTCAAAGTAGCTCTTGATTGTGGATCATTTGAGCTATATTGCACGGCCATGGGAAAATAATGAAATGAAAAGGGAGAATTGCATACCTCGAATATGATTGATATTGGAAATGAGTCATGGGAAGATGAAGAAGAGAGAAAGAAATGAAATGAAATGAGATATTGGTCACGTACCTCTAATGAAAATGATTTAGAAGAGGAATTCTTACTTTGGTAGACAATTTGTTTGATGGGTTGTTGGTGAGCAGCGACTCTCTGGTTCACCTGAGATGCCAAGGCGGATTCACAACAGGTTTGGCTGCAACAACAAGACTCACAACAGCCAAGACTCTATGACTCGTTGGAATTGTGAAATCTTCAGGTACGACGTGGAGCCAACGAGGGAGTGAATCGGTGGCGGCAGAGGATGCGGAATAGGAACTGTTCCCGCGGCAGTCGCAGGTTTTGCGGTCTGAGCCTGTCGATGGACAGGGGGAGCTTCCAAGGGCTGGAACTTCCTCCACAGAGCTCGGATTTGGACGTGCTATAGCTCCTTGGAAAGGTGGAGAGGTCAGGAATGCAATGAAACTAGCGAGAGAGTGAACTAGTGACTGGAGCGGTCGGCAGAGGACGCGGAACAGGAACTGTTTTCGGGGCAGTCGCAGGTTTCGCGGTCTGAGCCTATCGATGGACATGGGCAGCTTTCAAGGGCTGGAACTTCCTCCACAGAGCTCAGATTTGGACATGCTATAGCTCGTTGGAAAGGTGGAGAGGTCAGAAATGCAATGGAACTAGCGAGAGAGTGAACTGGTGACTGGAGCAGTCGGCAGAGGACGCGGAACAAGAACTGTTTTCGGGGCAATCGCAGGTTTCACGGTCTGAGCCTATCGATGGACAGGGGCAGCTTTCAAGGGCTGGAACTTCCTCCACAGAGCTCGGATTTGGACGTGCTATAGCTCGTTGGAAAGGTGGAGAGGTCAGGAAGATGAGGAGCCCACTGTTGTGATTATCGGATGCCAAGATTTGAAGATATGGTTTGCTGAGCAGAGCTATATTCTGCTGTCGCAGGAACAAAAGTTTCAAAAACCGGCGTCGGTTCCAGTCAAGCTTGGGCTCGTTAGAACCGCAACAATCCGATGATGTTGTTGGTGCAGTATCACAGTGATTGGATGTTGGAGGTGACAGCGCCACCCATTTTATCAGCCGTTGTTTCCTTCCTCGTGCGAACAGGGGAGGGTTACAGCAGGCACCTGACCGGTGGCAGGAAATCAGTTGATTCCATTCGGTGGGATCCACGGCAACGGGCAAGCTTGGGCTTGTTGGAACTGCAGGAAGATGAGGTACTGACCTGAACACTTTGATGGCGTTTTGACATTTTTGGTAATCACGGCGTTGGTTTGAACAGAGCTGTCGGAATACTCTATTTCAGGATAGGGGTGGCTGGAGATTGAGAGATTTCGACCGGCAGAACTGTGTAAATTTTTTTTAAGATGATTGAAAGAAGCTCCCATGGTTGGAGAAGAAGAAGAGAGAAATGCAATGAGAGGCAAATCTTCAAGTGATGAAGCATTAGAAATCCCCTAAGAGTTAGCCCATGTCCAAGAGGGAGGATAATGGATTAATTTATAGATATTTAGGAGCTAAAATTTGAAATTTGAATTCAAGAATTGAATTCAAGAATTGAATTCAAGAGGGAAGAGTTTTAGAGTCAAAATTCGAATTTAGGATTTGAATTCAAGAGGAAGGAATTTTGGAGCCAAAATTTAAAATTTGAATTTGGCTTTGGAATTCTCGATTTGGATCTAAACTTGGATTTAAAATTTATTTTAAAAATAATAGACCCAAAATTTTAATAGCCCCCTCCTTTTTTGAAAAAATTGGGGTGATTACACATATTGTGTGTAGTCAGTTGCTTTTGTTGTATATAACTTGCCACCATAAATGCGCATAAATTCTCCTAGAGAAGAAATAGATGTCTATTTACAACCACTAATTGATGAATTAAAGTTATCATGCCGTGTTCATGTAGAAACTTATGATGAAAATTAAAATCAATTTTTTCAAATGCAGGTCACAACCTTGTATGCAATAAATGATTTGTCAACTTATGGAGACTTATCGGGATATTGTACAAAGGAAAAATTAGCATGTCTTATGACTTTATATGTCACAAAGATATACGTTCTTATTGGCCAAAAAATAGTAATCAGAAATGCTATATATGTCATCAAAAATTTTTCCCTACACATGTTCATTTGATGGAACTGAAAAAACTAGAAGTGCTCCTCTATCTATTTATAGATTGACACATTGAAAGAAGTGGATCATGGATAATTATCATATAATTAAAAAAACATATTTTTTACTCTGCCATATTGGAAGCACAACTTGTTATGTCGTAATGCATATAGAAAAAATGTGTGACAATATAATTGACATATTGTGAATATGTAAGGGATGCCAAAAGATCACTACAATTCTCATTTGGACTTACAAGTAATAAATATAACTCAAAGACTTCATCCACAATAATAGAAGTGGTAAGATATTTTTGCAAGCAACATGTTCTACTATGAACAAAAAAAAAGTTATATTCTGCAAACTCTTGAGGCATTTAAAGTTTCTAGATGGTTATAAATCAAATATCTCAAGACATGTATATAAATGGTTCTAAATTATTAAGTTTAAAGTCATGATTGTCATATACTGATTCATCCAAAAGGGTAAGTGTAGTGTTGATTGAGTTATGCATATTCTTGAAAATATTATATGCCAAAGTTGGAAAAAAAAGATGAATTAAAGTATTACAAGAAAAAATTATCTTGATGCTATGTCGTTTGAAAAAAAAATTCTTCTTCCATTTTTGACATCATGATTCATCTATCCATTCACTTAGTCCATGAAGCTTACTATGTGGACCTATGGAGTATTGTTGGTGTAACACCCTAAAAATTTAGTCATGTATTGAAGATTGTGAAGGATCTTCAAGGATTTATGAAGGGGTTATTACATAATCGGTTGTCCAGGTTCTTAACTTTTTTGGAGTTGGAGCAGAAACTGCTAGGAGGCGGGCTGGGATCCACCGAACCAAGGGCCTGACTCCAAGAGTGGATCTGGTTGTTATAGTTGGATGTATCTACTGACAAGTAAATGCAAACAATGCTTTATGTTATTTCAATTTATGATTTGTATTAGCTTGTAGATACCAATTTTTACAATGATCTTCTATTTAAGGTATTTACTCAAATTCAAACATACATGTATAATAAAAGTCAACTTTGGTAGATGAAAGTCTGACTTTTTTTCTTTAGGCACTTGTGCGGTGTATGAATATGCTTTAATAAGCATAAAAAAAGTTATGAGGATGCTGAGTTAATACAAAGTTTCACATACTTTTTGAAAAGTCTTTTTTTGGTAGCATATGAATTGATTACTAATGGACAACTAAATGCTCTAACATGTACATATATGTATTTCTTTTTCAATTATACAATGGTGATGCCACTATATCTTCAGTAAAATATCAATTTTAACTAAATTTTAAGCTGTGAAATTATTATATATATATATATTCACTTTGTTGCTTTTCTAATAGGTGGCATTTTAACTTGTTGAAAAGACAATATTATAAAAGGCCTCATGAGATTGAGTGGCTACACAAATCCAATTTTCTAAACCGGTTTGAAATTCATGTAAGTTATATTTTAGACATTTACTTTCAATCCAATTTTAAATACATATTTTTTTTGTACAATTTATCATTATTTGTTATGGATTCATTAGTTATGGCAACATGGTACAAACCCATAAGTGGATGATGAGCTTATATGCTTATTGCAATATCCTTAGAAGGTAGTGACAAAATATCAAGGTTTAATCGTAAATGGTTTTTGATTTCATACATCTAAAATAGAAGGGTAAGAGAAAAATCCAAAATAGTGAAGTTGTTATTGCATAAATTTTGAGTTTCTCAAGTGCAAGAGATATAAATGTAATTGTTAACAAAGTTGTCTACTATGATATCATACAATTGTCTTTGAAGTTGATTACTATATAAACTTGAAGTTCATTTTGTTTAAATGTAGATAGTTTGATGTTTGAAGTTCACATTATGAAAACACAAAAAAATAAGTTTAACTTTGTGCTTGTGAACTCTAAATATGCATGCCCGCATCTCAAATGGATCAAGTTTTCTTATGTTGAAGATCCTGTTGACACAAATTAACAAGCTTTGTGAAAGTGGGACCACAAGAATTATTTGATGTGCGAAGATAATAAACTATGTCAAATGAAATGACTAATGAAACAAACTTAGATTTTTGAGATATTGAATCTTTAAGTCTTGAAATACCAGAGGCAGTTGATGATGTTATTTTTTTTTATTTGAACATATATGATAGCTATATCTATCAACACATATTTTCCACTCAATTGAGATACCCAAAAATGTAATGTTTTAATAGTATAATTATTCTATTCTATATTTTAAAACTTGATCGAAACATATTAAATATGTTGCTGAAACTATCTTTGTAATATATGAATCTTCTTCCTTCATTTTGACGGACTATGTATCCAACAAATTTGTCTTTATGATTAGTTTTGAATTTGATTTGATAATTGATCATGAACAACAATATGTGCCTTTTATATTCCATGAGTTCTATATAGTTGGATGTATTTGTTTAATATGATCTAACACTTATTTTCTTTGATATGATGTATATTTCATGTGATTATAGATATTTGATGCTGAATTATTTCATCAAATGACATCAAGTAGTCAAGAGTTTCAAGCAAATGAACCGGTATACATATAAATTATTTCTAAATAGAAATATTATGACTTCTTTAAGTGAATGTTTTATTCTTTTGATGATATATATAAATATACGCCAATCATCTCAATAAAAGAAGACAAGAGGTCCTTTGTATGTTTTAGATACTATGAGGCTGAGATCAAAACAAAAATTCTAGGTCCACATGAACAGGCACAATACTTTATACATATGTAAATTAGCACAAAACCTGTAGATAACACTACTCACCTATTTCACATGAAGAACATTACGTAAGATATGCAAGGATGACATATGAAAATGTGTCATGACAATGACACATTTTCTTTTTTCCATTCTCATAGTTGAATAACAAAAATATATATTACTAGAAGTTGTTATATTGCAGGACAAATCTGAAGGTCTCAAAATTACCATAACTTAGGTAATGATCAATATGCAAAACTATGGAGATGTTGGATATCTAAGTTGAAGAAACTTTACAAACATTAAAACATTAGGGATCTGTATGAAGCATTGTAAGGTCTCGATCCTTGAAGACCAATGAATTACTTTGATTAAATGTTTCAAACTAGGAGATCAAGAGCCAGTGTGTGGTTAGTTTGTATTTAGTTTCAACTTATTCAAGTGTCTAATTTTTTTAAGGAGCAAAGTGCAAGAAATAACAGAAGAGGTCCTCAAGATCCAAGTGAAGTAATTATCTTGTAATAGTTAAATATTGTGATTGATCATTGTAGTTCAACATTATTTAATGGGTGTGTTATTGATCTATCTTTTGTATTTAGAGCTGCGATTTGGATGTGGATATGGATATTGGGATCTGTTTTGGACCTAGAGCTGAAATTTGCATCTGAATATGGATCTTGAGATCTCTTTTGGATATGGATCGAAGATTTGGATGTGAATATGTATCTGTTTTGGATATGGGGTTGAGATTTGATTTGGATATGGTCTAGGGGTCTGCTTTGGATCTAGAGCTGGGATTTAGATCTAGAGATCTGTTTTAGATCTGGGTATGGGATTTGGATCTTGGGTTCTCTTTTAGATCTTTGTATGAGTTTCTGGACTAGATCCAGAAAATAAGTTTAAATTGAGGTTGGGCGATGTTCGAAGTCTGAAATTAGATCCAAATAAGTCTCAAATAAAGTTTATAGTCAAATCAAAGAAGAAATTGATCATAATTAGGAGAAATTCAAGTGTTTGAGGCTGAAAATTCTTGAAATTTCTTACAAATTTATCCGATGTTGTTCAAAAACATGCTAGTATAAACTTATGAAAATATTGGCCTCTCATTGTTGCTAAGCTGGTGTATGCCGTGCTTAATGGCAAAGATAAGCACCACAAATTTTGATCAACAAAAAATCTGGTTAGAAAATTAAAATATAGGAACTGTATTTCTGGTTTAACCCTAAAATTGAATGAGTTGTTTGAGCTTATGTTGCAGGCTTAACCTTTTGCTGACACAAGTTTGCTGAAATTGAGTTCAGGTTTAAATCTTTGCTTGAATGGATTGTTGGCTTGCATCTCAGGTTTAACCCTCATCACCTTGAATACCATTGTCAAAACAATGAATGAGACCAAATTGTTCCTACATTGGTTGTGATATGAAGACTTCCTACCACCTCAAGTGCCTCATGGTAAAGTTTTTGTTGTCACCAAAGGCTGGATTTTAAATTTGCTTAGTAAAATCCTGAACCTAGTGGTTGGGTTGAACTTTCTTTGAAAAGCCATTCACTAAACGGCTAAGTTATGCATGCTCCATAAGATTCATTTGCCTTGCGACATGGTTGAGCTAGCTTTAAAATGCCTCAAACCTACTGACATGGTTGCACTTGATCAAACCCTCAACTAGTAGCAGAATTGAATTGATTGAGCTATGAGCCATTTTTAGATGGATAATGATGATTTGAAAGTTTGTTTGAACAATTCTTATGGAAAAATATTTGAGAATAAAAGTGATTTTTAGAAAATGCCTCCAAATATTCAAATATAAAAAAATGTTCCAATGTATTGGTAAAGGATTGGTAATTGATGTCTTGGGTTGGGATTGGAGCAAAAAACACAATGAAAAGTGCCATAGCCTCCAAATTAGGTAGCATTTGACCACGTCAGCCCTCCACCAAATCCGGCAATTCCCTAGCCGCTCACCCTATCCCTTCATTTTAGGAAGTCTATCCCTAATGCATCCCACCTTAGACAACCTTGCTTCACGTGTGTCTTTTCCTATGCATTTGGAAAGTAGCCCCCACGGTCCTAAGGCAACTCATCCCTTTGTTGCCAAGTGTCCCAAACCTACCCTAATCGGCTAAACCCAAGCCGCAGCTACTCTCTCACCCTTTCCTGCCATTTCGGGCATTGTAGCATTCTCGTGCCCTACCCTATTCCACTTGACCTAGTCCACACCTACCGAATCAACCCTAGCCTCATTTGAACCTAATCCTTGACCTAGTCAAACCCAATCTGGGCCCACCTTATCCAACCTCGCTTTAACCCACCTATAGCTAGGCTTGATTGAGCTATAGACCGAGCTCATTTCCGTAGTTAGGAATTCCCCGAGCTCTAGACCGAGCTCTTTCCATAGCTAGGTTATTCCAAGCTTCAGACTGAGCTCCAAGCTTCTCCCAAGGCGCCCCCCCTTGATGATAGGCCTCATATGTGGTCTTCGGCTCGTGACCCTCTCACTAGGTGACCGCGACATCATCGGGCATCTTCGGCTGCACACGCCGACACCAAGCGTGGCCATCACAAGCCGCAACAGTAGAAGTGCGACGGCGCCATCGGCCTTCTCTCCGACCACTCCCATCCACCTTCGTAGGCGGCCTCGGCTCTTCCAGCGAAGCAAGGACCCCGCCTTGGTGGGTTTGTCACTCTCCTATCGACGATAGGTGCTAAGGAATGCATCCATCTTTGGTTCTTGAAAACGGGCACCAACATCCGACATCTACCCTACCAAATCAACTGCGAAAGCAACTACACTGCTGAAGCAAAATGCTAGAAATCAGACTTCTACTGAATTCAAAAACTACCTACAAAGTCTTCAGTTTACCAGCTGCACTTTCTGCCATGTGTGTGCTAAGGGAGGCGGAAGTGGTCCCGCCCGTTACCACGCTCGCCTGGCGCCTCGGTAACTAACTCTTGCTCTCAGCCGAGCTCAAAGATGGGGCCTAAACTGTCGCGTCCACCTGACGCCTCCTCAGCAACTTCGAGCTCAAGCTCCCTAGGGTCGTGCGAAGTGCACCCCCACAGTCTAGACTGTTTTCAGGCAGTCAATAGACTAACACATAGGTATATCAAATGGTAGAATTCTGCCTCCAAACTTGGTCAGTGTGAGGATACGATAGTTATCTAACTATCATCCAAATTTGAGCCCAATTCGACCTTGGGAAGCCTTCAAACCAACTAAATCTTCCTGGCAGACTGTCACCCGGACAGGTTCTATCCCCCCAGCCTGTCAGTCTGGTATAGGGCTAAAAATCCAAAGATTTTGGAAGAATCACGCCTGATACCCTATACGACTTTAAAACACATATAATTACAAAGATTTTGACCAAGTTTCAGCCACTTTTGAGGTTGTTTGCCCCTCGAAATGACATGTAAACTTCTGCTGGCTGTTATAAACAGAAAACCGCTGACTGTACTACTAACACCGAAACGCCAAAACTGTTGTTCTAACTCTATCGACCACACTGACGCTGCGCTGCCCGTGTGTTCGTAGAAAAGGGAGACGGGTTGGCCCGCCTACTACCTCACTCACCTATGGCTTGGTAGTCCCGCCTCGCTATCGGACAGGGTGAAAAGGTAGAGCCTAAATCACCGCGGTTGTCTGACGCCTTGGTGACGCACCTCAAGCTCAGCTACCTTTGGGTGTGTAAGGCACACAACCCTATTCTTGACAAGGAATGTAGCAAAAAAAGCTGTGAACTAAACTGAAAAAGTCCGTGGTTGGTTCTTCAGGTTCCAACTGACTCACTCTCTATGCTGACTGACATGATTCTGCCGAAAGTCGTGCTGAACTCTTAAAACTAAATCTTCCAAAGTCAAGTTCTCACAACTGTCGACTGAACCTGAAGACGGCTCTGATACCAATTGTTAAGATTGGTATCAGAGCCTACAAACCAAGCCCGAACCAATGGGTAGGCTAACCCTCTTGCAGTCGTGTCTTTAGCCAGTGGCCTCCGAAGTACCACGAAGTAGAGCAAGGGCCGAAGCCGGGCTAAAAGAAAACTAACATGCAAAAACTACCACCCTATTTTCTATAGGGAGTTGAGGGGAGTTACCGGTGAAGTCCAGCTTGGCAATACTGTCCCCCGGGTATTGCAGCTTCACGAATGAGAAATCCAACGTTGAAGGCTGCCCGCCAGTTGAAGCCGCAATGGTGGCTGCCGCCTGCAGCCGGGTGTCGCCGATGGACGCCGAGAAATGTCGACCGCTCATGCCCAGGGAAGACCGAGAGGGGCCGGGACGCCGTAGTCGCATGCTGTCGGAGGGAGCTGTATGCTTGGCTAACGGTGCTGAGGATGCCGTTGCACGGAAGGGGACAACCACTTGTTGTCGGGGGTGCCTAAGGAAGCTCCACCAAAATTGCCGAGAACGCCGATGCCGCTGATAGGGTTCGCGGGCAAGGAGTGCTGAGGGGTTAGCTGAGGGAAGCTCGGCAATGCCTTCCTGACGCCGGGTGTGGCTCGGCCACGCGCACCTGGGTGACCTACGACGTTGCTGCTGTCGGCGAGGGCAAGCCGCTTAGTCCAGCTAGAGCGTTGGCCTAACCGATGAATGAGCCTAGTCCTATCTAAGGCTGGGGTAGGGCTCGGTTGGATAGGGCTCTAGGGCTAGCTTAGTCAAGACGGAGAGTGAGGTTAAAGTCGGCTAGGTGAAGTGGGCTTAGCTCTGTTTGAGATGCATAGACTCGCAATTGCTTTTGTTACGTCTCGGGATAGAGTTTGAATCGAGACACTTGATGTATATAAGCCTTGTAATTAGGGTTTTTCCATTATGCTTAATGATGAATTGAATTGAATTTCCATTTGGCGTCAATTTTTTCTATCCCCTCTTGTCGTCATCCTCCTCCCTCACGTGCCACCTTCATCCCCACGGCGTTTTTTCCCTTCTTCTCTTTGGCTGAATCCGGTGAGTTTTGCCAGCATTCCCCTTTCATTCTCTACCACAACTTCCTCTATCTCAGCCTCCTCTCTTCTAAAGTCCCTTCTTCCATGCCCGTTGGAGTAACGGGCTGAAGATCTTAAGAAGAAGCTCACGGGCAGCCTCCTGACAACCTCATTTCACATTTTACAAACCCAACCAGCAAGCAACGAGGATCATGGTGCATTCCTCAATTATAAGGAGGCTTAGAGGCCGGATCTTATACCAAGAAGACTGCGGTCAAGCAGAATACACGTGAATCTGGTGTTCGCCTTCTTCAGCAGCAATACGACCCTCTTCTAGCGGCTTAGGTGAAATATTGATCATTACTCGGTATTTCCCTAAACCCTAGAAATGGATTTACAATTTCGGCAAGTAGAAGTTGAATATCCCCGCCGCAAGAAACAAGTTCAGACACGTCGAGTGCTCGGGCAAACATCCAGAAATACCCATCTGTTCAAACAGCGAGATCTGAAGATCTACTGGGAGTTAGAGGATGTGCCATATTTCTGGCCAACAATTGGGAAATTTCGGCATGGACCTGATTGCCCTTCATCATCAAAAGAAGACATTTTATATCAGGGCTATTTTGGACATTAACCGGAGGAGCGCACTAGGGTTTTCAGCCCTAGCTGCCAGTGCAAGCTCGCACCTTCCTTGGCCCCTGATCCTCATTTGGTAAGTTCATCCACTTTCCTTCTTGTGTTTAATCCTTGCCCTCCATTGTAGCCATGTGTCCTTCATTCCTCTTTCCAAATCCACGCCAATCTCACCTGGACCCACCTCTAATCGGCCAGCCTCCCACGCGTCTTCCTTGTCCTACATCTGATGAAAGTCCACTCAATGCTCCCCAATCCTTTCCTATTTTACCTCACTCGGTTTGACCTAGTTCCACTTTCCTTAAGTTGCCTCCCATCCTAACTCTTCCTATTGTCCATGTGTCCCTCATTGAGAGAAGGAGAAGATCTCGGCTAGATCAGGTGGCCACTTACCAAGTTGGCGCAATCACCTTGTGCCCATCTCATCCTACCTTTTAGGAAGGTCCTCCACGCACCAAACCCCCTTACCTTTTTGGCATTTGGTGCAACCTCATCCCCTCCATCATTTTAGGCAATCCTCCAACCGAGTCATACTTCCCTTTCCTAGTTTGTAGCCAGCCTTACTCATCCCTCTCCCTACCCTTTAGGCGACCTCGTCGCCTTGACTCCAACTTAGGTAGCATTTGACCACGTCAGCCCTCCACCAAATCCGGCAATTCCCTAGCCGCTCGCTCTATCCCTTCGTTTTAGGAAGTCCATTCCTAACATGTCATACCTGTTAGGCAACCTTGCTTCACGTGCCTCCTTTTCTTACACATCCGGAAAGTAGCCCCCACGGTCCTAGGGCAACTCATCTTTTCGTTGCCAAGTGTCCCAAACCTACCCTAATCGGCTAAACCCAAGTCGCACCTACTCTCTCGCCCTCTCCTTCCATTTCGGGCATCGTAGCATTCTCGTGCCCTACCTTATTCCACTTGACCTAGTCCACCCCCTACCAAACCAACCCTAGCCTCATTTGAACCTAAGCCTTGACCTTGTCAAACCCAATCTGGACCCTCCTTACCCAACCTCGCCTTGACCCACCTATAGCTAGGCTTTATTGAGCTATAGACCGAGCTCATTTCCATAGTTAGGAATTCCCTGAGCGCTAGACCGAGCTCCAAGTTTCCTCTTTCCTTGGCTAGGTTATCTCGAGTTCTAGTCCGAGCTCCAAGCTTCTCCCAAGGTGGCCCCCTCTTGAAGATAGGCATCGTACGTGGTCTTTGGGTCGTGACCCTCTCACTAGGCGACCGCACCATCTTCGGGCATCTTCGACCGCACACGCCGACACTGATTGTGGCCATCACAAGCCGCAACAGTAGAAGTGCGACGGTGTGATCGGCCTTGCCATTCCCATCCACCTTCGTAGGCGGCCTCGACTCTTCCAGCCGAGCAAGGACGGACTTGCGGCGAAATCTTCTAGGCATCCCTGTCGGCCACTATAGCAGGCGGCTGCGGCATCGTTGGTCCCTCACAACAGGACAACGTTGGCCAACCACTTGGCCCTTGTCAAATATCGTAACGGCCTTGGCACGTCCAATCAAACTTGGACGACACTCCAACAGCAGCAGCGACGTCAGCACTAGATAAAGCCGGTTTGCTTTGGCTCTTCATCCATGTAGTTGTAATACACCGGGTGCGGCTTAGCCATGGGACTTCACCCGGTGTCTTTGTTGGTTGAATCGAGCTAGCCTCGGTCGGTATATTCCTTACCTCCCTATAGATACGTGGGCTGGTTGTTTATCCTGTATTTGATTTAGCACGGGTTTGGCAATTGTTGTTCCTAGCGGTGCCTCGGAGGCACTTGGCCAACGACACGAGCCTGCCTAGGGTTGGGTGTGGTTTGTTCGTTTATGTTTGATTTGCATGGTTTGTGAGGTTTGATTTGAGTGAGTTGTGTGTGTATTCTTGTAACACACGTGTTTGTACTGACCTACCCAATTTACTGTAGTAGGAAGAATATCTCGGGTTTTGGATTACTCCTACTTGTACCTCGTCCTATGGGTTTTGCGCTGGGGTCCTATTCGGTCGGGTAGATATTTGTATATACTTGTTTAGGATTTCGATGATAGGTTCGACTTTTCTAGTCGCAACCAGACAGCTTGAAACCGAGGTTTTCATCCTCGGTTTTGGGCCTGTCACCTTTCTCGGAGTCCAGCCATTTGCGGCACTCATTCCGACCACGCATCGAAACCGAGGTTTTCATCCTCGGTTTTGGGCCTGTCACCTTTCCCGGAGTCCAGCCATTTGCGGCACTCATTCCGACCATGCATCAAGCCTCCGACCAATCCCAAAGGCATCGCCCAAAGGAGATTCAACTTATGCTCAAGTCCTGCACGAAACCATGCATTTTCAGGAGAGATCTAGCCCCCACCAGATTACAGCTAAGTCCGGCCACCGATGTCTCTTTTTCGACCGGCGTGGTCCTTTTCAGAAGTTGATTTATATGCCCTTGCATGGAGGATTTCATTAATAAATATCTTAAGATTGCGTGAGGGCATAGTTGTCATCGAGAAAGAGTGCAATTAAGTGCCAACCCTTGCCGCCAGCCCGGAGCTCACGCTTAGCTCCTCGTCCGTCCATCATCCACACGTGGCAGCCATCTAAGAGGCCACGAGCAGATTGCCCCTACGTCTCCTACCTTTTAGGAACTGGACCGAGTCTTGTGCGGGCCACTTCCTCCACGCGCGTCCCACCACATCACTCTCCCCACATCTCACATGCCACCTTCATCTCCCCTCGCGCCACTTGTCCCACTCGCCCCTTCTCCTTAGGAATATGAAGACCAAGTCTCCCTCTCGCCACCTTGCCACTTCTCCACCTATTCCGGAACCCTAGCCTCCACTCGCCACACTCCCTAGCTTTTAGGACAAGTCCCGCTCCACCTGGTCACTACTCTATTTTGCAGGAAAAGGCACCCATCTCTCTCACAACCCTAGCCGCCACCTATCCATAACCGTTAACTACCCTAAACCCTAACCACTACATGCACCTAGCCTATTCCGAGCCCTCCTAACTTAGCCCGCGAACCCAGCTAGCCCAGTCGGCTCAAACCTACTTCACCCGAGCACACCCCAATCGGACCCAAGTCGGCCTCGACTGAACTCATCTCACCTACCCTAGGCTAAGTCAACCCGGGTCCAGACTTGACCCACTTACCCGAACCTACCTCTTGACCCTCACAACCCATGAGAAGATCAAGAATAAGAAGGCCAGTAGAAACCCTCTAGCCCCTTTAGCCTCCATTAGGCAACAGCCTACCCGCAGTCCTTTCTGGGTCCTCTACAGCACCCTCATCGTCGACCTCAGCCTACCGCTCCATCACAGTCTCGGTCAGCATCCTCGTCATCGAGAGTTCCTGCATGCAGTCTGCCGCAGGCGCTCATTCCTCACCTTTGCCTCTCTCCATCTTGTAGACTCATGGGTGGGAGTTTTGAATTTTGTGTTTGTGCTTGGACAATGGTAAGAAATTCATTTTGGATCGCATAGTCGCGAATTTGTTTTAGGTCTAGGATTGGGTTTGGGGTTTAAAAATTTAAATCCAAATAATTGAGAATTTCGTTTGGGTGAAAATAAAATACACCGCTTTTGGAAAATTTTGGGGTGATAACGAACAATCACCAGAAATACCTATTCCTACACACATCCTGTAACGCTCATTTTTTTTAATTTCAGATCGGGTTGGAGCAAGTCCAGACTGGACCCGAAACCTATTGCTTGAGAGCCCGACGCAAGGGTTCTTCTCCCTCGTCTTTCTCTCTTCTCCCTCGTCTTCCTCTCGGTTCCCCCTTTGTTGCCCTCTCAGCTGCAGGCAACCCGACACAGAGAAGAAGGAGACAAAAGAAGGAACGGCAGCGACAATGGTGGCGCTAGGGGTGCGTATCGGGCCGGGCCGGGCCGCTCAGCCCGGCCCGACCTCCCGACTCCCTTCCCCCTCCCCTGGCCCCTTTCCCCCCGCCTCCCGACCCCCTTCTCTCTCCCCCCCCCCCAGGGTTCTCGTTGACGGCCTACACGGCAACAGAGGAGGAGGGGGAGCGGCGAGGGAGATGGAGGAGGAGGGAGAGGGAGAAGGGGAAAGGAAGAGGGAGAGGGGGAAAGGAAGGAGGGGGAGAGCGGATAGGAGGAGGGTGGGCGGAGAGGGAGACAGGAAGGGAGAGGGAGAGGGGGAACGGAGAGGAGGAGGGAGAGGGGCGGAATTGGGCCGGGTCGGCCTATCGGGCCCAGGCCCGGCCCGGGCTGGATTTTCGCGGCCCGACGCCCAGGCCTAGGTGGCGCTTGAGGTGAGCCCTATCGTTCCCCTGCCTCTTTCTCTCTTCTCTCCTCTTCTTCTTTCTTCTCCTCCTCTCTCTCTCATTGTTTCTATCGTCTCCCCTCTCAACCGCACAACCTCCCTCCTACACAACTCTCTTCTTTTCTTTGCATTCTCTCTCTCTTCATCCCTCTCACCCTCTGGTCTACCTCTCCCCTCTATTCGAACCTTCTTTGCTCGTTCCCCTCTCTACGTGCAACCCTGGTAGGGTCTGCCCGAATGCGGCCTCGAAATTCCTAAAGTGCCGTCAAAGGCCCTCTCCAAGATCTAGGAGAAGGTTGCCGATCAAGGGTTTAAAAGTTAAATACAAAGAGTGGTTCCCACTGGACAGTCACCCCGGCTCAAGAATAAGTCAAGACAATACAAGAGTGGCTTACCCAATCCCAGCTTGAACCTACTACAATTGACTAGAAGAGGTGTGAAGCTTAATACAACTTGCAGCAATACAAGAATCACTCTCCTCACTCAACATTCATCAAACCATTCAAACCACCATGTCATACAATCCCTATTCGAAACAAACCATGCCCTTATCCCTAGGTGGTCTACAACCCGAAAATCGTGTCCTTGGCAAAGTGCCTTGGAGGAATTCCAGCCAGTTGTTAGTGCCAATGGCGGTTTAGAAAGCAAAGAACTCCCCTTCCCACGAATCTATAAGGTGATCTGATGTTACCTCTCAAGGCCTCGCTTAGGGACTCCTCGAGCTTCACCAAAGGTGATAACCGGCAGCAATAGGGCTGCTCCCTTTGGTATTTCCAGCAACGTCCACCTTACGTCGAGCCAAAACTCCTCCTTAGACAGAATTAGAACAAGAGAGATCAAGTTCTACTCGGGTAAACAAATGAGAGAAGGAGGTGTGAATCTAGTCACCCAATCGAAGATTAACCCCTAATTGAATTGTGACGATGTAGGGGGAAGCAATCGCCAATGTCGCTTGACGGAAGCGGTTCATTCTCTCCTTCGGGCTGCAATCTCCCAGGGGTAGGTGTTGAAGCCCACGAACTCCTAGCTGGAATCAAGATATGAGAGACAAAACCAGCAAGTATCAAGGTATAGAAGCGAAAAGTAAATCAACTTCTAGATGAGGATAGTCGTCACCCGTAAGACCAATTTAACCCCAGTCTTTTGTAATGAGAGGGGGATGCAATCGCCAGAGCGCCGGTGGACATTGAGGCAATCCTCAAGTTACGCTCATTCTCCTCCTTTCACGATCTCTCCTAGCCACGGTCCAACTACCTCCACTTGCATGGTTCATTTGGAAGAATCACAATAGAGAGAGAGCAATCAAGAACTTATCAAACGAAAGTAGGAACTCAAGAGGTAGATGTACTTCACCAGATTCGCATATGACCCCTAGGAAGTAATGTGGATAGGGGGAAGTAAGCTTAGGAAGCACCTAAGCACACATGTCTTCCTTCTTTCCGACAAGTGATTGAGCTCCGGCGAGGAATGTTAGTTAGACTCCAGTGGATCAACTCCATCCTAGCTCACCACGGCTCCTCGATAGCTCCAAGGATGGTAGTCCTCTTCCTCATGCGGATTAGGGATGAGAGGCCTTCCCAAGACGGATGTGAGACTCCTCCTAGGATCGTGGAAGAATCTCCCTTGCTTTCTGGGGAATGATATTTGAGGATCTCGTGTGATTCCACTTGCCTTTTTCGGAGTGCGTCTAGGTTCAACACACCTAGTCCCACGAGTCAAGCCTTTCCCTATTTCGTAGGAGAGGAAATAGGAAAGGGAATCTCGCAAGATTGGAGTGCAAGCCGATCCTCGCCACGTGTAAGGTCCAAATCTCCCAAGAATCTTCAAGGATATGGTGGAAATCTGATCTTAGGTGGAAGGTGTCTAGATGCAATGTATCTAGTCACAATTCGAATCATTTCCTATTTTGTAGGAATGGAAATAGGAAGGAGATCTCGCTCAAGAGGGGACGAGCTGCTCTTGCCCACGTGTCCTCGTCTCTACCTGCCACCTAGTCCTTCCCCTTTTGAGTGGTGTCCAGATTCAATGAATATCCACGTGTGGGAGATATTCTTTCCAAAAGAATAGAGGACGGATAAGGAAGATGTGCCTTCCTTTTTGGAACGGGCGGATACTTGGCGTGCCTTCCTTGTGTCTTGCGGCGCCTTCCACAAACTTCACCCTAGCTGCTGGCACCTCCCTCCACGTGGTGCCACCTGGCCTCCCGAGATCAGCTGCGGATCTCACTTGCCCAAAATCTTCGCCAATGGATTTGGAAAGGGTTGGAGGCGCTAAGACTTTCCTTTTGAACACCCATATGCATTAGGGCTTCCCGGACTGCCTCGGACGACTTTGCCCATGCTTAACATTAATTAATCCAAGTAAGACTAAGATACAATAGGGACAGACTGGGAACTAACCACCCAAATGTCAGATCTGGCTGAAAGTTGTCGGATCTGGCCGGAATGCTGCTTGGAAAACTGGGTTACACCATGAAAACCGGCGAACAGGCCGACAAGCTACCAGAACTTGCAGATGATGATTCGATGGTCAACTCCAAATACCTTGATTTATGAATATGTTGTAGATATTTTGATTACGAATCCAACGGTATAAGGCTTGTTTGAAAACTCTGCCAGAATCGCCAGAAACAGCCTCTGCAAGTGGCGGTTCTGCGACGGCTGCGCCTGAGCAGTGGTGGCGGAAACAGTGAAATTCCATGACAGATTTGACTACCTTTCGGTAGTCCGATCTGCCTGAAATTTTAGTATGTTGTAGATAAGGTTGAGATCTTTCCAACGAGCTATAGCATGCCTCGTAACTCTTGGTAGATCTTCAAGAATAGCCTTTGGATCAGAGATGTATCCAGGCGCTTCCTTCATAAATCCGAGAATCGCCTCTCCGTGTTTTCTCTCCTTCCTTCCGTGCTCTCTCTTCTTTCTTCCTTTATTTCAACCCACGAGATACACTCCAGATTTGCACGGTTGGGAATGATTCTTCTTCCTTACCTAGCCCTGGTGTTGCTTTGATCGATCAAGGTGTTAGACTGCTGCCTTAACAGCTGAATGCACTGAGACCTTTCTCCACCCCACGCGACACTAGATCTTCGCTCCAAGACAATACCGATTGAAGAAGCTTGATTTAGGCGAGTTTGACCCTGGATGCTCAAACTCCTCTCTCATTGATCTTCTTGGGATGGGTAACCAAAACACTTCTGGCCAAGTATCAAGAAGAGAAGGTACTTAGCTCATTGAAGAAAGTGATTTGCCGGTGGTCGAAGGTGAAGGTTGATGCCGGACGTCAGAACCACAGACGCCAAGCCCTCTTCTCCAACCCTATGGATCAATCGCCCCTATCCTCCTTCGTGTTCAAAGAGAATGCACGGTTGTCCACTCAAGGAATGCTTGATTCGGGTTTGTTGTCGATATAAGGTGTCAATGTTTATTGATCTCACGGCTTGGTGAGTATTACAATGTAGTGCTCAATGAGCCACGCTCTAAGGGCCAAGGAACTCTCCACCCATGGAGGAAAGAGAAACTCTAAATTTCATAAAGCAAGAATGAATAAAACGTCTCGATTTTAGCTTATATACAAGTGTCAAACCGGTTCAAAGCATTATCTCGAGATGAGACGTAAACAAACCGAATCAAACTAGAAAACGGTACAAGAATCAAATCAACTTAAGCAAAAGTCTAAATCTGATTTGGGCCAAAGGCCCCACCTCACCCAAGTCCGCCTGAGCTTCGCCAATCCAATCCATAAAGCGGGCTCGAGTCCAAGGTGCCCGAATCGTGCTAGGCTGAAGCGTCCTCCTCTCCATGCTGAGCCCACCTCCTTCTAGGCTAGATGCGCCTAGGTCCTCCTCATCCATACTATGTGAGTCTGGGTCTTCCTCTTCCGGACTAGGTGAGTCCGGGTCTTCTTCATCTAGGCTAGGTGCGCCTAGGTCTTCCACGAGTCTTGTGTCCTTAGCCTCACAATGACTCGCCACGAGCTCTCCACTTTGCTCCAATCCGCTCCATGCTTTTGTTGAGGAGTTAACCTCACAACGCCAAAGTACGCCATTTCGTTTGAAGCCGTTTCCGCTTCACTAGAGGAATTAACCTCACAAGAGATAAGTCTGTCATCTCCCAAAGATGCCAAAGAGGAGCTAGTGAAGTTAACCTCCCTAAGCATTTGACCCGCTCCCGGAGTCGCTCACACCTGTTTCCTGCAAAACACAAAAGAACAAAAGTTAGCCTCACAATAAGAAAGGGCGCCTTCGGCGGAGGTGTCAACGTGGGAAGTACGAGTTCTAGGTAGGCTCGTATCAACCCCACCCTCCTCTGATCGAGCTTGTCCCCAAGCTCGTGTTGCCGAAAATCGGAGACGGATTTGATCCAATTCCGCCTAAGAGGTCCTACCATCTGGACCTTCCCACTCGATCAAGACCTCATGTCGTTGCCTACCATCTCTCAGAGTATATCGGTGCCTCAAGATCTGATACGGGGTAGGCTGCTGGTTTGGAATGTGCTCTATGTTCCCAGGGAGTGCACCGCGGTGTGGCTTCAACCGAGTTACGTGAAAAACCAGATGGATTTGGGCAGTCGGTGGCAAGGAAATGCGATAAGCTGTCTTCCCTATATGCTGAAGTACTTGGTATGGACCATAGTAATAGGGAAGGAGCTTCGAATAGGGCTACCCCAACAAGGATTTCTGTTTGAAGGGAAGTCGTTTCAGCCAAACATAATCTCCCACACTGAACTCTCTATCTTTTCGCCCCTTGTTGTAGAACTGACGCATACGAGTTTGGGCCTTAGCGATGTTCTGCTTAAGAGATTCCAAAATCTCTTCTCGAGTGCAAAGGGTACTATCCAATTCATCATCCATGGTTGTCCCATCTTCATACCGTGGAATGGTGGGGGGTGGAAAATCATACACTGCCTCATACAGTGTGACTCTTGTGCTTGAGTGGAGGCTAGTATTATAAGACCATTCAACCTATGATATATGTCTGACCCAAGTGCTGGGTCGTGCTCCTGCATAACATCTGAGGTATGTCTCCAATGTTCGATTCACTACCTCACTCTGTCAATCTGTCTGGGGATGGTGTGTGGTGCTAAAATGCAGGGTTGTACCAGCTAGTCACATGTACTCTTGCCAAAAGGCCCCCAAGAATATCGAATAACGGTCACTTACGATGGTGTTGGGCAATCCATGGAGCTTCCCAACATGATCGTGATATGCAGTTGCCATTAGAGGACCCTGATATAAACGGGGCAAGGGTACAAAGTGAGCATATTTTGTCAGTCTATCAACTACTATCATGACTGACTCATTCCCTTCTGACCTCGACATTGCCTCTATGAAATCCATAGAGACATCCCTCCATGGCTGTGTAGGGATGGGTAAAGAAACTAAGTGCCCGGGAGGTCGGACTGCCTCATACCTCACCCTCTGACATATCTGACAATCACGCACAAACCTCTTCACATTAGCTTTCAAGCCCTCCCACCAAAATTGGGGCTTGATCTTGCCTATGGTCTTGGTCACTCCTTCATGACCGGCTATGGCCGACTCATGAAAGTGCCTAATGAGTTCGTCCCTGAGAGTGGACTGTTTGGGAATCACAACCTTGTCCTTGCGGCAGAGGAGCCTCCCACGTATGGAGTAGTTAGGAATGGATCCCTCGTTCTGTGTCACAGATGCCTTCAACGGTCTCGTGCTATCCTCAACATCTTGATCTAATGCAATCCTGTCCCACAAATTAGTGTTCACAACTGAAAGAGTCATCAACATATTCTCCCCCAAACGTGAGAGAGCCTCTGCGGCAGTATTTTCGGGACCCTTCTTGTATTCTATGGTGAAGTCATATCCCAACAACTTAGAGAGCCATCATTGTTGAATATGAGTGGTAATGCGCTGGTTGACCATATATTTGAGGCTATTGTGGTCGGTCCTAACCACAAATCTTTGTCTCAACAAATAAGGATGTCATTTGTCCACAGCTAGCACCATAGAAAGGAGCACTTTCTCGTAAGTGGAGAGAGGCTTGGCACGTTTTGTATGTGCTTTGGACATGTATGCTACCAGGTGTCCCTCTTGGCTCAAAACAGACCCAACTCCCACATCACTAGAGTCAGTCTCAATCGTGAACTCCTTCTCAAAATCTGGTAAAGTCAAAACTGGTGCTGCCATAAGTGCTGCCTTCAATTGGGTGAAGGCCTCCATCGACTTTTCTGACCACTAGAATGGACCCTTCTTTAACATGTGGGTCAATGGTGCTGCTATTGACCCGTAGCCACTGATGAAACGTCTGTAGTAACTGGTAAGTCCCAAAAACCCTCACAACTCCTTGGCATTTTTGGGTAAGGGACATTGCTCGATCGCTACCAACTTATCTGGTTCGGCTCTAACTCCATCCTTGGAGACGATGTGTCCCAAGTATCCCACTGAGGTCTGGCCAAAGGTACACTTAGACATCTTAGCGTATAGCTGGTTGTCCCTCAAGATGGTAAGGACGGTGTCTAAGTGCTTCGCATGCATCTCCAATGTCGGACTGTATACAAGTATATCATCGAAAAACACTAACACGTAGTCCCGTAGATGTCTTCTAAAGAGGTCATTCATGCACCTCTGAAATATGGCCGGTGCATTAGTTAATCCAAAAGGCATTACGAGGAATTTGTAATGGCCATCATGTGTACGAAAAGTTGTCTTATAAATGTCCTCCTTTTGCATGCGATGTGGTAGCCTGCTCTCAAGTCCATCTTCAAAATGTAAGAAGCACCAGCCAACTCGTCAAGTAACTCATCTATGACTGGTATAGCATGTTTATCTTTTACTATGACCTCATTGAGGGCCCGGTAGTCCACACAGAACCTCCACGTGCCATCCTTCTTCTTAACTAACAAAACAGGTGATGAAAACAGACTACTACTACGTCTGATGACCCCACTCTCAAGCATCTCTTTCACAAACTTCTCTATCTCTGCTTTCTAACTCTAAGCATACCAGTATGGACGTACATTCACTGCCTCTGCCCCCTTAGTGAGGCTGATCCTATGATCATAGGAATGTGTGGGGGGCAAGCTCTTAGGCTCTTCAAAAACTGAAGGGAGCCGATCTATCACACACTGGATATCCCGGGGAATCTCTTCAACACTTGTTGTGGATGGTACAACATCTTTTACCATGGACACTAGCCAATATGCCGACTGATTTGCAATAAGGGCCTTCAAGGCCGTTTTAGGGTCCACGCTGGGATTGATTGCCTCGAGGGTTACTTCCCCAACACCCTCCTCAGGGAACGTCATAGTCATGTCATCCAAGTCCTACAAGATTCTTCTCTAAGATGCTAGGCCCTCCCCGGTCTGCTCTTTGAGCTCTATGTAGCCCTGGTCCCACTCTGGTGAGCATTTGGTCGTTCAAAGACACGTTTGGGCTGCACCAAAGACCGAAATCGAGTTCCATATAGACACACATACACACAATCATTTTCATGCTGAGAGTACATTAGGACATGAGTATCATGAGTATCCATATACCTCTTGTTGTACATGAGATTTTTAGGTAAAGACTAGCCTAACACATATAGTTGTGGCTTTTTGAAATGCTTAAGATGCAAACTGAAGACATACTCTGTCATATAATCATGTATTGAATGGAGAAATAGATAAATGTACATAGACGATATGCTGTCATACTCACCTACATAAAAATCACTTGTTTACTTTGAGTGCCAAAAAAGTCAACATTGTTGACAGTAAGAAACCACATGATGGTTGGCCCAATGGGAAAAAGGAACTGTTTTGAAGGATTATCACTGACCTCATGTAATTGGAGCATTTGTTTATACCTTAATCACCCAATTCAGGCCTAACCTCACACTCTTTTGGGGCTGATGCACACCAGCCATAAGGGCGCTGATAGAAGGCATCCCTTTTAAGAAAACATCCAAAAAAAGAGGGCCTGATAGAGCAAGAATCACATCAAACAATGATAGGGGCATGAAGGTGGCAATTTTATAGTAGAAGCCCCACTTCATGTATCAAACATTCAATAATTGGACCAAGTTACAAGGTATTTTTCTGCCACACATTTATGTATCAAACATTCAAGCATTGGACCAAGTTACAAAGTATTGTTTGCCACATATTTATGATTGGAACTTTCAACTTGTATAACCAAGTGAAGTAGACTTTCATAGCATTTCTTTTTGCACAGAAAAGCATGTAAGATTGGGATCAGATATCATGAAGAACCAGACAAGCTTAAATTTCATTTTAAAGAACGATTGAACTTGGTGTAGGTACATATTTATACACTACATATTGTCTACAAATTTAATAACCATAACAACAAACTACGATAGTTGCTATCTTTGCACATAGCAAGAAAACAAAGAGACAAAAACTGAGTCATGAAGACCACATTGACCTGGCTCCAATAAGAGCTTTTATCAAATCTCGTCCCTCTCCCTCAATCTAGTGATCAAAGATGCCATAAGATCACAACTTTTGGAGTACACACAACCTTTCTAAAAGTTCAGATAACTAATTTGAACTGGATGTGAAGGGGGGTTAATGTCATTTCCCTGCACCTATGACCATCTATTCTGATATGGCTTTTGCATTCATAAAAAAAAAACTAGATGCTTTACATCATATGTTGTAGCTTGATTAACAATAAATTTTATTTCGTCAACAACTTGCTGAATTTGCTGAAATGAAGACCCCTCCAAGTTCTCCATGGTGTAGGAGAAAAATAAACATATATTCAAAAAGACTTTCAACGACCTACTCGGATGCCATATTAAATTCTTGAGAACTTATGCATTTGACACCAAGTAAAGAGAAGGGATGCAAAAAATGTGGATTGAAATAACAATAAAAATCAGACAATTTTGGCTTTACCAATGGTGAAAAACAAATTTGGTTATGTAGACATTTTTAGGCCATTGTCCATAGATTTGGGAATCATAATGGTAGCAAAGACACGCTGACCAGACTTCAAATATGATTGTGGCATCTGTTCTTATCATTAAAAGCAATATGTAGTAAGATTCTCGAAAAAGCATGTTGATCTACTGAAAGTAAATTTCCTCATTGGAAAGAAAGACTTGGTCTCCGCACATAATAAAATCTCTAACATCTTACTTTGAAATTGAAGTTATAAAACATGAGATAACTTGTATCATGTGAGATGAAAGATTGCTTATACTTCTTAGAATCTGGAAAAATAATATCAAACTAATAAGCCATGGATAGGGTGAACATGAGCCGAGTAGAGCCCGAGTTCAGTCAGCTTGAGCTCGACTCGGCAGTTATGTGTTGAGCTCGAGATCGATTTGACTAAGGCTCGACAAACTCATTTGAATAAAATTTATATTATTGTTACGTGCTGAGATCGACTAGATTAAGGCTCAACAAACTCATTTGAATGGAATTGCTATTCTTTCTTACGTGTTGAGCTCGAACTCAACCCAATTAAGGTTCGATAAACTCGTAAACTTGTTTGAATATATCGACTTGATCAAGACTTGACAAACTTGATTAAGGCTCAAGCTCGACTCGACAGTTACGTGGTGAGCTTGAACTCAACTCGATTATTTGAACGAGTCGACTCATGAACTTGATCTTGACTCGTTAAGCAAATGACTCTGCTTGAACTCATTCACGAGCCGAGCTTTAATGAGTTGAGCTTGAGTAGCTCGACTCATTGTTCACCCCTAACCATGGGGAGGTTTGGGAAACATAACACACCATTTGAACATTAGAAAGAAAATAAGACATGAAGAACAAAGGAATGAATAAAGGAAACAAAATCATCACTTACCAGCCGAGGCTAGAAAAAAGAAACAAATATGAAGAGCAAGCAAGGAAGAGAGTGGCTGTTTGGTAGACACTGAAGTGTTGGGACAACAGTTTAGATGGAGATGGAGAAGCTTCTGTGTTGCTAGGGCAACGGTGGTTGCTATGTGTAGGGAGAAAATAACATTGCTGCACTGGGTCTTTGTTGTGGTGTGAGGAAAGCCCTAATAGGGCAAAAATTGCTTTTATGAAAAGGTCAAATCTTTACTTCATAACAAAAAAATCTATTGTGCCTTGAAATATGCTAAATTTTCTCCATGCATGATAGGCCACAATGTGTTTTCAATGAATCTAATGGCCACCAAACAAAGAAGAAGAACATAGATAAGAATCAAGCATTGATAGAGGTTAGTGAGTGGAAGTGAGAAAGAAAGAGAGAGAGAGTGATCATACCTACACATACCTAAAGTCGAGGGAGGTAGAAGATAAAGGGAGAAGGTGAAGAGTCGAGTCAAGAGAAGGAGGCAAGACCATGGAGGAGGGGGAGTTGCAGGAACAAAGTTTTGCATATTTGTTGCAATACACATAGGAAATCCTCAAACCATTGGTTAAGATAGTTATGAAGTCTGGCGTTCGCTATAACTATGCTCATTTTCATTGGTGTCGACAGTGAGCATTGCTTAACTTTGTTGTAGTGTGTGAAGTTGAATTCATAAAGCTTTGTCTTGTTGGAGTCTCAATTTACTTCCTTACTATTATCATATGATCTCATGGGGCTAGAGGATGGGACCAATTCGTGACTACCACAATATATTTAAGAAAGAGAAAATAAGTAACTAACCCATCAAACTCAAGCTGGATTTATCAAGACCAACTTCTTTAAGTTGGCTCATGTCATCTCTTTTTGAATCTATCCATGCACATGTTGTGGGTCTTAATATATCATATGATGTGTGGATTGCATTGAAGAAAACTTACTACACCTCACTCCAAATTGCATGTGATGCAACTAAAGAGCAACTATAAACTCTTAAGAAAGGTAATATGAAATGAATATTTTTTTAATGCAAAGATGATAGCACACAAACTAGCCATTGCTGCTTGACCAGTGGTAGAGGAAGATATAATAGTGCATGTTTTTTGAGGATTGCCTATTGAGTACTCAATTTTTAGGACTTCAGTACTCAATTTTTAGGACAAGATAGTGTCTTTCCCATTGGCAACTATGTTCAACACAACAATGACAAAGGTAGGAACTTTGGAAACTATTGTGGAAGCGGTCGTAGACAAGGCAGCCCTAATGGTGGACATGGTAGTTTTAATAAACCTCATATGGTCTTTCAGTACTGTGACAAGCCATGACATGTGACAAAGAACTATATTCATATTACCAAGTAGCCAACCAAGGTGATAAGTCTAGCTGCAATAACTCTTCCACTGATTGACAAGGTTTTTATGTAAACTCAACACACCGAATAGATGAATTGTGATTTTGACTCTGGTGCAAATCATCATATTTCCAACAATTCCACCTCCTTATCTATGCTTGATCTTACGATCGGAATGATGCCAAAAAAATTGGTAATGGATCATGAGTTTTGCACTACATATATTACATAAATTAGTTTCAATAAATAAGTTTTGCAAAGAGAATGATGCCTTTTGAGTTTCATGTCAATAAGTGCACTGTGAATGATCAGGTTTTAAAGAAAGATATCCTTTAAGATACAAGTAATGGAGGACTATATTAAATTAAGCTAACACCTCCAAAGCATGGTGACAAAAAAAAAGATGGTGTTAGTGGGACAACAAACTTCAATAGATCACTAGCATGAAAGGTTAGGGCATCTTGCATTGGGAAAAAGTTAAATTTGCTGCTCAAAAGTTTGAATTACCAGCAATTTATGTTAACTGAAATAAATAATGTGATGCTTATTTGTGCGGAAAAATGCATGCTTTGCCATTTTTGGATCTGAATATAAAGCATCTAAGCCTCTTGAGATCAAATATTTAGACATTTGGGGACCAGCCTGCATAATATGTCATGATCAGTATAGATTTCATGTTCTCGTTCTTGATGCCAACTCAATATTCACATGGATTTATATGCTTGCCAACAAGAGTGATGTTTTACAGGCCTTTAAAATCTTTAAAGCTGAAGTTGAAAACATGTTTCAGAAAAGATTAAATTTTTGCAATTGGATGGACGAAAAAATTTACAACACTTGGGGACTACTTGAAGGAATGTGGAATAGAGAAACAAAGCTCTTGCCCACATGTTCATGAGAAAAATGAGTCTGCTGAAAGGAAACACTAAAAAATTTTGAAATAGGTTTGACCCTAACAAAACATGCAGGTTTGCCTAGTCATTATTGGTCATATGCCTTTGGGACAATTGTCTATCTATTAAACAAAATTCCTCCTATTGTGTTGAAAAATAAGTCAATTGATGAAATTTTGTTTAGTTGTGTGCTTAATTATAAATTTCTTTGTGTTTGGATGTGCAATATACCCAAACCTTAAATCACATCATGAACACAAGCTATATTTAGTCAACATGTCTTTCTAGGATACTCAAACCACCACAAAGTCTATATCTGTTAGAATCTTGAAACCAACATGGTTGTCATTAGTAGATGCCATTTTTTATGAAGAACAATTCCCTTTCAAAGATCAAACCAAATCTCTCTTCAAGAAACTGCCATTCTCTCAAAAACCTGACTTCATTAAAACCCGATTTCATTATTATAGAAAGTTTTTCCCAACCAATACCATTTTCTAGTATTTCATAACTTACAAAAGAACCCATAACAAATCATAAAGAAGAAAAAGAACAAATACCAGATGATCAAGGACCAAGGACCAAGGATCTCTTAGTCAAGAGACTGAACCTATTGCAGCTCCACCTCTTTGTATACTTCTTATGATCACTCGGTCTCAAGATGACACAGAAATACCTAAGGTTTATCTTGTCATCCATCATCCACTTCTTATTACCCTTATTATCAAAACTTGCAAAGACATTCAAAATACCTACATCCAAGCTGCCACATCCTTTCATTGGAGAGATGAAGGAATAAGGAAAATGAAACACTCTACAAGAAAAAACCTTACCATAACTTATAGATGTACCTAAAGATCATCCCATCATTGGATGTAAGTGGTCTATAAGATCAAATGCAAAGCAGATGGAATGATTGAGAGGTATAAGGCTCACCTTATTGCAAAAGGTTATTATCAGTTAGAAGGAATATATTATTTTGATACTTTTAGTTTTGTTGTGAAATTTGCCAGAATAGAATGCATTAATTAGATACAAGTAATGCATTCTTACATGGACACTTGATTGAAAATGTTTATATGGGTCAACTACTAGGATATCGAGATCCCAATCAATCATGTCTGTCGTCCTAAGAAAGCCATATATGGGCTCAAGTAGGCACCACACCTGTGGTACCATAAATTGAGCTCCACTCTTATTAAACTTGATTGTCAATGCTTCACTCTTTGCTTTGAATTAGGACAAAGCAAGCCATATTGATGATATATGTAGATGACATTCTCATTGTAGGAAACTTGGTAATTTTTTGTGCAAGACTTGATTCAAAAAATGGGGAGCATATTTTATTTTAAGACTTTGAACCACTTCACTATTTTCTAGGCATTTGTGCTATACAAAAACTAAATGGAATACCTTTTTCTCAACAAACATATGCCCTTGACATCCTTCAATGAGTTCAAAACGTTGGGAGCCAAACTTCTTTTTCCCCTAGGTTGGTGTTTATTGGACTCACAGAAGAAGCGACTATATTTCACAATCCCACATTTTACTGCCAGACTATTGGAGCGCTTCAATATCTTTCAATTACTCATCTAGATCTTTCATTTGTAGTTAATAAAGTGTGTTAGTTCATGCAGTCACCCACCATAGATCAATGGACCTCAGTACAGAGGAGGATTATGTGATATGTTAAGGACACTATTCAATATAGCCTTTTCACTAGATTGTTTGAATGCATTCTTAGATGTTGATTGAATAGGCTGCCTAGATAATAGAAAATCTACTCAAGGCTATGCTAATCTTTTTTTGGTCTAAACTATATAACGTGGAACTCAAAATAACAAAATACAATTTTATTGTCATTCGTAGAAGCAGAGTATAGATCGGTTGATAAACTGCCATTGAATTATTTGATCTTATAGCTTATTTGCTTAGAACTCCAACTATTTGGTATGAAAATGTGTCAGCCACATATATAGCTGCAAATGCTATTCCTCACCACAAGAGTAAACAATTAGAAATTGATATACACTTTGTGAGATCTAGTTTCTCAATGCCCATTGCGAGTTTGTCGTTTTCTTTCTTCCCATCAATTGGCAGCTGATGGCCACATACATTACACTGCACAACAAGATAAAGACAATAAAGGCAAACAATTATCTCTTCCATCGAGAAGGCAGTTATCTTTTATATCAAAGAGACAAACTCTTTCACTGAAAAAGAAGCATAAGCCTTGTGTAGTTTCCAAGAAATAATTTTTGTCATGTGTGCAATCTCCAAGGAATAACTATTATCTCTTGTCCAAGGAGACTTCTTTTATCTCCTCTATTTGTAATACTACTTACAAAAAAAAATAGTGAAATACCTTCTAAGTGTGTAACAGTCTTGGAGGGTCATAGATGTTGGAGTCTTTGAACTCTGAAACCATGTAAAAGTTTTGAATCTTCCTTTTCCCTCACCATTTCCTTTCTCATTTTTTTATCTACTCTTTTACGGTGCTGCACTACTCTTTCTTTTACATCCAACACTAGACTTCATATACTTGACCAAAAAAATTCCACTATCAAATCCATTGAATTGCTTGGGGATTTTCTTTGTATAGTGGAAATCAAACTCATGAAATTCTGTCCCTAAATGTTTGTCAAAGAACGTGACCATGAAGTACATATTTTGGTGGATGCCACTGCCCATATTCTTGGAGTTACATAGTGTGATGGTATAGTAAAGTAAATCCACTACATAGAAATCCCAGTAGTATTTGCTTTCCAACAATGTTCGCAACATCTTCTACATCATACTAGCGTGAGAGTCAGTTTCTAACCAAAATACGAGCACATGATATAAATGTCCATAAGAAATTACCAAATGTAGGCAATAGAGGTCGTTTATATTAACAAATGTTAACAAAAATTAAAAACATATGCATGATGTATAATCCTTCATCCCCTTATCACCAAAAAATAAGGATAGATTTACCAAAGAAATTTACAAAAAAAGAAACAAAAAATAACTACAAATAGTCCTATAGCATAATCGAAGTTTCATATAAGGGATACCAACCTGCATATGTATAGCAATATCTTTTAGTATCACCCATGTTCTAAGTGATTGTATGCAACCGTTGTTGAAAAAATCAAACCATATATACAGTAAGCTCTATATATGGTTTAATAAACAATGAGGATTAGGCACTTTGCCAAAGAGAAGTAAGCTCTTTGCTAGAGTGAAGTTTAACCTGAGAAATCTATGCATCACTGGTTGTACATAGAGGCTACAAATGTAATGGTTGATACAAGTTGTATTACTTGAGGACAAATATTCACATATTTCGTAGATGGTAAAGTTTTCCAGCCATTGCTCTTGGCTCAGCTCTCTTATTACCTGGTTTGCATGAAAATGTGCATCGCAATTGTAGTGATGATTCACCGACAAAGACTTCTCATCTTTTTTTCCAACCGCAATTGTCTTCTTAAACAAGAAAAGTGGTTGTCAGCCATGTAGACTTGTCGTCCTTCTTTATGTATAAATAACATGTTCCATGAAAGGAATGCTGGAAATAGATGAAATGAGTAGCAAGAATGGATGAAAACTAATTTGTAAGCATGTGCTTATTTATTTGAATAAAGGTGGGAATGAATCATCAGCCAACAAAACATGACACCCATTTACAATAAGTTTGTGATAAATAAATGAATGATGAAATGTTGAACACTTTAGTTCATGTATCACGAGTAAGTAAGACACATAGTAAACATCAAGCAAATTTTGAGAATAATGCAATTTAGATAGAGGAAACTTGCTTTGAAATTTATTCACCATCGATGTTTGCTATGTGCATGTAATGTTATGATACAGTTGTACTTCATATTAACTATTTTCATGGAAAAAAAGGGGAAGTGATGAAATGTGAATTTGTAACCTTTAATATATGTATTTGATCAGAGGTAAGAATGAATTATTTGCCAACTTTCAAATGTTTGAAGCAAAATCTTTGGAGGAAAGTGGGTGCAAGTAACTTACTATCTATACTACACATTGTGACTACGACAAGTTTGTGATAAGCAAATGTCTATTGAAATGTCAAATGGTTAATTCATGAGTAAGTAAATTTCAATGTAAACATCAAACTAATTTGGGATATAAATCAATTTGGAATAGAGGTTAGTTGCTCTAAATATGTAACTTTCATTGGTGAGTTTAGCGGTGGGTATGTGATGTTATACTAGTACGTACTAGTAACTCCAGCTAACTTTAATACGTTCCCATTGACCACACCACAAAGTCTCTTTTCTCTTTGTCTTTTTTTTTCACAATTCGGACCCCTTTCTCTCAAACGAAACTTTTCTTTTTGCATGTGCATGCGACACACTTTTTATTATCCTTACTTGTGACATCATTATGTATTTATATATTTCTTCACTCTTTGGTGTAATTTCAGTTGCATGGTGTCACATAATCGCTGGTAACACAATGCAGTAAGACATGCCTTATTCATATATGTCTTAAGGAGGCTGCATCTCAGCATGTTGCGTTTTGCATTCTTAATCTGTTGCTACTTCATGTATGTTGCATGTAACTCCTTAATGTTCTTCTGATGTAATACATTCATTGCATGGCAACAAATAACTCCACTAAATTAAAACTTTTTATAAGAGTATTGGAGTATGTTGTTTTCCACATTGTATGTGATAATATAGACATTTACACAATATTTGTGCATATTGTCTCTGTAAGGATTACTTCCATGTTATAATTTATAGTTCCAAAGGCTTTAGTTTTTACACATTCTTATACTATGGGTGGTTACGTGTCTATAGCATACATCAACACCTTGATCATTATCATCACAAGAACTATTGAAAATGCTTTGCAATATTGTTCTAACTCATTTGCTCTAAGATTCTACAAAAACATTTCATATTGTGAAATACGATTAAACACAAAGATAGGTTCTTATTAAGGATTGCATGCATACTACCCTTTCGGTGCCAATCATGTCTATGCATAAATACTATCAGTTTGATGCAAGTCTTCACTTCTCTTTATTCTTCAACCACCTCTACTACCACTGGTTTTTCTATAGTTGGTATGTGTTCCACAACTATAAAAATGACTCTTCATCCTATGACTACAAGATGCACTTATAGATGCACTATTTGAACCCAAATTTTTGGTTAAAAATATTATATATATTCTTCACCACATTTTGGTACGTGTGCCAGAAACAAATGTAGTGATGTGCATTTCGCCATACGTGTGCTATGGCACCTACAACAACACTGTCTCCACCCTTTAGCACCATGTGTGTTTGGACCTCATTTATTGCCTCACTAAACCATGCAAACAACCACACAAAATTATTGTGTGGTCATATAGGAATGCACCATCAATATGCAGCTTTATAATGATGGTGTATGCCCACAAACTATACAAAGGGCTGTTGATGAGTGTTAATTTTAACTATCGTGTTGAAGCAAGAGCATTACTAAAGCAACTATAGTTGTGAATAAGTGTCTATTCCAAATGTGTTTGTTATGTATCCATTTTCATCCAATTGAAGCACAGTATAAAAGGCAAGGTCAATGTTCAACTTCTTATGGAAATAGTTTACAATAGCATGTATTTCACGATTCTTTATAGTATTGTCTCTCAACTCTACTGAATGTGGTTCTTTAGGTTGGAAGGTGTGAAAGGTACATTCATGTATCCACCATTGAACTTATGAATGTATATAAGTCTACGTTGAAGCAATACCAACATCAGGTGCTCTCTTATTGTTGCACGAACACACATTTACCTTTTGATGAGTCTTCAACATAGGAGTAATTGGAGGAGGGGCCAGGGGTGGTTATAATCAGTAATGAAGGCCTTCACATAATTCTATTTTGTGGAAACCTCCTAACCACCATTTTTCGCAAGGCATTCACATATTGAAGTTCTCTTATGAATTGCTTGTTATTTTTGTGCTTCAAGAACTCTTCTTTTGAACATACTTAAGCCTTTCTCACAATAATCTCTTTGCGATCTTTTTCTTGCCCCTCCTTCTTGATGCTAAACCCATGGGCAAGTGCATAGTTATAATATACTAAGGCATCTTCTTTATTACTAAATTTTGTTCCTATCATGGAGTATCAAACTCATAATTGTCTCGTTCATGTGTATGTGTTATCCATTCATTCTCCTTAGGTCTGTGCTCATTAGGAGTATGCTTGCAAGTACTAAAGTCACCACTGCCATATTTGTGCATGCATCAAACTCACCAACGTATTGTTGATGCATGTGCACATCAGCAAATGCTTTCCTCTACTAAGAGCAAATCAACACTATCTTCCCTTGCATGAGAACACTCACCACCAGGGGCGGAGGGAGGGGAGTGCGGCAGGAGCCTTGCCCACCGCCCCCCCTACCCCCCCCCCCCATTCAAAATTTAAAAACTTTAAAATTTATATGTAAAACTAAAAAATTTTAGTTTAATATATATAAAAAACTTGAAAATTTAATTTCGGCCCCTATTATTTTGAAACTATAGTTTGTCCCCAGCGACAAAAAATTCCTGGCTCTGTCCCTACTCACCACTACCTCATTGCTATATGTGCACGAATAGTGAAATTTGTGATCTTCTACATATGCATCTCAAGTATGATCTCAAGATAGAAATCATTTTCAACCATAATTGTGTCACTTGCATATTTTTCATATCTTTCATCTACCATGTTGTTTGTCATCATCATTTTCTTCAATATTAACAATTGCATTTGCAACCAATAGATTAGCCAGACGTATATATCCTCGCAAAAGTAACATGTCCATAGAAGATACAATAGATTTACCATAAACCTAGCATTTCAGTTTAAAAATGTAGCAGTGACAATCATATATCATTTCCAAAGGGATAACAATATGCAATAACTCTACACTGATAGCATTCTTGTTAAAATGATAAATGACACTAGCAAAACTGTATAAAGTAACACTTCACTCATAGTCTTTACACTAAAATTTTAACAGACGCTAGTGTAACTGATGATGTTTACATTAAAATGGTAACATATTAGTGAAACTGTATGCATTATAATTCTTTACTAATAGTGTTTACCTTAAAATGACAAGAGATTAGCGAAACTACGAATTGCAGTGCTTTACTGATATCGTTTACATTTAAATGGTAATAGATACTGGTGTAACTACATGCAGTAATGTTATGTTGATATAATTTCATTAAAGTGGTAATAAAGGCTAGTGTAACTGCATGTGGTCATGCTCTACTAATAGCAGTTTGTGTTATAATGGTAAAAAAAACTCATGTTTTCACTGCTTATAATTAATAAGTCAGATAAAGGCATGTAATGCTGATAAAATTATATAGTGGGCATATTTTCCATAACATTTTATCATAATGAAAAAAAAAACCTACAATAATAATAACGGTTTTATGCAAGTTTCTCGTTTAACATGACTTGGAGGATTACAAGTGTGTGGACATGTCAATTGTAACAACCTATTCTCTTTTATTGGATGTGGTAGTGACCAACCAACATCCATTACAGTTCATTTATGTTTGGACATAATGTCCTTCACTTTCCATCCTTCAAATGTCTTCCCTACAAGGCGTAACAAGTGACATAAGCACCAAAAACACTCCCCATTGTATGAAGATGAACCAATTTCTACCCAATGTCATTTACATACCTTATATATATGATTTTTACTGGATGTGTCATCAGCGAGAAGCCCATTGGATGTTTATATCACACAAAAGTCACATTAAATTTATCTTCATTGAACGGGAAAACTGCAGTTGTTATTTTGTAAACAAGAATTTACTGAAACAGTATTGATGAGGGAAAAAGACAATCGATGGTGCATTTGAAATCCACTTTATGTTTTGGAAGCAAGTGAAGACTATTTCTAGAATGCCTTTTTTGTATTTGATGTGTTGTTGTGCCAACTTAAGGGCATTTATGCGCAAACCTTTTGACCATCTTACACTAGCCTCTTCATCATGTTGGGCCAGCCCGGGCCCGATTTGTTATCAGGCTGGACCAGGCCGGCCTGATTCCCGGGCTTACTTCTAGCTTATAAAAGTCTGTACAACATTAGCTATTTTTATTTATAAATTGATTTAAACTATTTATTTATTAATTCTAAAATAGAAATTAATAAAAAATAGCATAATAACGGTCGATACTACAATCAGATATGAGGATACATCACATATATCAGCCATCAAATCAAAATGGCCGTGTGATGACTAAAAATGGAAATCACGGTTGGCTCAGGCCAATGGCTGGTAAGCAGCGGGTCACTAGTTGAAGAGGTATGGGTGTCAATTCCTCTTGTTCCAATGTGGGAGCTGGCATGGATCGTCGACCTATAACAAGCACTAAGCAGCCCTAGAGACTAGGAGGAAGGTCAATAGTGGGTAGGAGGGTTGTCCTAATGCGGCTTTGCCAAGGTTGAACGACATTATATGCTTTAAGTTTGGCTCTTTCTTGCTCATTAATCACGATAGTATTTAGTTTATGTGTTTACATTCATGAAAAGACAATCTTTTTTGGATTTGAAACCTTTCACCTAAAAGTACTCATTCTCAATTCCCTTTCTTCAGCAGCTTATGTGCTTTTGAACCCCAGTTTAACCAATTTTCAAAGAATATAAGCAAAATCGGGTCATATGCTGTTATCATGGAATCACTTTATTGGCAATGTCCTTCGTTTCTTCTCATTTTTTTTTTTCATTAATTAAATTAATTTGATTTTCTCATGTAACTGATCAGGGGGTTCCAATCACTTGATTTGAGTTATAATGTATTGTTAAAATCGGTTGTCAAATCAAACCGGTTAGCGAAAAAATCAAAGAAACCACTGAATCAAATTAGATTCATGGAAATTATAAGTCCTCCATCAATGGGTTTTGGTTCAGCTAGTGGCGGAGGCGCATGTCGGCTTGTGTAAGCAATATATAAATTGTCCACATATATTAATACCTCATATACATTTAATTGTTCACATATTACTTTTTCCCTTAAAAGATACAATGTAGAGCATCAGTACCCCTCAATCAGGAATCTTTGGCTTTGCCATTAATGGCTGGCTTTTTTTAAAAATATACATATAAAATAATATAAATATAATTAATTGTAATAATATATATATAATATATATAAATTAATAAAAAATTAAAAAAACCAATTATTAGGCCCGAAACGGGCTTATCGGGCCCACCTGGGCCGGCCCGGGTCCCTTTTTCCTTGACCCAGGGCGAGTCGGCTGGATACCGGGTACCCGGCAGTGGCCCGATGCCCAGCCTTAGCTAGAGCCATTTCGGTTTATAGCCGATACAAAATGTATTGGCTAATACCATTAGACAAAAGACAATTATCGTGGACTTGAATTCTAAGACTGCGATGGGACGAGCTTGGTAGGAGACCAACAACTAGGCATAGTTGGTAAACCCATGACTCAGACTTGATTGGCAGATGACTGGGTCGACGAGTCAGCAAGTTAACTCGTCGATTCGGTCTAGTTTTAAAATAACTTAAATCAAACGAGTCAGGGCCAAATCAAGTAGAGTTGGGTCCAGTTAAGAGCAGGTCGGACTGAGTCAGGGGCGAGAACGGAGCCAATGTTGACTCATGACCAAATTTTTTGTAATTACGGATTCAACTCGATGAGTCAGCCAACTATACTGTGGGGGGCCACAATCTACTTAATTCAACATCCCGCAGCGACCAACTTGGGAAAGGAAAAAATTAAGACGTGTGGTCAATCAAACAGGCGCACACCATTCTTAACAAAATCACGTGGAAGAGGACAAGAAAAAAATATGGGAGGAATGTTTTTCAAGGTGAACTAGACAAGAAAGTAAAATACAATGTTTGCATTTTCAGTAAAAAAAATCTCGAAAGTGCATTTGAGACGTCGATCAAACACGCGGGTCACCAACCCGTTCCGGCTTTCACACAACCTTTCCAACTAGTTGTCTGGTTCCCGACTCCCGAGTGTCAACGACATTAGCAGCAAAATGGACGCCGTTGTTCTTAAGTAAGCCTTACATTACCAGACAACCTCTTAGAGCTTGTTTGATCGTTGCACACTTTGGGGTTGGCTCAGCTGACCCCTAACTCACCCCTGATTCAGCCTGACCAGACCCGACTCACCCTTAACTCAGCTCAACTCAGCCTAACTATGCCCAATTCGGGTTATTTTAGAACTCACCTGAGTTGGTGAGTCAATTCGCTGACTCTGTGACCCACTAATCTGTCGATCCGAGTCTAACTCACGAGTTTGCCAACTATAGATTCTTGTTCCTTCAAGAGGAGAACATTTCCTCTTGCGATGACTACATCAGTCGTTCTTTCAAATTTTCCACATGGATAATCACAAGGAGTAAAATTCATAAGGGCGGAAGGTATTATTAACAAGGGTAGAGATAAGGGGGTGCGGGCAAGGGCCATATCTCCCCTCCAGATTTTGAAAAATTAAATTTAGCCACAAGAGATTTTTTTTTTATTCGCCACTGCTCTGAGTGACAATTTTTGATGTAGAACAAGAAGATCCTTTCCACCCTTGATTAGCAATTTCCTTAATTCATGTGCTTCTTTTTTTTCATTGTCTTTCAGTTTTATGTCTCTACAAAACCATTGTGGATCTTGTGATATAACAAATGGGTTCATCTTAACGATTCAAAATTCATGAATAGTTTCTCAAGTAGGTACCAACATGTTTGAAAGATGAACAGTTTTTAGATTCATACCATTGGACATCATGAATCAGTAAAGCTGGTTATATACGTCATATGATACATGATTAATGTTAAAAGTTCCCCAACAAAAGTATTAGTCCTACTCATGAGCACAAAGAAAGTTGACACTCAAAGTATGACTAGCCGCCTAACAACAATTAGGCACTGTGCCGAACCCGGTCGAGGCATGCGGGCCAGCTCGTGTTTCGGCTCATTTGTTTTTCAACTTGTATTGCTAGTTCTTGGATATCACACGGTTTCCTTTTGATGGTTGATACAGGGGCGGACGGAGGGGGGGCCGCTGGTGGCCCTATCTCAACTGATTAAAAAAAACTACATTACAAAAATTAAGATTTTTTTTGTTGGGTAATGTATTTTTAAGATTCGGATTTAGTTTGACTCTACCGAATAAGTTCGATAGACCGTTTCGCTCACCCCTCAAACAAATCGTGGCTCCACCCATCGGATAGAGTATGGCCCGATATTATGGTATTTCTAATTTTTATTTTAAAATTGGTTAATAAATATTTAAATTATTTATTAATAATAAAATAATAAACGGTGTATAGATCCAGCTGATACCAAACGTATCGGCTAATACAGCGATAGAGACCGTGAATGAAGAGACTGATTTTCAGAACTCACTGGAGATGGGCTTGGTGGGTGGCGAACCGCTTGGGGCCACAATCGACTTAAAAACAGCCCACAGTGGCCAACTTGGGAGGAAAATTTTGAGAAGATTTGTGAAGGGAATAATTAAGACGTGTAGTCAACGAGCTAGCCGCATGCCTTTCTTAATAAAATCATGTGGAAGAGGACGAGTTTGTAGATTTCCTTTTCTTAATCGGAATGTTTTTGGCTGGGGCGATTTTTTTCTCGAGTCATCTATGGCGTGTTTGTGAGGCGTGGATATACCGTCCGCGACGCTCCGTCCGCAAATTCCGTCCCATTAGGGGCGTGGCATCCTCAAGTCTCAGCAACTTTTTTCACAATTCAAGAGTGGGATTGAAATGAAAGTAAAATATCGGGTTTAGTTTTGAACTAAAAAATTTTCCCAAAAGTGCGTTTTAGCCACTCTGTCAAACACGGGGGTAACCACCTTTTCCTGCTTTCACACAACATTTCCATGTTAGTTGTCTGCTTCCCTGGTGTTGAGGACATCAAACACCGTTGGTCTTACGTAAGCCTTGCATCATCCTACCTATGAAATGTGTGTCTACGGGCCCTGGCATTTGATCCCCTTCCAAGGATCATAGCCCTTTAAAGAAGGATCAAAGTTTTTCCTTGTTTTTAGGGTCTAGCATCAAAGCAAATCACAATTTTGAAGGTATAATTTTACTCCAAAGGCGGTTTTCCATAAATAAACACTAAAAAAAATGAGAACCTGAATCTTGTGGTAAACTTTAAGTTTGAAACAAAAATTGGTTTTTATTTCTATTTGGATGACACAAACTATGTTTCATTTTCTATTAAAATGAAGCAAAACTAGGCTTTACTATGCAAGCTTTAAACACATTTTTGCAAAAGCTGAGCCAAGGTAGAATTTGCATGCCACAGTTAAGTTTTTTTTTTCTACAATCAAAACTACAATTCAAAAGTTGTCATTTAATTTCAAAACAGAATTAGTACACCCACTTCTGGTCGCTAGTTACTGAACATTTAACTTTAGCTTTTTATCACATAAACGTTAAAGTGAGAGATAAATGCATTGAAGTATCGGTGTGTATCATGCATCTGAGTATACATTGCGGTAATGTTCATTTCTTACCCCAAACAAGTCACTTATGGATCTTATAAGAGGGTCCATGGAAATCCAGTCTAGTGCCTACAAGGGTAAAGATCAAATGAATGTTCAATCTTTTTTTGTTGAAGAGAAATCCATTTTTTATTTCTTTCTTGGTGAATAGTATTAGATTGAGACACTTATTGTTTGGCTCAGATCCCGTGGCAGGAAAATGGCTAATGATTTAGCACTCTTTTCTTATCTTCATAGAGTTTTTGAACTTTCACATTTAATGTTTGAAAGAAATCTTAAGAGGTGTTTGATAGCTTCAAATATAAGATCCGTGATGATTTGAAATTATTGAGAATCATGACATATTTAAGGTCAAACTCCTCTCTCATCCATCATCAAATATGAGATTTCGATCATAAACTAAGGATGTTGAATTATCTTTTTAGAATCAGATATGAGGCTGTTAAACATATTCTTATTTCCAAGCATTTGATTGAAAAACTAGATCTCATAGAATCGCTAAAAACTAGCATTGTTTGAGAGAAATGATCATACTCTTCAACTTCAAAACAAAACTATAGAAGCATGCAAAATTTTACATGTTTCAAATATATAAAATAAAATATACCTCTACCTAACGCCCTAATTTGAAATGTAACCCAAATATTTTTGTCTGTGTTCAAAATTTGTGAGAAGAAGAAAGCAATGACAGGAACTCTTGACTTTTAGACCCTCTTACATTTGTCAAACTTTTGTCCAGTTCTCTCTGACGTCTCTACGACGCTGCATATCTCCGTGGCCGGTCCTTCTCGCAGATGTAGCGACTAACCGTGACTTGCAGCAGTCACTCGCCGGATGAGACAGGCAACCCATTTTACTTTTTAAAAGTTTCCGTATCGTCTGCCGAGAGGGGGAGAGAGAGTAGAGAGGTGGAGAGATTTGGGGAGTTGGCCATGGATTTGCTCCACCAACTTCTGATAATCGTTCTTCTTCTTGTTCATCAAGCTGCTGCTTCAGCCATAGACAGCGGCTTCACCTTCAATGGCTTCCAAGGAGCAAATCTGACGTTGGATGGAAGTGCATCCATCACCCCCAATGGCTTACTGCGTCTTAATGTCGATGCCCACAATCTGTCGATGGGTCATGCCTTCTACCCTTCTCCCTTTCGTCTCAAAAACCACTCTTCTTCTTCTTCAAGATCTGCTGCTGTCAACGGCAGTACAGTTGTTTCATTCAGCATCCTTTTCGCCTTCACCATAAAGACTCAGGTCCCCGGCACAGGCGGCCATGGCTTCGCCATCGCCTTCTCTCCTTCGCCGGGCATCCCTGGAGGGAGGGGCGCCAACTACCTTGGCCTCTTCAACCAGACCAACATGGCCAATTCCTCCAATCACATCTTCTCCGTCGAATTTGACACTGCTCAGGACGTACCCTTCGGTGACATAAACGACAACCATGTCGGCGTCGACATGAACACCTTGACCTCCACCGTCTCCGCTCCTGCTGCTTACTTCATCTCAGGGAATGCAACGCCTCAGGCAGTCAACCTCCAGAGCGGATCAATCATTCTCGCCTGGATTGATTACCAAAGCGATGTTCAGCAACTCAACGTCACCATCGCACCCATCAAAAATTCTGCTACCAAACCGGAGGAGCCCCTTCTCTCTACCAAGCTCAATCTTTCCTCCGTGCTCGAAGATTTCATGTACATTGGTTTCTCTTCCGGCTCCGGAAAGCTCTCTAGTGAGCACTACATACACGGCTGGAGCTTCGGCATCGATGGGGTTCAAGCCCAACCCCTTGATCTCTCGAAACTCCCTTCCATTCCCACCCCCAACTCCAGAATCAGGCTCTCCATAATCTTGGCCTACTCCTTCGGCGTCGCGGCAGTGCTAATATCCTTGCTCTTCAGTACCTGCTACATCATTTACAAGAGGAGGAACAAGCTTGCAGATATAATGGAGGGTTGGGAACTGGAGTACCCACATAGATTCTCTTACAGAGAACTCTACGCAGCAACTCGAGGATTTAGAGAGAAGGAGCTTCTCGGGTCCGGTGGTTTTGGCAGCGTCTACAAAGGGGTGCTGCCAGGAACGCGAGAACAAGTAGCCGTGAAGAGAGTCTCGCACAATGCGAAACAGGGGCTGAGGGAGTTCGTGGCAGAGGTCGCGAGCTTGGGGAGGTTGAGACACAGGAACCTGGTTCACTTGCAAGGTTGGTGCAGAAGAAGGGAGGAGCTGCTGCTTGTCTATGAATTCATGCCCAATGGGAGTCTTGATAGTTTCCTCTTCGACGATAGCAACGCCAGAAACTTGGGTTGGGAAGAAAGGTTCAACATCCTCAAGGGGATCGCCAGCGGGCTGCTGTATCTTCACGAGGGTTGGGAGCAGGTGGTGGTTCACAGGGATGTGAAGGCCAGCAATGTGCTCCTGGACGGTGAGATGAACGGGAGATTGGGCGACTTTGGACTGGCTCGGTTGTATGAACACGGCAAGAATCCGCAGACGACGCGCGTCGTCGGCACGCTCGGCTATATGGCGCCGGAGCTGTCCCGGACGGGGAAGGCCGCGGCGAGCGCCGATGTGTTCTCTTTCGGCGCTCTGCTGCTGGAGGTGGCCTGCGGGAGGAGGCCCATCGAGATGTGGGGATCCGAGGAAGACGAAGAGATGGTGTTGATCGAGAGGGTGCTGAGGAATTGGCAGAGTGGGGACATCCTGAGCTCCATGGACTCGAGGCTTGAGGGAAGGTTCGTGAGGGAGGAGGCGGAGGTGGTGCTGAAGCTCGGCGTGATGTGCTCGCAGGCGGTGCCTGATATGCGACCCACCATGCGTCAGGTGGTTCAGTACCTCAACGGGGACGCTGTCATCCCGCGAGACTTGGGCCTCAACTCTGTGGTGGTGCACGATGACCTGGGATTCGAACAGCTTGTGCTGCCTTACCCTGTTTCAGAGGTGCCATCGTTCAACTCCACTTTTTCTCAGCGTTGGAGTCCCATCATATGACATGATGCTTCCTTTGATCACTGCCATAATTCTTCTCAGACATCGATCCATCGAGTTATTGATTGATCTGGTTTCGTCTTCTAATGATTCCACAGTGGACACTGAAATGTTTAGCAGATCATCATCTTTCTCTATTGTTGTGAACTTGATTCGACTCTGTCGCTGGACATGGCCATGAGAGTCTAACTTGGTGGTGATTTGGCAGATTATTTGACGTTGGTATCGCAGATTATATGGTCTGGCGATGTTCATCTTTGTGAGATTTGTGTAGAGGATTGAGCTACGATTTTTGAGGATATATTTCGGTCTTCAGGCTGTATTAAATTCGATAGAGCTCAATTTTTCAGCGTGTCTGCTTAATCCGATTTTCAACCTTTTGCATTTTCTGGTTGATGGTAGGAAACTCAATCCCTCAGCTGTTTGCCTCGTGTAAATATTGAACATAAATTTAAAACAACTTTTTCACTCAGTCAATCCATGTGGTGAGAGGATCATATACAGCGCATTCTAGAAACGAGACCCCCAGCATCCGAACCCAAAAACGGCAAGGTTTACATATACATATATAATAAAATTAAATGGTGACTCCAAATTTAGTGGGCACCAAGAGACATCAAACATGAACTGTTCGATCTCCATCGAACTTGGGCCGGCTTCTCTCTCTCTCTCTCTCTCTCTCTCTCTCTCTCTCTCCCCCAAACATCCGAGAATATCTGCACCAAAATTTTAAAAAAGGTTATGAATTGACTATTTTGGCCCATTATGTTAAAAATCCAATTATGCGTATGAATGCATGTCAAACAAAATAAAAGCTTAAAAAAATCATGAATTTATTGTGTAAATCGACTGTTTGCTCTCTCTAATGCAGTCATTGAATTTTCAAGTTTTTTTTGAAATGGAATGTTTTTTCAACATTGGGATTCAATTTGTTCGATTATTTTTCTAGAAAAACGGCTGAAAAATATTATGTAAAAGAGAGAGAGAGAGAGAGAGAGAGAGAGATAATGAGCCGCTAATAAATTAAGTTTGGTAGGTAGAAACATTTTCTACCGCTCAAGCAAATTGATTCCTTTTAAAGTGGTCAGTGGGCATTAGTTAGCCCTTCCTTGCATCTGGAAGGCCGATTACTTTGATTAAAAATTGACTGCCGTCTGAACCCACTAAGCACATGCGTCTGCGTTTTTCAAACGTCTTGCCTCCTATTTCTCCGCGTTAGTTAATACGTGCCATCAATTGAAAGGAAAGTTCGTAAGTTCACAACTTCTCCCTTGCAATCAATGGATGAGGTTTCTCACCTCTTTGCTTTTCTTTTGAAAATTTTAAAGCATTACACCTCAACTTGCTGGATTCAGGTTGCATATAATATGTTGATTGAAAAAGTGAAGACGATTAATTGGATGTGACACGGCAGAAAAAAAACTTGCAACCAAGTTGGCCATGTTGTTGGTTTAATGCATAGTATTTTGTCTAGCAATTTCTTTGTTTTTGATGTATCATGAAATTTTTATTTCAGAGGTCCATCGTCTGTTCATATCATACGTCAGGTTGTCAATGCATGAGTTGGTTTCAAATAAAGTTTCCGACCTAACTGTTCCAAAAAAAGATTGGATATAGAAAAAAATTGAACGTTCAACTAAAAAATAGGTTCGAACTCAAATTTAAGAAATTAGCATTTTACCACATCCCAACATAGCTTTAAACAAATATTCAATCTAATTCAGGTTCCTATATTCAACCCTAGTAAATACCTTATAAATAATATCCATATATTTTGAATTAAAGCTAGTTATATATATGTATATCATAATGCAGTTCTGATCTCGGTTGTGTATTTAAAAGTCCGATTTGGTTTTATATGTAAAAATGAAACCCGAATTTGAATCGGATTTGAATTGGAAGTTAAAAATTAAATTCCAATATGATATAAACTTTTCTTTCATTCGTATTCAAATCCAAACATATAAACATTGAATAAAGGGGGTGGGACCGTGGGATTCACCAACGATGAGTTCCTGCTGCTTATGCCCATTCATGCCCGATTCTGGAATTGGCCACTTTCTGTGGGCGATAGAGTAGCCAGTAAGGGATATGCGCGCGTCTCAAGAATCTTAAACTATCTATTTAATTTCATATAAATATGGAATGTTACTACTTGCTCGCGTTTCAAAAGGATGAAAGATAAATTAAGGACAAGCTTTCAGACTGCTCCCGAAAGGGTGGGAGTACAGTCACCAGGGTGCGGCCGCGACCACGACGACTCGGGTGCAAGTGCGGGTGCGACTCAGATTCGCACTCAAACATAGCCACGTTCATTTTAATTTATTTTTTAGATTTTTTAACAAATTTGATATTATTTATATATTATAATATTACATTAATAAAAATAATAAATACTCTTATCGTACTGCCACATCTAAATTTTTTGAGATATACTATACCGGCACTTGCACCACCACCCACATCTACACTTGCACCCTGCATCTTGGTGACATAGGGTGGAAGGTGGTTTGGCACACTGGCTCGGGCCCGTGACCTGCTGGTAGGTGGCTGGTTACATTATTTAAAAAAAAAATAATGTCCAAATCTTGATCTTGATGATGATGATAATGGTTGATTAAGATTTGACACCAGAAAACCTGGTCGACTTGCTTCTCACACCACCGATAGTAGAACTCTTCCTTCCCAAGCAAGAGATGATCAGAAAACTCAGCATCATAAATGCATGTGCCTGTCAATCAACATCATAATTCTTCAGTACGCGGTGGGAAGATAGGTACGTAGACCCGTATCCTCCTACCCCTCTCAGTCAATATTGGGAATGCCTTAAGGCCCAAGTTGGTCTTCTGATGTTGACCAAGAGGAGGCAGCATGGTACATCCTAGTGAACACGTTGTAGATGGCAGCGGTCGATGGGTCACGAGTTCAGCAGCGAACACACATCCGTTGTATGGCGAGGGACGGAGTCAAAAAGTTTTTCTTGGCTTTTTATAAGGCATTGGGGTTACTTCATATAACACACCCATCTCAAACATATAAATTCAAAGTTTCATAATTGGGTTCCCCCACATGTCTCTCCGCCCTTCATGGCCTAAATGCAGGTCAATGACGATGCATAAAACAATGTAACAACCCCTGCCTTCTAGTAGTTTGAGCTCTAGTCCTCAAAAAAGGTAGAAACTAGGATAACCATATATTTAATAACTCTTTTTATAAGTCCTTGAAAATTCCTCTAAAATTTTAAGGTTGTACAATCCACCTCTTAAGGCAAACGCATTCGCATGTGTGGGACCCTAAGTCCGACTGTTGAACAGGCTTTGAAACCACTGTAATAACACTCTGATACCACTATAATAACCTAACCCGTTTATAGGCTCGGATCCCAAGTTTGACATATCTCAACCCGCCCTCCAACAATTTCAACTCCAACCCTCAAGAAAACTAAAAACCAAAACAACCATCTTTTTAATAGCTTCCTTTATAAGTTCTTGAAAATTCTCACACGTCCAAATTTTTTGGGTGTTATAGAAAAGGTTAAATGTTGAAGTCTTAACAAGTAAATTGCATTTTCTCAATGTGCAAAAATGCTCAAAATGCTTTTTCATTTGAAAAGGAGAAAAATAAGGATGGAAATCCAACTGAATTGTTTCGTAAAGTTGGATAGCAAAAACTATTTAGTATCTGGTTAAGAAATCTGTTTGCATTCAAATTTTAAAATCACATAAGATTGGACTGAGATTCAGGTTTGGTTTTAAATAAATATCAGATCCGATTCATAATAAAACATGATATAATTTTGAAAAAAATATCTTACTCGATAATCCCATACTGTTCAGATTCGATTATTTTATCTAAAAGATGGATTTGGTTGTGAATTTAAAAGATGGATTCAGATTTCTAATTTAAAATTCGGATTCAAATAAGATACAAACTTTTCATCATTTGCATTGGAATCCGAATATATTCAGCTGGAAACATGTAAATAATATCTCAATGATCGGATATGGTAGAATGTGTTTACAAGAAGGCGTGTCGACTTTCAAAATGTGTCAGGCGATGTCACGGTCTAATTTTCTCTCTTCAATTTGATTTTACATCCCTTTTCCTTTTTTTTTTTTTATCTCCCACCATCACCAAGCGTTAGGTGGAGAGCACCAAACGGCTTGAAGTTTAAAGCATTTCAGTCTCTTGAATGGGGATAGCTTTCATTATATCTGATTTATCGGATGTTTGTATATTCAGATTTGAATGAAAATAAAAGAAAATTCTGTAGCATATCCAAATCCAAATTTTGAGTTCGAAATCCAATCTGATCCGAATGCTACTTTCAGATTCATAACCAAACGTGAAGAAATATACAACTGCATCTAATCCACGTTATTATATACTACAAGCTGACTTTGAAACTGCATTGAATATTGATTATAGGATATTTATTTAAAAATAAATCCGAATTTGAATTTGAATCCAGATCCAATTGGAAATTTATTTTAAAAAAATCTGATCTAATTTCTTACTTTAGATGCTATTTTTTTTTTCATATCCAACGTTTCTTGAAGTAATTTGGTCAGATTTCCAATTCAAATATGATCCATTGATATCCCTAATCTAAACATTTATTTCATGTGAAGTTTGGAAGTATTACCCTTATTTACTTGGGGTTAACTACAGTTTAGTTGAGAATTAGTATATCCTAGACCAATTTTGCCCCAGTTAGATCTGACCTATATAATACATGGTTTCAGCATGAAGTAAGTCATTTCCGGTCAAGGTTTAGGAAATAATTTTTTAAATCCACTCTTGAATCGACTCTCACGAGAATATCCACATCGAACCAAGCTAAAGCAATGTTGTCTTTTTATTGGTTTCACCAAATTTGATTCAATTTCAAGCAATTTTCTATTTGAGTATTGTTAATTATGAGGACAAATGGTTTTTCATTTCCTATACCCATAGTATTAGATTTTTAAGCTTATGGAATTTACTAAAGATCCACCATTGTTTTTTTTCTAGCAAATTTAAGAGAATCATTTCTTTTCTAGAAGAAGAAATGTGCTTCATGGGTGCCATTGGGCACCTAGCTCTCTGACAATTCTCCAACCTCTATTGGTTGGAGAATATATAATTACCTCCCTAAGAGCCTCAATGGAGGGAACCTTGCACACTCTAAGTACCATTGAGCGCCTCTTGACATTTTATCACTTTTCTTCTCACTTGCTATTCTAGCAAGCAACAGTTTACAAAAAATTAGAAAGTTTCATACGAGTCAGCTTTCTAAAATTAAACTTCCTAAGCCCTCAAGCCCACTACAAGCCAACGATATTGTAGATCAAGCATTTCACAAGTTTACAAAGAAACAGGCTCCCAAGATCAAGTGTTATGTTTTCAAATCAATTTTGACTCCTGAAATGAATTCAAGTTTTAAAGAAGTTTTCTAAAATCAGCTTTTCTAAAAACAAGTTTCTATATGATTGATCCAAGCTAAAGGATCGATCACCAACAAAATTCAGCCCTTGATGCTCAATATCAAGAAGCACACTCCCCCACTCCTCTCATATGTTTATGATGTATGATGAATGCATGAATGGATTATACATGTTTAGAGAGGAGAGAAGCATGAACAAATGCATACAGAAATTGCATCCATGCATACACATAAGCACTCATGGTTGCCATGAATGATACTCATGCACACACTTTAGTGAATTTAAGTAGATCGTTGTATACCACATCCATGATGGAAGTCGTGGTGTGGTAAAATTTTAAACCCTGCTTAGATTCCCAAGAGGGAGCACTAACAAAAGACCTCTTTCAACCCGGCTATTTATCACAAAAGCACTTTCAAAATTGCTTTGAAGCTCTCTTCAATTGAAGAAAAACTAAGATTGCAAGCACAATTCATATCTCTTTATGAAGCACCAGCTAAAACTTTCCCAGATTTCAAAGATTTGAATCAAAATCAAACAAGTTCTCTAAAACCCATACTCAATTTTAAAATGAAATTTTGTCAAATTGCCTCAAATTTTTCAAGTCAATTCAAGTTTTGGCAAAACTTTAATTTTCCCAGTCAAAAATCCTCTAAAGGCACAACAGCCTCTTTTAGAATTCAAGTTTCAAGCATTTGATCTTCAAATCAAATATTATTTGAAGTAAATTTTTTCAAATCAACTTTTCAAAGGTCCAAAATTATGCACAAGCATATAGGACAATAGAAAAGATGACTTAAACATTTGAAGGAACTTAGTCTTTGGCCCAGTAACATATGTACTTATACATAACTAACATGATGAAAGTAAGTTCATAACATACCATAAAACTGTTAACGCATTTTGAACTTCATTTTTACAATGCAACAATGATGCAGTGTGTGAGTAGATAACTTTGGATTGACACAGCTTGTCTCAATAAAAAATCTCTAACAAGATTACTGAGAGGTCCACCTGCATGCAGCTTCTCAAAAAAAACCATTCGGTAGACATCAACAGACTTTCTAAGTAAATGGCCAGAAGCATGTCTATTTAATAAATGGAATTCACATCCTTAGCACTAGCTTCTTCCAGCACCTCAAGTTCTTGACCCTTCTCAGTCCTATGCCCGAACAAATAACAAAATCTTGCATGACAAAGTGTTTGTTTGGTTATCAGAATGAGTTCTTACTGAAATAGCACCTCCAAAACTTGTTCAAAGTCATGTGAACCTCCATCAAATTCACCTCACAAATATAACATCAAATTTGGCTACCTGACTTAGACTATCATGAGTAAGCTGGCAACTAGTTGAAGGTGCGGAGCAAGAATCAATTTTGCATTCATTTGCTCTTGGGGCGACCCTTTTAATGATAGATCTTTACTTTTTATCTGGCAGAGTCGTGTGTGAACGAGTGCTATATATACATACATACATATATATATATATATATATATATATATATATATATATATATATATATATATAGAAAGAGGGAGAGAGAGAGATTACCTCCAATTCAAATTGAGCCAATGTTCAGCCTTTGTTGATGCATAAACTATTTCAGCATCACCAGGTCTTCTTCCAGCCATAACAAGGGGTATTTTCTGCATGATCATGAATTCATGATAAAGATCACACTGCTTGCATCAGTGAGTTCCTATTCACATACCAATGATCAGCGAAAATTGCCTTTAATGATGCTACGGAGGAACATATCACAATCACACTACTAGCACCAGTGTTTTTCTATTTCACATATCAATGATTCTACATGCAATGCATATATTAGTATAACCATGCAAACTTAACCAAGGGAAATATCTCAGATACTTCATGATGAGATTTTGAAAGCAGTTAAAATTGTGGAATCATGATCAGCTTATTATAGATCAAGAAAATTGTATTGAAGGTTCACCTAATCCACAAAGCCGTGTGAGAATGTACCAAGAATCCTGCTGCATCACTAATAAATGTGTAGTTTTAAAGAAGGTAAGTACAATGAAAAGAATCCTGATGTACTTTTGTCATCAGTTTCTCTATCAAAAAAACCAATTTATTAAGGGATAGAATCAAGTTGAAAAGCAAACAATGTTGCATGTGTCATATCATCAAGAACTATCAAAGAAAATGGATTTTCACCTGAAAGTTCATCATTTATTTTTTTTCCTTCAGCTTGATGTTGAGCATGGTTATAGATGATCCAAGCTTGATCTTTAGAGTCAATCTCCACGGGATCTACTTGTCATTTGAAATAACCTTCTAGACTTCATAGAGATGGTGCAGGAGCTTTCCAATTAACCTCGTTGCTGGTTTTCTGGAAACTAGTAGGTTCCCATGAAAATCATCAGAGACCTGTTGTTCTTCCTAACCATGTCAAGGAGCCCAACAAGAGTCTGCTGAACAACATCGGAGGGAGGATGAGTTTCTTGTAAGAACCCTGAGGAGCCTAGGATCTCGTTCAAGAGAAACACAAAGAAGGGAGAGGGCTGAACACAACCTGGGTAGATGACCACCGGAATTTGTCACCAGACGCTGTGTCGCCCATGGCTGGTTGGCAATATTGCTTTCGACTTGCAGGGAGAGTAAAGGAGGACAGTAGCAGGGAGTTGCTAGCCATTTCCTACCTACGTCTCCCATTGTCGTCTTCTTCTCCGGGTGGACCCTGTCAAGACGTAACCTTCTCACCAAAGAGAACAAGAATCGAAATGCGGTGGACCGAACAGAAACCTTTTCTGGCTACCTGCTGAAGGCTGAATGTTGGTCGGAGTGTGGCAATAACTACAACCTGTTGGAGATATGTGAGGAATCAAGATAGTGCACAAACGAAAATGTAGAAATTGAATAAACCATTCATAGAAATGTGTGTTTCATAGGGCAGAAGAAGAACCTGTAGAGGCAACCGCCGACTGAATGTCGGTGGCTGTTGGAAGAACGACTACAGTCCCCATAGTGTTGTTCCCCAGCGGAGGTAGCGACGGCGACGGCGATAGTGGGTTTCTCTCCTCAGCCATAGCAGCCTAGTGATAGGGACAGACAATTCACGTATGGCTAAGGGGACCGATTTCTCAGACGGTAAAAACTAAATGTGTCTTAAACCATCACAAGACACGAGTCTTGTATTTATACTTAAGGGTCCAAAATGGATATGGACCTGTATCAACGCAGAACTATCCAGATGGGTAAATCCCAATAATCTCCCACTAGTTCAAGTCGATATCGAGGATAAACAAAATGAATGAACTAGCCTTCAAATCCATTCCAAGGTCCCACCTTTGTTGTCTTACAAAACTTCTAAACAAACAAATGAGAATACAAAATAAATAGATAACAAACTTAATAAGAATCAACAAACTGAATGTGATCACATTCATAAATGTTTGTATAATAGTGTGTTTATATTGAACTACACAAACTCATCCTTTTAGCATGTTCAGAAAACATATCAGATGCTAGCGCTTTAGTAAGAGGATCTACAACCATATTTGTAGTTCCAATGTGTTGAATACACACTAGTTTATTCTTTGTCTTTTCCTTAACAACAAAATACTTAAGTTCCATATGCTTACAAGAAGTAGTACTTTTGTTGTTGTTGAAAAAAGACACTGCAACTTTGTTATCATAGTGAACCTTAAGTGGTCTATCAATAGATTCCACTATCTTGAGCTACGAAATGAAATTCTTTATCCAAATTGCATGTGATGTAGTCTCATATAACGCAATAAATTCTGCTTCCATGGTGTGAACAGCAGTCACAGTCTGCTTTTTGCTCCCCCATGGGATGACACTTCCTGATAGAAGAAAAACAAAACCAATAGTAGACTTTCTACTATCGGTACATCCTCCAAGATAGGTGTCAGAATAGCCAATCACTTCTAAATGGTCCACCTTGCGATATGTCAACATGTAATCTTTTGTCCCTTGCAAGTACCGCATGACTCTCTTTACGGTCTTCCAATGTGCCATGCCTGGATTAGATTGAAATCTACCAAGCATGCCAACAACAAAAGAATTGTCAGGCCTAGTGCAAATTTGCGCATACTGCAAGTTGTCAACCGCTGATGCATATGGAATGTTGATCATTTGTGCCTTTTCAAATTCGTCCTTTGGACAATCATTTAGGCTCAATTTATCACCTTTAGCTATGAGTGCCGAAATATGAGAACAATTCTCCATCCCATATCTCTAAAGTATTTTATTGATGTATGCTGATTGGGAGAGACTTAAAACACATTTAGATCTGTCTCGACGAATCTCAATGCTGAGAACAAATGAAGCGTCACTCATGTCCTTCATCTCAAAATGAGATGTGAGAAAATGTTTGGTCTCTGTTATCAATTGAAGATCACTTGAAGCAAGTAAAATGTCATCCACATATAAAGTCAAAATTATGAACTTACTCCTACATGTCTTAAGGTACACACATCGATCAATAATGTTTTCTATAAACCCAAAAGTCGTAATGACTTCGAAAAACTTAATGTACCATTGACGTAAGACTTGTTTAAGTCCATAAATCGCTTTATTAAGTTTGCAAACCAAATGATCTTTACCACTCTCAGAAAACCCTTAAGGTTGATCCATATATACCTCTTCGTTCAAATCATCATTCAAGAAAGCCGTTTTCACATCCATCTGATGTACCTCTAAGTCAAAATGAGATACAAGTGCAAGGACAATCCTCATTGACTCTTTAGCAGAGACAGGTGAATATGTCTCATTATAGTCAATGCCCTCCATTTGTGCGAATCCTTTAGCAACCAATCTTGCCTTGTATCTCTATATGTTGCTTTTAGAGTCCTTCATGGTCTTATAGACTCATTTAAACCCTATGAGTTTTACTCCTTCAGGCAACGACACAAGGCTCCATGTCTGGTTTTTAGCCATAGAGTCAAACTCTTCTTTCATGGCACTAATCCAGTACATGTATTGTTTGCTTTTAACGGCTTCAATGAATGTGAAAGGATCATCATCAACATCTATGAATTCACTAGGCTCTTGTAGGTATACCACATAGTCTGATGATATGGCAGATCTCCTGGCTCTTGCAGATCTACGAACAGGTAATTGATCATTTTCAATTTGTATGTTTACATCATGTTCGTGTTCATCAGTATGATCTACATTTAATTCATCTGAATTTGATGCATTATCTGTATGATTTGATTTCATGTCATCATGAGAGACAACATAATCATACACATTTGCATTCTCTTTAGCAGGTCTATTTTCAGTATCATGTATTTCCTCCAAAGTGAGGTTTTGTAATACATCTAATCCAAATGAGCCATCTTCCAGGAACTTAGTCTTATCTGTTTCCACAATACGTGGTGTATGAGATGGACAATAAAATCTGTAACCTTTCGATCTTTCTGGATAACCAATAAAGAAACCACTGGTTGTTCTAGGATCAAAGGCTTTTATGTAAGGGTTGTATAATTTAGCTTCAGCAGGACATCCTCATATATGCATATAAGAAAGAGAAGGTTTCCTACCTATCCACAACTCATAAGGAGTTGTGAGAACAGCTTTAATAGAAACCCTATTTTGGATATGCACTGCTGTCCTGAGAGCTCCACCCCACAAGGTTAGAGGGAGAGTTAAATAGAATTCTTCTTTCAGCCATACTATTTTGGTAGGCACTGCCTGACATAGTGTATTGAGGTACAATGTCTTCTTCTTTTAGAAATTGTGCTAATGGTTCTTCCCTTTGTCCCATCTCAGTAAACCTACCATAGTATTCACCACATCTATCTGATCTGACTATTTTGATAACCTCACCGGTTTGTTTCTCTACTTCTTTCTTATAGTCCTTGAAAACTTGACACACATCGAATTTTTTCAAAGATTAAGTAGAGATACAAATAGGGAGAATAGTCATCTATAAATGTGACAAAATACTTTTCGCCTGTGTAACAAGGAGGGAAAGGTCCACAAACATCTGTGTAAACAATTCTTAATCTTTTAGTATATCGCTCGACACCTTCTTTATATATGTTTGTTTGCTTAGCCTTTATGCAATCTACACATATGTTGTTATCTGTAAAATCAAGAGATCGTAAGATCTCCTCACTTATGAGTCTCCTTATTCTCTTTTCAGAGATATGACCCAATCGGCGGTGCCATAGCATGTATGAATCATCTTTTATGGTACTACGTTTATTGCCAGTTATACAATGACTAGAAACCAACGATTCAGGAGATTGGATCTTCACATTCAACTTGTATAAACCATCACACAAAATAGCAGAACCAATTTCAACAAGATCTTTATAAATGAACATCTTTGAATTCTCAAACTTTAAGCAGAAATCAAATTTGTCCAGTCTTGATACAGAAATTAAGTTTCTACTATATGATGGAACAACGAAAACATCATGAAGATCCAAAACAAAGCCAGTATCAAGCCTAATCTGGTATTCTCCTGCAGCTTTCACATGTGAGCGCATTTTGTTTCCTGAGAAAATGCTCCTCTCATGTAGTGTTAGTTCCCTTTTGCTCAGAAAGTCCTGTAACAAATTGGCAATATGCACAGTAGCACCAGAGTCAATCTACCAGCTATTAATAGAAACATGTAACATATTACTTTCAAGTGAAACAAATGACATATTACATTTCTTCTCTAACCAATTCTTGTACTTGATGCAGTCTGACTTCTTATGCCATTTTTTTTTGCAAGAGAAACACTTTATAGGAGCTAAGTTAGTCTGCGCAGTTTGAGAAGAAGTTTGACATGTTGACTTCTTCTTGGCACTCCTTTTCATTGAACTTTTCTTTATGTCAATTTTACCAGCCCCAGACTGAGAAACCATATGTGCGCTTTGTAACTTCTCACCCTTCATTCTTTCCTCCTCTTCAACACACGTAGACATCAATTCATTGAATGTCCATTCAGTATTATATATGTTGTAACTGATCTTAAAAAGAGTATATTCAGTTGGTAAAGAGGTCAAAGTAAAGAATACCAAGAATGATTCAGAAATAGTCAACTTCATGTCATTCAATTGAGAAACAATGTTCCTCATTTCTAACATATGTTGGCGAATGTTACCCCCTCCTTGATATTTCATTGATATTAACTTTGACATTAGGGTACTTGCTCTGTATCCAAGAACTCTCTCACCGTTCTATAAGGTGGGATAGCACCACGTATGTTCTTAGTGATTTTTGATTGCAAAAGCAACAAGCTTAGTCGGTTAGAACGCTCCCACTTGTCAAAGTACACTGTTTCATTATGTGTACTTTATGGTGTAAGAGGAGGTGGCTCAGATTGCCTCAAAGCCATATCCAGATCCATATACCCCAATGTAAACACAACATTTTCTTTGCTTTCAGCATAATTTGAATCTTCAAGTAAATAGATAGAATTTGAGCCATTAAATTAAATAGAACCAGACACTGCAGATGACAAAAGACATCAATAAGTTGACATGCGTTATATGAGATAAACCATATGAAACAGTAAACTAAATAAAAAGACTCTTTATGTCTACTATTTCCAAGACAAATACCAGAGATCATTACGATACTACTTTGGTAATATACCTAATACGTACATTTATTCTGTCTTAACTTTATCTAGTAAAACTAGGAAATGTAAATTCAAACTATAGTTAAACATAACACATTTGGGTGTAAAATAACATAACTATGTAAGAATCTATTTTTCTATTTTACTCTACTTATTCTATTGAATATAACACACTACCTGGGTAATTATGTTACTTCAAATGAGAACAAGTACAATATGAACACTAATGTGCCTTTAAATCATACGTAGTCACTTTGGTGAGGTATAACATAATTTAACTAATCATAGGCTCTTTACATTAACGTTATCATACAAACTTTATTATCATGTAACAAAAATAACATTAGCATAATCCTAAATAAAACATGATACAAGAATATAATATGTCATAATAACACATATAAAATGAAACACACTGATCATTTCTGCATAATCAGCTTAATACTATCTAAATTGTTTATTAAAGCTTCATAAAACATAATGAATCGGTCCCGTATCGATCTAAAATTGATCGAACCAATTCATTAAACACCTTAAATGAACATACAACCATGTATACCAGCTTCCTCTAGCTTAGAACCGGTCCCGTATCAGTCCTAAATGGACTGAACCGGTCTCGAAAGGGAAAGAACCGGTTGAAGAATCGCTAAAATCGGTTCCAAAACTGAATAAACCAGTTTGAAAAGCCCTGAATTGGTTCCTAAAAAGTCCGAACCGGTTTCAAAACTGAATGAACCGGTCTGAAATGCTCTGAATCGTTTCGAAAATGATCCGAATCGGTCCCCAAATGTTGGAACCAGTCCCAAAAGATTCGAATCGGTTCTGAATTGGACCAAATCGGTTCTATTTTTAAAATCAGACTGTATGGATATGGGTTGGGGTCGACAGGACCCGACCCGATCCAAAAATTTAAAATCAAAGCGGGCGGGCGGAAGTCGAGCGACCCACAACCCGTTATTGAAGTTTTGCGATAAATCAAGATAGCGCACAAACGAAAATGCAGAAATCAAAATTATATTTAAAAAAACGTGTGTTTCATAGGGCGGAAGAAGAACCTGTAGAGGCGACCGCCGACTGAATGTCGACGGCTGTTGGAAGAACGACTACAGTCCCTATAGAGTCGTTCCCCAGCGGAGGTAGCGGCGGCGGCAGCAGCAGTGGGTTTCTCTCATCAGCCATAGCAGCCCAGTGATAGGGACAGACAATTCACGTATGGCTAAGGGGACCGATTTCCCAAACGATAAAAACTGAATGTGTCTTACACCATCACAAGACAGAGTCTTGTATTTATACTTAAGGGTCCAAAACAAATATGAACCTGTATCAACACAGGACTATCCAGATGGGTAAATCCCAACACAACCCTCATTATGCCCATTTCTGCCCCTGTCCGTCGAAGGACGGGAAGGTAGAGTCGCGGTCTCATGCGATGCATGCGGTGCCTGCCATTTGCCGTCGACGACCATCGCTCGGTTGCCCTAAACAAAAACCTACCGTCCCAAATCGTGACTTCGCGTTTGGGAATGATCTTCACAGCCACCTGCACTCCGCCGTCTCGAACCTCGTTGTGCACGTACACCCTCCTCGACACCTCGTTCGGCATCACCGAGCATGCGCCTCGTTCGCTTTGTTCATCGCCTGACTCTGAGCAGGGATGGCGCGTGGGAAGTGAAAATGGGGGTGGAGGGAGGCCAGAAAGAAGCCAACGATGAGGAGAATGTGTCAGAAACCTGCGCTTGTCTGTCACGCACACTATACGTGCATCAATGAAGGGCAATTCATCTGTAACGTCCTTACTTCTTGTTATTATTTTTTATTATACATATTCAAACTTTAGGCAAAAGAACACTTTCAAAAGCATTTTATAAATTTGCGTCCAAATGCATAGAACAGTATGGTAATATTGTTGTTACCGAACAACCTCTTAAAATATTAAATAATTGGTGCAATGGTAAGAAATAGTGCTCCCTACTCGAAAAACTCAAACTCGATATCGGCTCGAGCTTGTGTCGAGTTCCATAATACAAGCTCCAGCATATTACCACAAGAGAGAACCATAAATTTTACTCCAAACAAAAATAAATAATCCGTTTTCCTTTCATGATGCTTGAGCTTCTAAGCCTTTTTACCTATTATTTCTTTTAATGAAACGGGATAACCCCAGCAGCTGCTTTTCGAAAAATAAATAATCCCGCACTATTGCTTTCTAAAATCCTATTATACTTAACTTCTTTTGTTTTGCAAAGCAATACAAGTGTTGCCTGAACTGCGCGAGCTTTTCTCCAAACTTTTTTTGTTCATTCGGGACCTATATAACCTCATTTATAGACTTCCAAGGGGATATATTTTGTTCAAAGTTTGCACTTAGCTACAATCAAATGTATTACATATTTTGTTGTATTAACCAATTGGGCATGCTGATTAATTCTTTTGCTACCACCAACTTTGATATAAATAAGTGGCGTCTCCATGGACCTTACTCTTCTTTGAATTTGTTGAAAATGACATTAAGCCCCACTTAAGATTTATAAAAATTGCAGGTTCGCTTTATTCCTGAAATTTGTCTCCTGCCAGACCCTCCCTAAGAAATCATTTTGAAAAACTTAGTCTTCTTTCCAGGCGGGAACTTCCTTTCTTCATTTCACTGTTGCTTCTCAATGTTCTGCTTTATTGAGTATTCAACTTCCGTCACAAGGGGCAGACATCGAATTAATAGTTACCAACAAAAGCGAGGTCCAAAAAAGCCAAAGGACAAAAATGATCAACGTTTTATGTTTTTAACTAATATTTGTTCTTAATATAATAGGCGGCCCACAATAAGCCTGGTTCAAATCGTGCCCAATTCATTTTGACTAATTTGTTCAAATATTACCAAGTTTTATATTTTAATTTTTAACTTTACTTATTTTATACTTAATTTTAATTATTTTTTTAGAATTAGATATTTTATTGCCGATTCGGTTCTGAAACCCATTTTTATGACAGCATCTTCAATTATGAAACCCGAAAATGCGAGAAGCTCCGGAGGGAATTGATCTGATCTCCACGAGAGCGGAACTCAGGGAGAGTGCTTATACCCGATTCTGGATATCCGACCCGACCACGAATCCTTTCTTGGTTCGGTCTTCCGTTCTTCAGATCGAAGACGAAACTAGGCGGAAAGTTTTAGCCATTCTACCAGCGAGAAAGAGAGAGAGAGAGAGGCAGCCATGGAGGGCGTCGCGGAGAGGCAAGCCATGGAGGGGAAGGGTCCATCGCCACCTTCAGCCGTCACTGCCACCGTTCTCGAGGACGATGCCAACAACAGCGGTGCCATCGGCAGGAACTACGGCGAGAGGGAGGCCGAGGAGAACGAACGCCGTTCGCTCGAATTGAAGGCCGGCCTCCATCCTTTGCAGGTAATAGCTAGTCTTCTCCCTAGGGATCCAATTTTCCCTTCCATCTTTTGATGTGTTCCCCCCTCGTTCCCGGTTTATGCTTTCGCGCCTTCCCATCGACTGAATCCTTATCATTCTCATTTCATTCTCATTCGTCCCTAGGGTTAGAGTTCTCTCTTCCCATTCCTTTATTTCCGCACCTCTGTTTTTATAGTTTCTGTCTTACTGAGGTTGGCCATCTGCTTTGTTGATGATTGATCATTCCTTTCCAGGTCCTCTCTAGCAGACCGATGGGATAGCGTTTCTGAATATAGTGATGATTTTTCATTGTTTTCTATTTCTTACAAATGATTACTAGGCGACGATAGGGTGTCCTTGCTTTGACGATTTTTTCTGGAAGTACTTGTAATATGATGCTTTCTGAATAAGAGCGCAATAGTGATGTTTCGGCATGCTGACCAATGAAAAATTTTAGGTGAATGGTTAATTTTCTCTTCTTGTTTTGGTTGGTTTACTTAGGAGAGCATACGGGACCAACCGCCAATTTTAAGATATGATTTTGCTAGGGTGCTTAAAAAAAAAAACAGGCTGGGGCTTGCTTGATGTATATTTTGTAGAAGTGTTTGAGTGAGCGGATCTTTTTTTCAGTTTCCAAATGCCAATCGAGCGCATTCCATGAATAAAATGGTCCGTATCATGCTTTTTGATTTAACAGTAATTTGTTGCTTACCCATATAAAACAAATTCCTTTCAGGAAACGTGGTAATGTCCTGTTGAGTTGATCTGAGTGAATAATGGGTGCCATTAGTCTCCTTGTCCGTTGCATGCATACACCAAGCTACACTGGTTATCTCGTTTCAAATTCATATCATAAATAAATGGATGAAGCAAACTGAATGGAGGATCCATGTTGCTTTAAGTTTTTAAGAAATTCTGTTTGGCAAGTACAAATCACAAATTATGCAGAGTTGCAATCTTCTCCACATTTTGCATGCATTCAAACAGAGGGATTCTGGTCCATGCCACTATAAAAAGAGAAAGATTGGTGTGCCATGTAGGGGAATATTTGATGCTGCTGCCACCATTCTCCTATTTGAACTTTTTGTTGTTGGTAGTATTTGCCTTTTTTTTCTTAAACTATTTCATAATGTTACTACGAATTATAACATGGTAGCATGATGGCCACCTATTACAATGGCCTTTAAGAGGATATAAAGAGTGATGGTGGTTTATGAAGGACAAAAGCTAAGCTTCAAGGGATAACAATTTTATGCGATGCAGTAGTCTTTTGGAAAAAGGTTGGTTTTGTTGGTCAATATTTGATTGGATGTTATTAAATGAGATACTTGGATGAGAGCCATGGAAGTTATTGGTAGAGCAAGACAAACTTCCTTAAGTAGATTAACTGTCACATCTTTGTTACTTGTGAGTTGAGTGCATGTTTGAAATTCAAAGATCTCCTACTATCAATGGTCTAACCTTTTTCTGCTTCTTGAATCTTTGTCTGTCATCCTTTAGTTTTTTCTTTTGATTTTGTTCCTTGAGTGGACAATCATATTGATGAAAAACTTTAGTATGATGAAATTAAGATGAAACTTTTCAACAGACTTTAGATATGATAAACACATAAGAAAGTGATAAGCAACCTTGCATCGGGCATAGGTTTTTCATAATTTCTTTAGGCCTTCATAAGTATGAAAAGGTTTTTGTTCTCGGCAAAGGGGTTTGCCGCAGGTGGTGGGTCCTCTTCTCTTTTGCTATGTTCTATGAAACAATGCAACTTCTTTTTTGGGCAAACTTTGCCTCTCTTGGAGAAGAAAGGTTTTGTCTAAACTCATGTTGGAATTAGGGGTGGGCATCGCGCCGGCCTGGCCTGATGTCTGACCCATCGGGCCTGATACCCAACCAGGCCCCAGGCCCGGTTATAATAAAAACTATTTTTTAAAATATAATTTTTTAAAAAATATAAAATATATATTTATAATAATATATATTATTAATAATAAAAAATAATTTTAAAAATTAATCAGGCCGGATCTGGCCGAGCCATCGGGTCCGGGCCGGTAGGGCTGCACACGAGCCGAGTCGAGCTCGGCCGGCTCAAGCTTGGCTCGAGCGGCTCGTTTAAACCCGGTAATGCCTTCTTTTTTCGCTGCAACCGAGGGCTATGCATGGGACGACGTGGGGAGGAGGAAAGGCAGCGTATTGGGAAAAGAGAAAAAGGGAAGGAAATGACGACGTGGGGAGGAGAAAAGGAGAAAAAGGGGCGTGTTGGGAAAAGAGAAAAAGGGAAATGACGATGTGGGGAGGAGGAAGCGTGTTGGGAAAAGAGAAAAAGGGAAGGAAAAATGAATGAGTGGTGAGGAAAGAGAAACAGGGCTGAGTGGGTGAAGAGGGGGAAAAAAGGAGGGAAATTAAAAAAATTTAAAAACGAGTTTATCTTTCAGCTAATTGATTTAATATAATGAGTCAAGTCGAGTTTAAATGAGTCGAGTTCTTGCAACTCGAACTCGACTCGTTTATTGATTCGAGTTTACCTTTCAGCTCGAACTTGACTCGTTTATAAATGAGTCGAGCTCGAGCCGAGCTTTTGCAAATGAGTTCGAGTCGAGCCCGAGTTGGCTCGACTTGTTGTGCAGCCCTACGGGCCGGGTTTTTTGGGCCCGGACCTGGGCCCATACCGGCGCCCGCCCTTAGTTGGGATCTATGTCACAGTGGTACGTGGGATATGCGCATGTACCGGTATCAGTACAGCGGTATGACACAGTACGGCTGGATCAATTTCGAAATCATATTTTTTTTCATTCTTTCGTACATTTTAACCATATCTTTGTTAGCTTATTTATGTTTTATGAGATTATTTGTAGAAAGTATGAAAGAAACTCTTAAAAGTTATCTTAATAATAATGTTTGTATATATATATATATATATATATATATATATATATATATATATATATATATATATATTTGTTTGCCATACTCCCGTACCAAAATTTTCTATATATATGTATTTTCACTTGTTCTTTTATCCTATGCAATGCAGTTTTGCTTAGAAAAAATTTTCCATAGGCAAAACATTTCCTTGAATCAAGCATCGTCATAGGAACTAATTTTATCTTGCGTAGTCTATGGGTTTGAGCCATGGTTGTGTTTTAAAGTTAGTTACTTGATCTGAGAGTAGAAAAAGAATTTAGTTTATGCTTGCTGGTCGTATGTTAGGAATTCTTCATATGACGAGCATGATTTGAAACTTCATACCTTATGTAGAATCTGGTTCGACATCCCAAATCTACAAATTTAAAGTAATTGATGAGTAGTTATAATATTTCCCCTGCTGTCACTTTGTCAAAATTTCAGGTTACTTTTTCTGCTTCCTGAAGTATAATATAAGTTCTTTCCCTTGTAAGATAGAGGTAGAATACAAAAAAGTGATAGGTACTACTCTCTTTTCTGAAGGGAGGAGTCAGTGACTGCATGACAACGAGAGATAATAACTGAGGAAGAGCCTCAAGATAATGCTGTCCTAAAGTTCTTAGTCTGGATGCACTTCATTTTTAGCCATTTCAGATGAGCGTTTGGGGTCTGGGCCTGTTTGAGCAGGTTGATTGGTGCCACTTGGCTGCCTGTTCCAACTCTTACTGTAAATGGGACCATGTATCTTAATTTTTTGCCGCACATCTAGGCACGTGCCTTTGCCTGGCAAGAGCCTCTTGCCTGGGTGAAGCTCTTAGTTAGCCAAATGGAGGTAAAGAAAAAAAAGTTGCTTTTTAATTTTTAACCGTAAAAGTTTATAGCTTTATGGTTTTTTTATTTGCTCTATCTTTTAATACCTTGTTTAATTCCTCAGAAGTCTCACTTTTGTCCACTTTCCCACTTTCTTCCCTCTCTTTATCTTCCCCCCTTTCTCTGGTTAATGATACTGCCTAGTGCCACATAGAGCCCATCTGGGTTTTTTATGGGGTCTGCCACATAGGGTGACATAATGCTTTTAAGTTTTAACTACATGGAGATACATTGAATATGCAAAGCTCATTGTACATTCATCATTTATATTCGTGCGTTGTTATGTGCAGTTGATGGTCTATGAGGGCTTCTTGACTCATAATGATATTTTTTTATCTTCTATTACTTTTGTCACTTTCAATATTTTGTTCTTAAACCTTCTTATTGTTTTTAGTTTATAATTTATTCAACTGTCGTGGACTGACTCAGACTAGCTAGTCATGACTGTGTCTGTGTAAGCCTTGATTGACATATCTGACTTCCAATTTTGATAATTTTGTTCTTGCCTAGAGATTCAATCTATCTTTGGTGGTACCACCAATATATGTCAGCTAGAAAGAAGATGCACAACAAAGTGTGCACGTTCAATGATGGATACTCTACATTTTAACTCAATCATAAAAGAGTGCGTTAGCTCAAATGTCGTTCTCTATATTTAACAGAATTCTTTTTCCTGGATTTTTTTTTTCAAATTTGTTTGTCTTGAGTAATTATCAGAGAGAACATTAAAAATATGTAAAGAATAGTAGAGAAAGTTATCCTCTACAAGCAAAAAGATGAACGCACCTATTCTGATGTGCCTGCCTTTTGAAAATATTATAGAGTTTTCAATGAGATGTCCAGAATGTGTGCTCTTAAACGTGAAAGTGTGCTGCTGTTTCACCTTTTTCTGATTACTTGTGTAATTAGGAATATAGGACATATGCACAAAACACTAGTCATATTATGTACAGTTGCTGCACCATAGAGTCATAGACTGTCACTAATGCTCATGTGATGACTGTTTTCCAGCAACAAATTTTCAATTTTAACCAGCAACATCTGCTATCCATCAGATTTGAATTCCCCTATATATCTTCTGGAAACCTTTTTTTAAGAAACTTCTTACAACTGAGAGTTCTTTGCTATTTTAATTTCTCTAACGTCTTTTATGCTTGGAAATTGCAGCACAAGTTTGTCTTTTGGTACACCCGCCGCACAGGAGTTAGGTCACAGACCTCATACGAGGATAACATAAAGAAGATAATGGATTTCAGTACGGTATGACTGAGATAGGTATTTGGTAATCTGATTTCTGTCATTAAAATTTAAGCAAATAAGGTTAAAGTACATACTCTTACAGGTTGAAGGATTTTGGCTCTGTTATTGTCACCTTGCACGCCCTTCTTCTTTACCAAGTCCCACTGATTTGCATCTTTTCAAGGAAGGAATTCGGCCGCTATGGGAGGCAAGTTCATATAATCAATGACTGATGATGGAAAGTAATTTTGCTTATTTAACTTATTCCCTTCGCAATGACGTGGAATTTATTTAATAAGTTAACTGTCCTTCATTCAGGATTCAGCAAATTGTAATGGCGGAAAGTGGATAATACGGTTCAATAAAGCCGTGTCAGGACGCTTTTGGGAGGATTTGGTAAGTTGGAGAGCTACATTTGTTTCTCGGCCAAATGATAATCCTTATGTGAGATTGTTATTTATTTTTTTAAGGTTTGAGTCAGCAATTTTCAGTAATGAATTTTTGAAATTGGCAGCTGGAGACCATAGGTTTGTATCTAAATATGCCCTTCAGATTGCGTACCCTTTTTCTTTTGTCATATAAGTGTAAAACATGTGTTATTAGATGCAAAGTCATCTCGGTGCCAAAGATGTATAAGCAAGATTTGGTTGTAAACCAAATGCATGGCATACAGGCTATTGTTCCTTACGGTTTATATTTATGATTTCTGGGCTTCATTGAGTACCCAAGCATCAATGCCCACCAAGGACTAATGCAAACAATATCCCCTGCAAATTTGAAGTGCAAAAAATGCCAAAATTTTGTCTTTTATCCTGGTCGAATATGTATTCATAATCTCAAATTCAATTGGTTAAATTTCTCTTGGAGAACCTTATATGGGAGTTAAATGTTATCTTAATGGCATGTTTTCATTATTTTCTTGATTTCTCCTGGAATGTTTATGGATTTCTAATCATTTATTCTATTCAAAATATCCAACTAAAATCATTGATCCATTCTTTTACATTACGTCTTTGTTGTCACATAGATTTGTTTCTGCATGCATTTTTTTAATAACTTTTGGCTTCTGTAAGCCCACTGGTGAACTATTTGAAAAATCATTTCTTCTTTATCATAAACTTAAGAGTTTACCAGTTCATCAGTTTTCAGATTTTTAGATTCTTCCATGCTTTCTCATAAAATTGATTATTGAAAATGGAAATACTACAGCTTAAGAACATCTAGAACTAACAGCAAACCGTTGTTTATTAATAGTTAACAGTTTCTAGGCAGTTAATGATGGAAGCCATGCAACAATGAAGGCTACTCTGCTGTTGGGGCAGAATGTAGTTGCATTTGTTTTTCTCAGGCTGGGCCAGGTTCTGAGGCCTTCTAGCTTCTTTTCAACACAACGGCAGCTAAAGATTTTGTATTTTGGTCCCAACAGTCAGACTGGGATGTTTTCTGGAGCTTGTCATCATTGGGATAGGATCTCTTGTTGATCCCAATTTCTTGTTGTACATAGTTCTCCCAATTTTTTGATAATAAAAGGTTTGGGGCCCTAACCCCCTAGCAGCTGTTCTCCCCGGAATAGTTAACAGTTATCTTCATGTTGACAGGTTCTTGCTTTGGTTGGTGATCAACTTGATGGTGGCGAAGATATATGTGGTGTTGTTCTAAGTATCCGTTTTGGGGAGGACATTTTAAGTGTTTGGAACAGAAATGCAGCAGATCATCAGGTAGTTATATCCAGCTTCCTTGCTGAAAAATGCATATCTCCGTCATTTATTTAGTTGCTTTTGCATGTTTAGAGTTTACGAAACTTTTCTCTGTCTAGAAATATGTTTTTTTAAGATAAGAATTGTCTGAGTGATATTAATTCTTTGTTGATCAGGCTGTGATGGCTTTAAGAGATGCAATCAAAAGACAATTGAAACTTCCTCCTAGTTACCTGATGGAATACAAGGCTCACGATGCATCCTTGAAAGATAATTCTTCCTACAGGAATACATGGTTGAGAGGATAACTTGGTATGTGTCAGCAGTGTACTGATATACAACCGGTATATGTCAAAGATTGTCTTGCTTTTGCATGAGGCTGAAAATAGTTCCATGGATTTGTCTTTCAGAGATTCGTAGCGCCTCTCTTTGTCATGTATGTTACCTAGACAGCATCCTGAAAATATAGCAATGTTATTTGAGGATAAAAATGATACAAGCAAGCAAAAATGACACAATGTTCTCAATGTTATGATTCCGAAGATCATGATATCGACCAGATATCAGTATACTAGTCTGATGTGAATCTGATCAGGCATACAACTAATTGTGCTGTGTTCATAGCTAAGCTACGTCTAAATCTTGCTTGTTTCGTGCTTACCTATTGACATAATTATTCGGAGTGGTGCGTGAGCTCAAGTAGGTTTCGTCCATCCAATTCTCTGCCATCTCCATGCCCCCAAGTCACTTTGAACTCGCAAATAATTAGTGAAAATGTCGTAGTAAATATTCAAGTATTTGCATTGCAAGGAACTTGAGGGAAAACCACGGGTGAGCTTCGATAATCAAACATGACAAGGAGACAGTATCATGGTTAGACATTCAATGGCAGTACTAGGACTTTATCCAAATTCCAAGGTTTTTCAACTTGAGATCCTTAAGAGTCCCCTCTTACCGTATCTTCTACACCTGTGTGGTGATAGTAAATGTGCACAGTTGCTTGTTTTTCTGTTTTAACATTTTGGCTTTGAGCGTGCTTTTTTTTAGAATGATTTTGGCTGTTTAATACTCTCAATTCAGGAAAGAGTATTAAACACAGGTTTGTTGTTCTATCATAAGTTGCTGAGGTCAATGTTATTTTGGTTTGAAGTGAAGCCGCATATGATTTCAATCCTTCTGGAGTAATAACCAACTGGGTCTGGAGATCAGCATCTAAGCTTCATCACCCACCTGGCGGTGCTTAGTTATAATTGGATCTAGGTCTGAGCAAGTTCAATATGGTTACACTTGAGATCAATTAGAGTAAAACTCAGACAAATCTTGCGGGCCTTTATCACTTGTTGACTCAGCAAAGACAAAACAACATTCTTGGTGTTACGAACAACACCTTTCCATTTTCTTTTGGTTAATTGAACCAGTTCAATTTCATTCATGAAGGCCTAATAGCCTGTACCACCCAGAGAGACTCAATGATTTTGTTGAGGAGAATTGCGGTCGACAGTAGGGAGTGGGACCAATTCCAGCTGTTGTTCCTTTTTTTTGTAGCATGGCTTGAGCCTCAAAACATGGAACACAAGGTGAATGGTGGAATCAGTTGGTAAGGTTAGCCTGTAAGCCACCCTGCCCACCTTGCCTTGAACTTGAAATGGCCGAACGTATCGAATTGTTAGTTTGTGCATGCCAACTAACTTGCTAGGAAACTCTTTAGATACACCCAATCTCCTATCTTGAACTCCATATCTCTGTGGTGTCGCTTGTGTTGTTGTACCATACGGTTCTGATCTGCAACAAGTCTAGCCTTGATTAAGTCCAAGGCTTTATCACGACAAAGTAGCTGGTTGTCCACTTCAGTTAGTTGATCTCCTTGAGGATGGTTCCTGTTAAGGTTAGGGGGTGGTCTCTCATAATTTACCATCAAATGGAGATACGCTGATGGCAGATTGTGTAGCTGTTTTGTATGTGCATTCAGCACAAGACAAATACTCAATGCAGTTGTGGGGCTGCTGTTCGACATAGCATCTCAAGTTTCTAATATTCTATATACAACCTCTGTTTGTCCATTTGTAAGAGGGTGGTATGTTGTACTCAGGCAGAGTTTAGTCCCCTACATGGCAAACTACTGCTGCCAAAAGTTGCTGAGGAACAAAGAATCTCGATCACTCACGATTGACCTTGGCATCCTATGGAGCTTCGCAACTTGTTCCTCAAAAGATCTCGCTACTTCCTTGGCTGTGAAGGAATGTGATAGGAAAACAGATGATCTTTGAGTCATACATACCCAGTGAGTAGTCAACAATAAAACATAAACTTAATTGCAAGAGATGCAGTACCGAAGCAAAGTAAGCCAAGTCATGCAACAAAATATTCAGTTTAACTTTTACTCATTTCTTGATTGGTTCTAGCTATCTTAGATTCTTTCAAATTAGAAAGGGGGATATCATATTCATAGTAATGAAATTTCTATTCTTAAAACGTTCAATTTTTGACAATCTTGTTGCTAGTAACAACTTTACCTCTAATTTCTAGGCTCCGAAGGAGTATTTTATTTATTTAAGCCTTTGCTTTTAAATAAGAAGCATGCAACCTTTCAAGTATTAGTTCATTTCATAGGTCTGCCTCCTTGAAAAGCAGAATACTAATTTAGTGAACCTCAACTGGCAAATGCCATGCCAAAGTTCGAGGTGGTGGCTGCATAATTTAAATTTTATTTTTCTACAAGAAATTTCTGTTTATAAGAATTGATATTTTCTTGCACATTAATTTACTATGAATTCATATACTAATATTTGCTGACTGCTCTCTCAACCATTGACATGCTACCGATGAGGCAAATCAAAAGGGGCCCTCAGGTTTGACTACTTTATAAAAAGTATAAATAAATCAAGGTCATGTGCATCTGCTGTCATAGCTAACCAACCATATACATATCCAAGTTTGACTACTGTATTCAAAATCTAAATAAATCAAGGTCATGTGAATGCGTGGTGGTAGCTAACCAACCATATACATATCCAAGTTTGATTACTATATTAGAAATCTACATAAATTAAGGTTATGTGAATATGTGGTGGTAGTAAGTGAATGAAGACTCTAATCTAACCAATGTTGTCCATCTAAAGCAAATGGATGAGTGAAAGTAAAATAAGAAGACAAATGTGTAAAACTAATACTAGTTGACAAAAATGTCAAATACATTTTTCTTCTAGTTTTGTTCTTAATCATCCATCATATTAGACCAGATAGTTTGGGTTAGATGGTTGAGTAACTCTTAAAAGCCAGAATCACCATTCAAATTTTCTTTTATACACACACATAGGGTCATGTGACGGCAGCTGGTCAACTTAATAGTTAGTTCACTGGATCCCGATCCATGCATTGGTCTCAACTCTCAAGGTTGGAGATCCGTTTCAGGTTTTACAATGACGATCTTCATTTGCAGGTTACAAATGTGTTTGTTTCACAGCCGTTAGATCTAAGGATCTAATACTCGATCAGTTCAATGGTCGCCACCCAAATGCCCTTTGTATATGTCTTTACATTATTCCAAGTCTTACATATTAGCATCCTATTAGATGTTTACACCTAACAAATGAAGCTTCAATTATCAGCTGGCTAGGAAGTGGGTCGTAAGATCTTTAAGCTGAAGAAAGAGCACAACACCTAGTGACCGAGCCAGAAAATTTAAGCTGGAAGGCATTGACTAATCTCACTGTCTTAGTCGTTTGCACACCTATGGGGCAGCAGCGGAGCTAGAAAGTTTTAGCTGAGGGGCATTGGTCCATTTTATTATTGCAAGGAATTGGGTGCATATATAGTTATAAGACACTATTAGGTGTGGGCACCCCCATGTGGCTAGGCCTGAGTTCAACACATGAGGATAAAACTTTTATAAAAGTTTACACAAACTGGGGTGGCCAGTTGCCCACTCCAGCCCCACTACTGCTATGGGAAAAGACATGGTTTAGGATGGGCACCACAAGTTGTTGCCTGTTGGGCTTGGTTCCAGCTCAGCCATAATAGAAAATTGCGTGGTCTGATGTGGATAGTGACCCACACAATATCTTCGCTACAGCCAGCACCAGGTGCATTGTGCTCAGGAATACCAATGGTTGAAGTTGAACTTCTCTGATAATTATCAGTCCAAAACCTGTTAATCCAGTCTGGCAATGTAAAAGAAATCTCAAACTAATGATTAATAATCTCATGTAGGTTTATCCCCATTTCCAATTCGCTGCAAAAATTCCAATATCCCACACTCAAGAGGTTTGAGGTTGTCTGGGATCCAAAGAGTGACATACATAACATTCAAGTTAAAATATGTACTGGACGTAAGAATTACCTTATCTGAATGTTGCTTAATTGAATTTTGAGTCGGATTCAGATTTGAGTATAGAAGACAAAGAATTGTAATCTAAATTTTTGTAGGTAACTGTGATTAGATATATAAAAATTAGATATAGTTTATTGGATTCAATCAGAGCTGCACCACATCCACATGGATTACAGATACGTCCACACCAGCCCACAGAAATTGCTTTATTTATGCATTAAAACCTTAGTCATTTTTAATTATTTATACATCAGTGCTCTTTCAAGTTTAAAATATATACTATTAGCACCACTTGAATAGAAATTTCTGGCTCCACCATTGATCAGATGTGAAATTTTCTCACTCTATCAAACTACTTTAAGCCGGACTGAGATCTACTTAACATTGGGTTGCAATGGCGTACTGTTGCCACCACGCTGCCGAGAGCTACCGAGAGGCCGCCCTTGCACTGTCGCTGCCCAAGATCACGCACAACAGGAGCGGACAAAAGTGAAACTATGCGCTCCTGGGTTCTGCCGATAGCTCTTTTTTCAGTTGCAGGAGTAACGCAGACACCAAATGTCTCAATCAAAGAGATGAAATGGGGTGGATGATCGTGGGAAAATGAGGGAAGGTGCAGGAGATGCGGGATAATCGAATAGGATGAAGGCGAGACAGATTGGGGCGATGAAGAACTTGCTAGCCGATGGAACAGTAACCTGTCGGGTTACTGTAGAATTGCAGGCACACCGATGACAATCTTCGTCGCCGGTGATCGCTTAGAACCACGGAGCGTCCACCTCTGTGTCGTAAGGAACGTAGCTGCAAGGCTCACTGGAGAAGAACCACACCACCAGAGGAGCTCACTGCTATCAGTTCATCCCCGGTCATTGAAGAAGAACCACGTCTACAACGAAAGACTCATCGGATTTTTGGGATTTCTTGAAGGTAGAGAAGAGTCAGCCCGTGGTGGCTATTCTGATCAAAACTGTTGACGAGTGTGATCGTCGGAATTTCCCTTCAGAATGGAGATTTACAGTCGAGATCAAAAAACCCAAAAGAAGTCAAATTCCCAACCTTTAACATGCAGGGAAGGAGAAGCACCAGAAACTCAGTTTGATACACTTGTCAAACCGGGTCGATGCTCAAAAACCCGCCCGAATCCATGAATGACACGGTTCAGCGGTAGACTCAACAAAGTGGATCCGGGTCCCATCCCGGACCCCCCAAAATGATCTGCAACCCAATCTGCATTATCAGACTACGGACCGGGATTTACAAAGCTGTGGGTCTAACCCGCTCTACAAAACCCAGATCCGTGTTCGGTGAAACCACAACATATCCCCCTATGTGCCTTCTCTGTTTCGACGTGTCCCACCTCACATGTCAATGAGTCCCGCTGTGGATCTCATTCACGTCTTGCGCATGTTGCCAAGGCCGAGTCTCCTTTGCTCGGCGTGCCCCGCCATACATCCTTGCGTGTCCCACCTCAAAACTCGCCAGTTGTGTCTCGCGCATGTGTCTCCTTTGCGTCCACAGTACCTCGGCGTGTCCCGCATCGCTTGGAGTCATTTCCCGCCCAGAATGCGATGGTAGTGTCCTGAGCCCACGTTTGTTTGCAATGAGAGTGTCCTCCCTAACATACGAGGCATGTCCTGCCCAGAACCTGCTCGAACCCAGCTTCTCTTGGCTAGACCTAGCTGAGTTCCTCCTTGGGCCGAGTCCCTCCTCATTCGAGGGCATTCTTGTTATGCGCTAAGGCTGAATGGCCTCAGTCATGCCCAGCCATATGTGCTGAAAACTTCAGGCCGCTTGGCTGAGAGACTTGGTGGTGGGAGCCCCCGGCCGAAGCGCTGCCGAGGCAGTCTCCTACCGCTCCCGGATCACGCGGACGGAGGGGTGGCGGAGAGATTCGCCTACCCAAGGGGATGCAAATCCTTCCTTAATAGGCTTCACCCGACCAGATTACAGGCTCAAAACCCAAAAAGAGCCCACCCGATACAAGGGAAAGTGAGGCTAAAGAGCCCCTAATCCGACCTTAACCACCCTAGGACAAGAGAGTTGGGAGGTTAAGGCTTACCTCAGCCAGCTGCAGCTGCCGCTGGCGGGTCGAGGATTGGGGAGGGCGCTGGCGGAGGGCAGGGGCAGCGCAGTCATCGGCTGTTGCCAGCCGAGCGGGTGCTGTTGCTACGCTTCAGCGCCTGCTGTTTGTCACCTCCGGAGGATAACCTCCCTTGGCGCAAACGAGAGCTAGGAGCGCGTCAGGCTCCTGAAGGCCGTCTGATGCCGTTCGAGAGTGCAGTGAGGTTAAACAAGGACGTTGCGTCGGCGGAGATGGGCGTTAACCTCCCTTTGGCGGGGAGACAGACTGTCGAGTGCGAGGGTCTCCTTGCGGTCGCCCGAGGTACTTCGAAGGTTCGGGGAGGTTAATGCGGGACCTGCGTTGGGGGACGACGGAGGCGAGCTTGCTGCTGTCTTGCTGGGGAGAAGGCGCTCTAGGGATGGGGTGTGCTTCGCTTAGGGAGGCTAATCCCGGTTGTAGCCGGTGGCTTGCTCGGGAGAATATCTTCGGCCGAGAAGCGTGCCGAAGGAAGGGAGGCCCTTGGGGACCTTCTGCTGAGGGTTTGGTCGGTAGGATGGAGAGTAACCGAGTAGGGCCTTCACACGAACAAGTCCGGCGACGACCTTCCTCCTTCACCGCAAAGCATCATGTCACGGTGGCTTGTCCACGTTTGTGGAAGAAGAAAGAACCACACCCAACTTCCACAAGGGACCAAGGAAACTACGGCTAGCAACGAAGAACCATGTCGAAGCTAGAAGGATAGGGAGAGTACCTTGACACCGAAGAACCACGTCAATATCAAAATGCTTTCATATCGTCGAATCCTTGACAAAATAGCCAAAGCTGAGGTATTGCGCCGCAGCTCTACAACAACAACTACTAAACTACCTTACTTGATTTCTTCCAAAGCTTGCAAAACAAAGACACAAAACAACTATTTGTAGTACTCGACATGGAGCCGGGGCAAAAGACGTGTCGGACCGGACTCGCGCAAGGCGAGTGGCTGAGGCGGGCTGAGAGTGGCCGGATTGGCGGTGGCGCATGATGGCCTCCCTTTTGGCGTGTAGTGACTGACAAGATTCCTTGGGAAGGTGCGCACTGGAGTGCGTGATCCCGGCGGAATGTTGGTCGGATCATGGCGTGCGCAAATCTTTTTTGCGTGACGTCTTTTGATGATTCTCCTCGGGAAGGCGCGGGTGATGACGTTGGATCTTCCTGGCTTCCAGGGTCTTTTTCAGGGCAGATTCCCTGGCAGTAGTGGTTCGGTGGTCTGGGTCCCGGTCGGCCTGCCTGGTAGAGTCTTCTAGAGGCTCGGGAGAGTCGTGGGCGGGTGGCCCCAACAGTCCTTAGAATCGCCTGTTTTGATCCATGACGCTTCTCGGTGGCTCGGTGTCGTGTGTGGGCTGAAGTGTGACCTCGGCCAGGGCCCGGCCTAGGCTAGGGGAGGTTGGTGCTGATGGAAGGCCAATGCTGGCCTGGCCTGGTGGGTTGGTAGCCTCCTTACGCTTGGCCCTGCGCCATCTCTCTCGGCTGGTCCTGATGTTTGCCCGCGGCTTCTTGAGTCTGCCGGCCATCGTTTGGTTCGGCTGTTCAGGATTGTCCGGGCCGTCTGGTGCGTGCTGGGTATCTTCTCCTTCGAGCTCTTCAAGCTTGGTTGGTGGGGCCCTTGCCGATAGGGTGGCGTCTGCCTTGGTCAACTGTTCCTTCCCGTTGGTTGTTCGGCGGGTAGCCTCCCTTTCCTGGGCGGCCAGGTGTAATGTTGTACCGCCCTTAATCCTCGTTGGGCTCCTTCGGCCTTTCTCCCTCGTGTATGGGCTGGTTGAGGGCATGTTCTGGGCCGTCATCACCACTGGCTCAGACCGGTCTTGTCTGTCTCTGGGCCGTGGACCAAGTATGCCTGGGCTGCCGTTGGTCCTTCGTAGGCCGACACTGGCCTGGCCATAAAGTTGGGTCGTATCAGTCCACCCCCCTTATCAAAAGCTTGTTCCCAAGCTCTTGTCTTGCCTTTTCGAGAGATGACCCGTTCTTCCAGTGTGGTGTTGATGGAAGGTTCGTCCCAATCCTTACCTCGCAAAATCTCCTCCCGGGAACCCTGGTAGTAGGTTCGAGTCGGCCGGTTCCCTTGTGCTGATTGGTGCGGATGGAGATAAACTGTGAAGGTAGTCCCCCAAGGTCTATGCAGGGATATGGTTGCTAGACCTTCGTCTGGCGGTTGTGGATATTGGTTGTGGACGAATTCCTCGCCAAGGTCTGGCGGTTGTGAATATTGGTTGTGGGCGAATTCTTCACCTGATGTCACCCGCAATCCCCTTCCCTCTTTTTCGGTCGGGCGTTCTTGGAAGGGCTGATCGTCCTCCGCTGGTTGCTATTTATGTGTGAATGGCCCGGGTCTGCGAGTTGGGGGTACTCCCTCCTCCCAGTCATTCAGTAGATGGATCCTTGCATGGCGAAGGTTTTCCTCCTTGAGGGAGCAGCGGGGTTGGAGTCGGGATAGAAGTCCATTATTTCTTGTGCCTCTTGCCCCGTTTGGGTTGTAGTGCACCGTGCGGGTGGACTAACAAACGTGGCTTGGTAGGTCTGTGTGTAGGGCTACACAACGAGTCGAGCCAACTCGGGCTTGACTCGAACTTGCCCGATTAAACTCGAGCTCGACTCGTTTATAAACGAGTCGAGTTTGAGCTTACAATGAAACTCGAATGAGTAAACGAGTCGAGTTCGAGTTTTAAGGACTCGACTCGTTTATATAAAACCGTTTAAATCTTGAAAACCAATACACAAATTTACCAAAACCGGTTCACCGGTTTAGGGTAAAAATTGATCGGTTATAACTTATTTTCCTTTTCCCATTTTCTCTCTCTTCTGTCGACTATCATCACTCCTCAGACATCAGTCCTCTCCTCTCCGCGACTCTGCCTGTCCACTGCACACCATCTCCATCGGACCACCGTCTGGCATTCGGCATCTAACCACCAGCTCCACTGTCCGGCCTGCCGTCTGTGTTGTCGTTTAGGCTCCCCACGACAGTCCACACAACGAAAAGAACACAAATGGGCATCTAGAGACGACCCAAAAGATTGGCAACGCTTGTTGTGTGAGCACCAGGTATGTTCCCCTCTTTTTCATGTGCTCTTTCTTTGCCTCTCTCTCTCAAACTCTCGTGAGTCCGTGACACCTCATCCTCACAGGCTCACCTTCACAGGGTCCGCACAAGCACGGGAACGACAGCCGCACTGTCTGCATTTCCTCCTCCTTTTCCTTCTCTGCCACCGCCACCAGCCCACCACCGCCCTCTGCTCTACCTAATGCCCGATGGTATGCTAATGATCCTCCGGGGGTCAAAGTTTTGAACAACTTGTGTTGCGTCTGTGCTTTCAAACAAATCCTTGACTTCATCCTCTTATTAATCATTTTTTTGCTTTTTATTTTGGCAGAGATCTTAGAAAGTGATAAATATTGAGGTCGTAATTGCTTCTAGAGGCGTGCTTTCTGCTCCCGCCTTTACGTCAGGTACCCCTTCAACCTTCCTTTCTTCTCCTTGTTGTTCATCTTCTTCCTCCTTGTTGTTCAATTTTCTTTCTTTTTATTTATCTTCTTACATTGTTTCTTGCTCTATTGCCTGGGAAGATTTTTTCTGTTCATTCATTCATTCATGGCTGGGAAGCCTGCAATAAGATTTGTGCAAGAACTTTTCTATACTCGAGTTAATCGAGTCGAGCTCGAGCTTCTGTTAGGCAACTCGACTCAAGTTCGTGTCAAGTTCGAGCTCGTTGGGTCGAGTCGAGCTCGAGCTGGGCAAGCTCGACTCGACTCGTGTGCAGCCCCTATCTGTGAGCTTTCCATTCTTCTCACTTTCCCAGCCTGTACTTGCTGCTCATCTTCAAGGTTGACCTTGGCGTTATGCTCTGGGTTCGATGGCAAGTGCTCGTCTGATTCCGGGTGATGTCCCGCCGAGTGCACTGAAGTGGGGACAGACTTGTCCGAGTATCCTTGTTGTGTCTCGATGGCAAAGCGGCTCCCTGGCGAATAGGGTTGTTGGCCGCGATCATTCTCATTCTGCGGGTTCGTTGCACATGGTCTTCCGCCGTGGCCCCCTGCTTGTGGCTTGGCCATTGTTGTCCCTGGGTCAGGGAAAGGAGTGGCCTTAGGTTGTTCCCTGAGTGTTGTGGCTTGTAGAGGGCTGTGGTCGGGGCTGGTGAGCTTTCCGGACCTTCCCTGGGTAGGGCTGTGAATGGTCCATGGTGCTTTGGTTGCCTAGAAGTAGTCATACCTTATACTTCCCTCATTGGTTGACTGTGGTGTATTGCCAAGGCTTCAGCATGTTACCGGCCGTGCTTATCCATCCAAATCGAGAGATGTTCTTTAAGTACATGACTTGGTGCAACGGGTCTCAACACAACTGAAAATGAAAGTCCTCTACTCCTGGTCCTTGGATGCATATCTTACAGTCCGGATGCGATCCTCCTAGTGCGACCGGCCAAGGAGAGTTTTTGGGAATCGCTAACCCTTCCCAAGGAATCCACTTGAATCGGTGCCGGTCCCCATCGTAACCCCTGAGAACCATCCAACTTTTCGAGGATCGAGAAGTGGGGACGGGAGAGTTCTAGGGTCTGCTCCAGCTGTTGAAGCTTGGGCGGGAGCCTACTTCATAGGACGGACTTCATTCGTCCGATTCTTTGTCGGTGTAGGATCTACCTGTTCGAATAGATGAATATTCTCTGGTGGTGTATCCGCCGGTTGTTCCCGATGTTGCACCAGTTTCGGAGGACATGTCGAAGTCGCTACTGTTTGTCGGAGATCTCAGCATCTTAGGCTGGTCTTAAATCTTGTAGTGGGTGTCTGCGTCGGCTCTGATACCACTATTGGTGGGAGCCCTCGGCCGAAGCACCGCCGAGGCCTGCCGAGGGAGTCTCCTACAGCTCCCGGATCATGCGGACGAAAGGGTGGCGGAGAGGTTCGCCTACCCGAGGGGATGCAAATCCTTCCTCAGTCGGCTTCACCCGACCGGATTGCAAGTTCAAAACCCAAAAAGAGCCCACCCAATACAAGGAAAAGTGAGGCTAAAGAGCCCCTAATCCGACCTTACCCACCCAAGGACAAGAGAGTAGGGAGGTTAAGGCTTACCTCAGCCAGTTGCAGCTGCCGCTGGCGGCTCGAAGATTGGGGAGGGCGCTAGTGAGGGGCAGGGGCAGCACGGTCCTCGGCTGTTGCCGGCCGAGCGAGTGTTGTTGCCTATGTCACCTGAGTGCGGGGTGCGGGTGCCGGTACGGCACATCTCAAAAAAATTAGGTGCGGCGGTGCGTTGAAGATATTTTATTATTATTATTATTAATTTTTCGTAAAAATTGGATAACACGTCACCCGTCCTTGTACTATTATTATTATTATTGAAGATATTTTATTATTATTATTATTAAAATTTTACGGTGGCGCGCCACCCGTCCTTGTACTCTGACGGGTTGTAGCCCATCGTCCCGGCGACCTGAGTCGATAAGTGGTTTGGTTGTTAGGGCTCGAGTGTTCTCTTGTGAAAGCCTAAGCACCATTGATCATAGACCCACGTGAAGTGAATTTGGAAAGAACAAATGCACATTAAATGTGATCCACCATTCTTTAGAGTTTAGTCCTGTATCGGTTTTTTTGAAAGAAAAAAGGAAATATATAATGTATTTATCAATGCATTGAACGAAACACGTCGGGTGAGAATAATCGAGCGGCGCGTTAACGATTCGATTTTGGATCTGAATCTGGTTTCGACCCGCAACCAGATCCAACAGGTGTATTTTTCGATTTGATTTTGAATCTGGTTTCGACCCGCAATCAAGATCCAACCGGTGCGGTTTGGATCCGCACCACAAGCGAATCCGCACCCGCATCGCGTCGACACGGGTGCGAATTCAATTATAACGCACCCCGATGACATAGGCTGTCGCTGCGCTTCGGCGCCTGCTGTTCGTCACCTCCGGAGGATAACCTACCTTGGCGCAAACGAAAGCTGGGAGTGCATCAAGCTCCTGAAGGCCATCCAAGAGTGTAGTGAGGTTAAGCGGGGACGTTGCGTCGGCGGAGATGGGTGTTAACCTCCCTTTGGCGGGGGGACGGACTGTCGAGTGCGAGGGGCTCCTTGCGGTCGCCCGAGGTACTTCGAAGGTTCGGGGAGGTTAATGCGGGACCTGCGTTGGGGGACGACAGAGGCGAGCTTGCTGCTGTCTTGCCGAGGGGAAGGCGCTCTAGGGATGGGGCGTGTTTCGCCTAGGGAGGCTAATCCCGGTTGTAGCCGGTGGCTTGCTCGTGAGAATATCTTCGGCCGAGAAGCGTGCCGACGGAAGGGAGGCCCTTGGGGACCTTCTGTTGAGGGTTTGGCCCGTAGGATGGAGATTAACCGAGTAGGGCCTTCACACGAACAAGTCCGGCGACGACCTTCCTCCTTCACCGCAAAGAACCACGTCACGGTGGCTTGTCCGCGTTTGTGGAAGAAGAGAGAACCACACCCAACTTCCACAAAGGACCAAGGAAACTACGGCTAGCAACGAAGAACCACGTCGAAGCTAGGAGGATAGGGAGAGTACGTTGACACCGAAGAACCACATCAATATCAAAATGTTTTCATATCGTCGAATCCTTGACAGAATGGCCGAAGCAGGGGTGCTGCGCCGCAGCTCTACAACTATAACTACTAAACTACCTTACTTGATTTCTTCCAAAGCTTGCAAAACAAGGACACAAAACAACTATTTATAGTACTCAGCAAGGAGCCGGGGAAAAAGACGCGTCGGACCCGACCCGAGTAAGGCGAGAGGCTGAGGCGGGCGGCGCGAGCTGGGAGTGGCCGGATGGGCGGTGGCGCATGATGGCCTCCCCTTTGGCGTGTAGCGGCTGACAAGATTCTTTGGGAAGGTGCACACTTGAGTGCGAGATCCCGACAGAATGTTGGTCGGATCATGGCATGCGCAAATCTTCTTTGCATGACATCTTTTGACGATTCTCCTCGGTAAGAAGCGGGTGATGACGCTGGATCTTCCCGGCTTCCAGGGTCTACTTCGGGGCTAGTCGCCTGGCGGTAGTGGTTCGGTGGTCTGGGTCCCGGTCGGCCCGCTTGGTAGAGTCTTCTATAGGCTCGGGCGAGCCGTGGGCGGTGGCCCCAGTAGTCCTTGGAATCACCTGTTTTGATATGTGATGCTTCCTGGTGGTACGATGTCGTGTGTGGGCTGAAGTGTAACCTCGGCCAGGGCCCGGCCTAGGCTGGGGGAGGTTGGTGCTGATGGAAGGCCAATGCTGGCCTGACCCGGTGGGTTGGTAGCCTCCTTACGCTTGGCACTGCGCCGTCTCTCTCGGCTGGTCCTGATGTTTGCCCGTGGCTTCTTGAGGCTGCCGCCCATCGTTTGGTTCGGCTGTTGAGGATTGTTCGGGCCGTCTGGTGTGTGCTAGGTATCATCTCCTTCGAGCTCTTCATGCTTGGTTGGTGGGGCCCTTGCCGATAGGGTGGCATCTGCCTTGGTCAACTGTTCCTTCCTGTTGGTTGACCGGCGGGTAGCCTCCCTTTCTTGGGCGGCCAGGTATAATGTTGTACAACCCTTAATCCTCGCCGGGCTCCTTCGGCCTTTCTCCATTGTGTATGGGCTGGTTGAGGGCATGTTCTGGGCCGTCATCACCACTGGCTCAGACCGGTCCTGTCTGTCTCTGGGCCGTGGACCAAGTATGCCTAGGCTGAAGTCGTTACCCCCAAGTAATGGTGCGGCTTGGGCTGCCGTTGGTCCTTCGTAGGCCGACACTGTCCTGGCCATAAGGCTGGGTCGTATCACTTGGATTAACTTCCCTTGGCAAAACGCTGCTCTCTCGACAATTGCCTCGACATGGCCTGACCCTAGGACGCCTCAACATCTCTTGTATAACCTCCCTGGATCTCAAGAAGACCTCTGTAGCTAGTGACTCTTGGCTGCATTTGCCCGACACTGTTGCGCTTCTAGGAGGAGTCCAAGGTGCTAACCTCTTTTGGCAGCAGCCCTTGTTGGTCGTCTATACGGATAGCCTCACTTAATTCTACCTTGATATCTCCCATATGCTACTAGCCTCACTAGACTGCTGCCGTGGTGGCTTGTGCATAAGTCCTGCGTAGATAGTCTCCCTTGCGTGCAGAGTGGCCATCGAGAGTGGACATGCGGTATTTTTGCCTCCCTAACATGTGGAAGGCTCTCAGGCTCTGTCGGGGTTCTCTCTTGATGATTATTCCAGCCGAGATCCCAAGAAAATCGTTCATACTTCCCGTTCATGGCTAACACTATCCCATCTACCTTGGCCGGCTTATTACTAATCAATGGTATCCCATCCACCTTTGTAATCCCTCATTCAGTCTGGACAACTTATGTTCTAACTCCTCAAATCAAGCGCTCAAAGTCGGTAGAGACTCCAGTGTGGTTCATACCACCAAGCATGTTTCTGGTACCTGCTGTAACTGGTGGGTGATCTGTCGTCTAGGTCTATGTCTACTCACTCTGCCATCCTTTGACACCATCTATGTGGAAAAATATGTCTCTACACTAGCTTGCTCCTAGGTTCGTTTGATACCTGAGCTTGTTTCTAGGAAAACCAAGGGTCGAGCTAGGCCCCAAAAATACTTACGAACCTGCCGGTGTGGTCGGTTAGCACTATTTCGCCCCGTGCACGAAGTTATGAGGGATTAAGGGAGCAGACTGTTCCTTGGCAGACACTGTTCTATTGGGCAGTCTAGACTGTGGGTACAGTCCTTCGGCCTCTTCGACACCACACCCTCCTAGTGTCGACGGTGTTGAGCGAGCCCACAGGATTGTGAACACGCTCGAGGTCTTCCAACTCGAGAGGTGAAAGAGGGGTTCGCCTACTGCCGCGACCGCCTGGCGCCTTGGCTACTAACCTCGTCCTCAGCCCTGTCCAAAGGACCTGCTTGCCATGCCCTTCTGGTGCCTCGGCAAGAAGCCTCAGACTCAGCCACCAATTGTTGTACGATGCGCAACAGCCGCAGTCCTAGTGGGCCTATGTGCGCTAAAGAATAGCCTCTCACTACAACGCTGAAACATTAATCCACTAGCTAAATCAGCTGAATCTGAAGACGGACTGCTGACACTCTCAATTCCTGGCTGAAACCAATCAATGCAGTGTCCACTGTTGGTAAACACTACCTCTTGTGGTATGGTTTTCCTTACATGGGTCCCTTAGTCGGACAAATGGCTCTAGCTGCACCTGGGATATGAAGATAAACAAAGGTGAGGAGGGAGATATTAAAGAGGCACACAACACATACATGGTTCGGCAGCAATATGCCTACGTCCACGAGAAAAGGGAGGATCTTCAGTTCATATTTCTCTCACACAGTTTTACATTCTCATAAGGAGCATATATACTATGTTTTTGTTTCTTATTATGCGTAAGAACAGAGATGCACCAAAAAGGAGGGAGAGGAGAAAAAAACCAAAAAATATGGTAACAGAAAAAGATAAGGCAGGAACGACCCATTTTCAGCAAGAGCTATCTTCAACAACTGATATGGCTAATCTAGTGTAGCTGGATGTATCTTAATGGTAAGAAGATCCTCCTTGCGTATATCCAGCTCAACACTCCCCCTCAAGTTGGGAAGAGTGAACATCAACTATTCCCAACTGGATCATAGTCTCATTTAGCCTTTCTTGTGTGGTTGCCTTAGTGAAGATGTCAGCATGTTGGTCTTTGCTTTTGACATGTGGAGTACTAATCTCTTCTCTTTGAACCTTTTCCCGTATGAAGTGGCAGTCGATTTCAATGTGTTTTGTGCGCTCATGAAACACTGAATTGGCTGCTATATATATTGCCGCTTGATTATCGCAATATAGTTTCATGAGAAAATTCTGACTGAATCTCATCTCTTTTAGTAGAGCCTTAAGCAATGTAAGTTCGTAAGCGGTATTTGCCATGGCTCTATATTCAGCTTCAGCACTAGATCTTGAAACCACCTTTTGTTTCTTACTTCTCCAGGAAATTAAGTTTCCACCAATAGTGACACAGAATCCGGTAGTTGACCTTCTATCTGAGGCACTACCAGCCCAATCGGCATCTGAAAAACCTTCAATTATGGTGCTCTGATTCCTTTTCATCCATATCTCACAACCAGGAGTGCCCTTCAAATATCTTAAAATTTTGTCGACGGCATGTAAATGAGCACGTTGAGGAGCATGCATATATCTACTGACCTCACTTACAACATAAGTAATATCTGGTCTGGTAACTGTCAAGTATATTAATTTCCCGACAGTTCTCTGGTATTGTTGTACATTTTCAATGGGATCTTTGTCACCAACCATGTCAAGCTTATGGTTAACTTCTATAGGCGTCACCGCCGGTTTAACTGCGAGTTTGCCGGTCTCCTTCAATATATCCAAGACATATTTTTGCTGATTTAGAAATATACCTTTCTTCGAATGACTGACTTCAATTCCGAGGAAGTACTTTAATCTTCCGAGATCTTTGATGTCAAATTTTTGATTAAGGTGTTTTTTTGTTTTTTTCACCAAATCTTTTGAATTCCCTGTAATGACAATGTCATCTACATAGACAAGAACTAAGATGGTTATATTCTCTCTATGGTAAATAAATAGGGAATTATCTGAAATACTCATTTGATACCCAATTTCAATCAAGGCTGAACTGAGATTTGAATACCACGCCCGCGGAGACTGCTTGAGTCCATAGATGGACTTCTTTAGTCTACAGACAAGATTTTTCTGTCCATTATGAGACCTTGAGGAATTTCATATATACTTCTTCCTGCAGATCGCCCTGTAAGAAAGCATTCTTAACGTCAAGTTGAGACATATCCCAGTTTAAATTGCAAGCAAGAGATATTAAGGTGCGAAGGGTTGTCATCTTTGCAACAGGTGCAAAATTCTCTGTGTAATCAATTCACTCAGTCTGAGAGAAACCTCGAGCGACAAGACGAGCTTTGTATCTCTCTAAGGTTCCGTCACTTCTGAATTTTTGCTTGAAGACCCATTTACAACTTACTGCCCATTTTTGTGGAGGAAGGGGCACGAGTTCCCAAGTTTGATTTTTCACCAAAGCACTTAATTCTTCGTGTATTGCTGCTTTCCACTTCGGATCATGATATGCCTGTCAAAAGTTTCAGGCTCAACGGCCTCATCAATTTTCATAAAGAAAGCCACCTGATCTTGTGAGAAGTTTGTATATTTCATGTAAGATTCAATGGGATATTTCACAACACTATGCATGACATAATCATTCAACCAAGTGGGTGGTTGTCGATTTTTTTCTGACCTTCGAAGAGATATAGTAGTTTCTTGGGATACCGAGCTCTCATTTTGCTGCTCTGTAACAGTAGCATTATCTTCTTTGGGTTGCATAAGGCCTTCCTTGCAAAAGTTATTTTCACCAAGGAAGGGCATAATGTTAGGCAACCGCAAGGTAGATGATTGATATTGCAGTTTCTCCTCATTCTCTTGATGGCGATTCTTAAAATAGGCCTGCGACTCATCAAAGCTAACATCACGAGAAACATACATCTTATTTGTTAGTGGATCAAAGCAACGATAGCCCTTTTTTGTTGGAGAATATCCCATAAATATGCATTTAAAAGCACGGGCTTGAAGTTTATTTCGGTGCTTGGGAGACTTCCACACATAGACAATACATCCAAAATTTCTAAAATGCTCTATAGTATGTTTATAACCCTTCAACATCTCAATGGGGGACTTATCTCCAAGGTTACGTCTTGGTAACCTATTCATGATGTAGTTTGCTGTTGAAAACAGAACCTACGTCCACTGCTCAAGAAAGTCTCACGTCTCTTTTTCTCTCTTGTATTCTTTCATGTATATCTTTACAATATATACAACAGCATGTGATTGCTGTATTTTTCATGTAACATACGAAAGATTTTGGGAATTAATGATGAGGGCAGGATCTTTCCTTTTTTCTTCTCTTCCTATCACCAAAGCATCAGTTTGACAATTGTGGACTGAATCTTTCTCATTATGACTGGCGTGTAACAGCAGCACGTTTGCATTTTGATTGAACTTTCTATTGTTGTCAAACTTGCCATGGCTGTATTTAATTGTCTTTGAATTGGATGTTTCATTGCCATGGCTATAGCTGTTGAGATTGGGCGTTTCAGTGCTATCGAACTTGCCAAAGATGTGCATGCTTGAGTTGACGTTTCAGTGTTGTTGGACTTGCCATAGATGTGTACACTTGAATTTGGATTTCACTTTCCATTGTAGTCGTGAGCTAGCATATCTTATTCTTTAACACTAAATAGTCTCAAAGATTGACTTATGAACATGAAAGATTAAATCTTGATGTTTGTTCATGTCTAGATTACCATAGATCAATGCAAATCAAGATCTTAAATCTAATATGCAGTATGCAAAAACTAGGTCATATAGACCTGAAGTTCGGTTTCTATTAGGGCTTGGGTGTAGGACATGGATCTATCAAGAAAAGATCTGAATCCAAATCTTGTAACGGTAATTTTAGGGATTGAAATAGGAGATGTTATAAAAATCCAAAATATCATATCATGTTGTAAAACTAAATGATCGAAATCCAAGGTCAAAGATCCAGCAAATGCAATCTTGTATTCACAATTGGATCTTCTAAAATTCTAAGTCTAAGAGAGTAGATGCAAATTTGATTATCATATGGTTCAAATTTCCTGTCTAGAGTCTAATCAAAAGATTATAATTCAAAGTTTATTGTGTAAAATCTAAAATCTAAAATCCAAGATCCAAAATACTAGATCTTTGCTGAAACTTCGATGAACTCGCTGGATGTGATAATTTCACAAATTTAACATAAAGTGATTTCACTAGCTGCTAATGTAATATCATAATTTAAACTACTGAGTGTGAAAAAAAAAAAAAAAACCTGCAACAGGCTCCGTCTTATTTTATTCATCTAAGTATCTGCTCAGTGCTTCTAAATGAGGAACATGCAACCCTTCAAGCGCTAGTTCACTTAATAAGTCTGCCTCTTCGATTCAAGGGCTACTTCATTTAAAAGGTCTGCCTCCTTCAAAAGCCCCTAATTAAGTGAACCCAACTGCAATAATGCCAAAGTTCAGGGTGCATGTACAGTGGCTACATAATTTATGTACTGCCACTTTACATTTCTGCCCTAAAGCGGCAAATTTTCTTTTCACAAAAAACAAAATTAAGGACTACTACTACAGTCAGACGAGTTCTTCTCTTTTACTACTTCCAATTTTATTTGTCTAGTTCTTATTCTTGCAGATTAATTTTCCCACGAAATTCCATGCTAATATTTGCTGACTTTAATTTCTCCCGACCAATGACATTCTACCGATGAGGTAAAATATCAAGGAGTTGCCAAGTTTGACTACTGTATTACAAATCTACATAAATCAAGGTCATGTGTATATGTGATGGGAGCTAACCAACGATATATGTATGTACATATGCAGTCATGTGATGGCAGCTGGCCGACTTAATAGTAGTTCATTGGAGCTTGATCCATGCACTGGTCTCAAGGTTGGAGATTCATTTGACGTTTTACAATGACGATCTTCAGCTGCAGGTTAGCGATGATGAGTTTGTTTAACAGCGATTAGATCCAAGGATCTAAGACCCGATCAGATCAAAGGTCGTCACCCAAATGCCTTCTATGTGATTACGATTATTTGCATATTAGCATTCTATTAGATGTTTACACCTAATAAATGAAGCTTTATTTATCAGCTGGTTAGCAAGTTGGTCTTCCAGATCTTTAAGCTGAGCAGAAGGAGACCAGCGCGCATTAACCGAGCTAGAAAATTTTACATAATAGGCGCTTTTTCCAAAGTAAAACACTAAAAAAGACTTGTGTTTAAAAAGCATCGGCATCAGCAAAATTTTTATGGCCGATGCGACTTCGGACACAGGAAAGTGATGTCAGGCCTGACCGACCGCCTATTTAAGTAGCAGTCACCTCAACAGGTTGGATTTGAACTGGATGTAAGAGTTCCCTTCTCTGGATGTTGCTTAATTTAAGTTTGAATCGGATTCAGGTTTGAGTGTAAAAGACAAAGACTATGTTCTAAATTTTTGCATGTAATTAGAATTGGATATCTAAAAATTAGATATAGTTTATGGAATCAATAAGAGCTGCACCGCATCCGCATGGATCACAAATCAGATGCAGTGGCGGAGGCAAATTGTGGACCCACACTAGTCCACATAAATTATTTCATTTATATGTTAAGACCTTAGTCATTTTTAATTATTTATGTATCAGTGCTCTTTCAAGTTTAAAATATATCCTATTAGTAACCCTTGACTTGGCTCCACCACTAGTCAGATGTGAATTTTTCTCACCTCGATCTAATTACTTGAAGCCAGACCGAGACTTAATGAACACTGGGTTGCATTCCGCTTGGTCTAGTAAATGTATTATTCAATGTTACAACAGATCCAAGGAAACATTTACTTATCAATCCAAATAATCATGGACCCAAGCAAATGAACATGCATAGTCACTAGCAAACCAAGAGACATCTGTTAAGGGGATAGAACAGTGCTGGGTAGAGGTGAACATGAAGTGGTATAGATGGGGCAGGTTGGCATGCAACCTCAAGAACTAGGAGGTTGAAGGGGTGGCCGGGGTAGCGGCGGCGGCAGCAGCAGCCGAAGCAGCTTCCATGGCGGCCTGAAGAGTCTTGCGGAACTCCACCAACTTGTCGGTATCAGGAAGTACATCCTTGATGGGGTCGGCTTCGCAAAAGGACTCAGCCCACCCAGCCAACCTGGGGGTCCTATCTGGATCCAGGAAGTTCATTCCACAAGCCTTTCCCATCACCCTCAGCCAACCCACAAGGCTCCCTAGTGCCAAGTCCAAGAAGCCGATGGATTCGCCCCCGAAGAACTTCCCTCCCTTGCTGCGCCTGTCCAAGGCTTCCTCCATCGACCCTAGCCCAACAAGTGTACTCTCCACAAGAGCCTTTCGTTTCTCATCACTTTCCGTTATCAAGGCCCCTTTCATTGATGCAAAAATCTATATAAACAAGAATTGGATATAAAGTATCAATAAAAATGTACATCAGAAGAACTACCCAACCCATTTTTCTGTAGCATGATAACATTTATATGGTTCTTATAATTAGATCGTCTAGCTTAAAAAAGGGGTCCATTTGGTCACATCAGATCTTAGATATTCAAAATAGCATGCTTTTGTTGAAGCTACAAAAATCTAGACTAAAATTTATGACTTATCAACCTAATGAGGGCTTAAATTTTTTTCTTTAAATCACCACTTTACTATTTTACAGTAGAGTAAGTCTTATTAAAGAATATGAGAAGCAAAGAAGAGTGTGATCTAGAATCCTATTGATCGATCATTAAAATTTAAGACAGATCTGTCAATGGTAATTAACCATATACCCAGTGGTGAAGCTAGAAATTTCTGATGCATGGGTTGTAATCGTTTAAATTGTACTGGGCAAAGCAGCCCATAAATATCTACGAAATTCTAATACATAAATATGCAATTTATGTGCGTTTGTGCATGCAATGGCCACATAAGCCCACACGTGCCTCACATACTTCTCAGGCGGCGTTTGTCAACCATAGATCCTAGTGATCTTTATTCACTGAGAATGTATCTCAGACCTGAAATTGTGGTCGGATCCCTAGGGATGGCAATCAGTACATGTACTTCTAACAATTCATATATTACAAATTCAGATTCGAATCAGATTCAAATAAAATAAAATAAAAAGCTCATATCTGAATCAGAATTTGAAATCTGAACTTACAAATCTGAAATTTCAATCTGAATATGATTTTACATTTACATCCAAATTTAAGTTTGAAGTTTAAACCAATCGGGCTGCTTTCAAAATGTAAGGGCATTAGTGATCTAAATCCAAATCCGATTGAATATTTATATATATTTGAATCTAAACTTGATTGAATTCTTTTCTTAAATCTGAATTCGATCTGAGGTTTTTTAATCAAATATTAATCTTCTTCTATATCCGAATAGAGCAGCGTCTGATATCATATCCAAATAAGTTATATTAACATTCCATCCAACTCTAGCCCCGTGGTTTTTAACTTGTGGCCAGGGTATGAGGGTGAGATCCACACTGCTGAATCTACTGTTTGCTAAAACAGTAGTAGATCCCACATAGTGTGGATCTCTAGCCATTAAACCTACCTACTTTGGTTTCATGTCGACTCCGTGCTCAAAATATATTGACAGAAAAAATAAAGCATGAGGTGTTATGATATGCCGCAGTACCTTTTCATCAACGTAAGCAGCCCAGAAGCGGGCGGTGGCTCGATCGTAAGGATCGGAAGGAAGGATGGCCGGTGCTCCGGCGGACGCCCACACCTCGTCTATATACTCTAGGATGATGAGCGACTCGCAGATGGGCTTGCCATTGTGGAGTAGAACGGGCACCTTCTTGTGGACGGGGTTGGAGTCCAGAAGGAGCTGGCTCTTGCCGAAGGGGAGGTCCTCTTCTAGGGACTCATAGTGAACGCCCTTGAGGTTGAGGGCTACCTTCACTCGAAGCACGAAGGGGCTCGCCCACATGCCGATCAGCTTTACCTCATCCCCACGCCCCGTTTCCATTCCCTCTTTCTCTCTCTTTCTCTCCGTTCGAATGCTTCACATAGTGGAGGGTGGCTCCAGTTTATATAGGAAAAGGAAGGACCACTGTATTCAGTCGTTCATTCTTCAAAATGCTTCGATCCAAAAAGACAGATATGCCCTTTTTAAAGAAGAAAACCCCTTTTAAGGGTAATACTGAAGAAAATTTATTTTTTAGAGGATAAAAATATCCTTGCAAAAACAAGGGGAAAAAAAAAAGCTAAAATGGAAGAGGCCAGCTGGGCATCGGGCTCGGGCTGGCCCCTCGAGATCTAGTTGGCGTAAACCCTTATTGGCAGCCGAAGTCCGGCCCCTTTAATTGTCGGGACGGACTCGACCGTTAAATTTAGACTGTTGGGTACCCAGTTCGATGTCTACCTTAATTTGAAACTTTTAATGTTTTATTTTTTTAATATCTCAAGAACATTTGGCTATGTATCAAGTGTTTTCGTGAGAGTCATCAACAACACACAAATAGTTTATAAGGGGGCCATCAGAAATGGCGCCAGAAGTTTGTACGTCAGCATCATATCGATACTATATATATATATATATATATATATATATATATATATATATATATATATATATATATATATATATATAAAGCAAGAAAAAGAGAGAAATTTTGGAGAGATGAGTTTTAAATATATGTATCAGAATCGGTTGGGCCCCAATACTCGACTCGGGCCAGCATGGCCCCCGTCCTGGGCTACTAAGAGTAGGTCGAGAGGTCGTTCCACCCCTTGTCCCCGAAGATGGGTAATATGTTCTCATACAATATTGCTCCGCTGGCGAGCATTTTTTATCGGGCTTGCCTGAATGCCAAATAACCATCTCATGCCCAGCTCATCACGGGCCGAGTACCCAACTACCCATCAATTACCCAGCACAGCAGGTACAATGAACCCAAACTTCCACCCAACTCATTGTCCTTTTTACATTGCAAAGTCTGCTCTTGATGTAGTGCTTACCCTCCCTTCATTTTCATTTGCCCATTGGTGTCCATCCATTTGCAAACCACAACATTCAAAATCAAAACTGACCACCTATACGACAACCCCAAACCTTTGTGTGAACCCCATTCGGAAAAAAAAAAAAAAGACTGACCTCCTAACAAAGGAATGATGACATAATGCATTTTTGTTTAGAGAGTGCTTAAAAAAAAAGAGCTGTTTCCAATGCTGTATCTTTAATGACGATACTTTGGTCATTCTGGCGCTCTTATGTGCAAGGCCCCAGTATTCAATCTGTCGCTGAGGAGAGAACTGGTTCTCTAGACTCTACCTCAGTTTCAAATTAAACGATGGCCTTGCAGTTTGTTTGCAAGTCGTAGATTAGATTAGGTTGGTTTCACTTCTGGACCTGTGGCATAAAATAACTGATCATGCGAATAGGTTATGAGAAGACACCTAATTAAGTATCTAAAATAATTGACCATACGAGATCAAAGTATATATGATAAACATATCTAGCAGTTTACATATTTGTCCTCTTTAATTATAATGTAGAAAAATTAAGGGTCGCTCTCATTTTTCAATGATGATTGCTATAAAAATTATAGTTTTGCACACTTATAAGGATTATTCTATTCTGAACGCTCGTCGATACTAAAATGTAGTTATAAGCTCAGTCTCAAGAACCTGCCAATTGCTTTAACCATGGTACTGAAATCTGCATAAACTAAGTGCTTACTATCTGGATATGTCCCCAACACTGTCAGTGCCAATCACATGGCAATAGTCATGTGATCACAGTTTATTATTATAGGAGAACATTATTAATGGTTCCCGAGTCAACAATTCATGACAGAGTGTGTTAATGAATTGGCTTACCTGATTATAAATTCGGCAAGAAAGAAAGAACCAAAAAGATGCTTTCTTCACAAATGACAAGTACTATTGCAGTATATGATTAATGTGCTTTTCCATGAAGGCAATTGTAAAAATCAATATTTTGCGGTTTGTAGGACACTCCGTGTATGGAGCGGCAGCCTACTGTTAATTGTGTGATGTCACCTATAAGTGTAGCAACTTATCAATAAAAATGTACATCAGAATAACTACCCATTTTTCTAACATTTAGATCATCCAGCTTAAGCAGCGGTCCATTTGGTCACATAAGATCTTAGATATTCAAAACTCTTTTGTTGAAGCTACGAAAATTCTAGACTAAAATTTATGATTTATCCACCTAATTAGGGCTTAATTTTTTTTTCTTTAAATCACCATTTTACTATTTTACACCAGCAGAAAGTCTTATTAAAGATCAAGAAACAGAGAAGAGTGTGATCTAGAGTCTATAGATCGACCATTAAAATCTACTATCAAGGGTAAACCAATTACCTAGTGGCAGAGCTAGGAATTTCTGACATATGGGCAGCAATCCTTTAAATTGAATCTGTTAAGAGAAAAGTAGCATATAAATATCTATGAAGTACTTCCATAAAAATGTGCAGTTTATGTGGGTTCGTGCATGCACTTACCACATAAACTAAACCCCAATGTGCCTCACATACTCCTCGAGGGGCATAACCACAGATCCTAGTGATCTTTAATCACCGAGAGTATATCTCAGATCTGAAACTGTGGTCCAATCCCTAGGGACATTAATGGATAAGATTCCAATCAGGATATATGTATACTCCTAATCATATCTTCTTTTTCGGATGTTCACATATTCAAATTTGAATTGAGATTTGAATAAGAATGAAAAAAAAAAATCCTATTTGAATCTGAAATCCGATCAGGATATGATTTTAACATTTACATCCAAATTTAAATATGTATTTCATTTTGAAAATGTAAAGGCATTAGATATAGAATGTGTTTAAATCTAAAACCGATCTGAATCTACATCCAATCGGATATTTATGTATATCTGAATCCAAATCTAATCAATGTCATTTTTTAAATCTGAATCTGAATTGTTTTTGTAATTGAATATTGATTTTTTTTCTATATCCAAATTTTTAGAGCACTTCGGTCCGATGTGCAATCTAAATTAGATGCATTAATATCCCTATAAATCACCCCATCATCAGACTTTATCTGCACTTTAAAACATGTAGCCAGGGTAGATATTTACCAAAAGAAAACCCAATTTTACTAAAACTTTGAAGCAAAACCTTCTTCCGAAATTACATTCAATTGTTCCTGTGTATATAGTCAACAAATCATAATTCAATCAAGAACGTTAATTCCTGGAAGTTTGTGCAAGTAGCCATGATGCTTCCTAAACATATTACAAACCATTTCTTTACTATCCTCCAAAACTTTGAAAGGACCACTTCCCTAGTCTGATTATCGTACTTCAAAATTTCATTTCATGCCTTGGGAAATAGGAATTAAACAAAACTTTCAAAACAATAAGAGATGCTTATTGTCGAAAGAAAACATCTAGTTTTGCAAAAAGAAGTTCCAAAAAATGTCTTTTAGTGTGTCCGTGGTGCTTTACATAGCGTGAACATTGTTACAGATGTCGGAGATATTTTCAGATATCATAATAGTTCACCAAAAGCAAGTGAAATGAAAAAAATGGGAACCAACCACGGCATTGTTCAAAATATTCTGCAAGATATGGCAAGATTTTGATGAGATTTTTGTTCCTTTAAGGAAAACATTTTTAATAAGCTTCAATATTGTTCTCATTTGTGTTTCTTTGAACATTTTTATAACACTATTTTCAATGTCTATCAATGTTTTTTGTAAGAAAATTAGTAGAACATTCATAAATTTCACACTAACTCTGTTATGTTCATATACATACTTTTGTGTGTTGAGTTTCCAAGATCATCAGGAGGGAAAACAAACTTTTTGATTAACACTCGAGAAAACCTAGCTGCCAAAGACTGAGCATGATATTTTCGGCAATGCTGGTGAATAGCATGGATAAAACCTACTTCACATAGAAGGGCATGTAGGTGTGACATTTCTCATAAGAAAATCAAGGACTGCATTTTGCAAGTATCGCATATACACACGTACATAATGTCACAAAAGTGTGGACTTAGACGTGCCAGATGAAATTAAAAACCATTACATAGTAAAAGCACAAGATAAAAGTTGTTTATGAGCATAAGCTAATAAACCCATAAGTTTATGATTCATCTAAAACACTCAAGTCAAAATCAATTCTGGTATAAAGGGTATCTTTGACTGCAATTGACATGGCTGCCGATTGAATTTGGGAAGTGGGTAGCACCACCCAGTGACAGTGAGTGTGTGCAATGTAGGTGCACTGACTCCCTTAAAGAGTCCATGTGACGTATGGTAAAGCTTTACATGTGGATTTCAAAGAAATGTGAGAAATATGGAGAGGATTTTCGGTTTTTCACTAGGAGATCAAACTGCTCCTGGTGGTTGTTTTTAGAAGCAGAAAATGTAATAGAAAAAGAAAATAAAAGGTAGATTTGAAATTGTCTAAGTACCAGAAAAATTAAATTTCATCAGCTTGCATACTGCATGCCCAGGTTCCGAGGAAAAAGTGTTATGAATATTGACCACTCATAATGATTCAGATGCATTGTTCAGATCTGCCTACAACAGAACTCATTTTTCCATTGGGAAAAGGGGAGGTAAATGTTTTAAAAACAGGAGCAGTAGGCATAGTGCGTGCTATTGGATATCCAAGTACATCATGCAGGACAAGTTTTAATTTTAAAAAGATCTCCAATTTCCAAGCAGTTCGGTAATCGCAACCTTAAACCCAATGTGCCTTTAACAAAATGCTACCAAAAAAATGTGCCATAAAATATGAGTGACGCATACCATGTCACATCAGCACAGTGAATAAGCTTGTCCATTTGACATCTACTTTCTGCTAATAGAAGTCCAGACTAGGAATACCTAAGAAGTTGCTCATTGTCATGCTTAATCTTGGATCCAAATCCCATGGAATTAACCCCTAGATCGTCTATCAAAAATTTTATGGAAAGCAAAGTTGCAGAGATGGTATCATTACTAGATCAATGCAAGAGAGACAGTAGCAACTACATGTCTACATAGATAAAGGAATTTCTGACAGGAAATTTATACAAAAGCACTGAACGATAAGTGTGGCAACCAGGAAAGAAACAGGATAAAGGATCCAATAAGCAAAAATATCATCCACATAACCAGCTAATCATCAGAACCACACATTAATCCATTTATAACATTGTTCTAGCACCAGCTACTGCCGTTCCTAGTATTGTAATGGATCTCGTCACTGAGGCTATAATCTTAAAATGAGGACTTCAATTAGGAGGTAACCCTGTTTGTACAAACCTTCCAATCTGCCAACTTGTTCATGAAAATGTTGCTCGAAATGTCACTAATTTTAGAAATGAAAGATCCTAATGACAAAATACATCCCCATGAAAAGTGTGTGTCAAACAAATTTGAGACATTTAAAAACTTTTACAATTTAGGTCCAATTTAAGAAGTCAAATCATCAACAGTATGAGAGACTGAAATGGCAGGTCAAATTTACATTGGATACAGGAAAAGAGCCAAAAAGAAAGACGTTGCAGTATGCCAAGTATCAGGAACAGGTTCAAGGAACAAGACAAAAATAATATGTTTTGCCTGTTTCCTTTGCAATCCTCTTCTCAACTAGAGCTACCTCCTTTAGGTATGTAGAGTTCTCCTTGTTCTTCTCACTAATCTCAAGCTCAGATTCTTACTGTACCTTCAACTTTTCCTCCAGGATCCTATTTTCTTTGTCCAGTTGTTTGCTAGTTTTCTCAATATCCTTCTCCGCATTGAACACTTGCCACAAAAAATGCACCCTTTTCAGAGATTTCTGCATGGCAAGTTAAAGCCATAGAGTTTACAACTGAATGTATAAATCCATTATATGAAGTGTCACTAAGATATTAGAAATTCCTTTAACCATCCAAAAACTACATGTTGAAGGAGCAAAACATATGACAGCAGCTTTGGAAACATTTAATGTACCCCTGATCCATAAGAGCTAATAACAACAATTAAAATCAGCACCAACAACACAGGAAGGTTGCTGTCTGTCTTTTCTCTAATTTCATTCACAATCCATTGAACTTTACAACGTAAGCAATGGGATTCTAGACCAAGAACTATGAAACAACCAACTGAACAGGCAAAAGATTATATGGACATATCACAGATGATGGCTTTGTGGAACTAAAACTGTTCGTCTAAGTCATATGGGTGTGGATACGGGTTCGGTTATGGGTACAGAGATGCAGATACGGTTACCGCAACTTTAGGAAATGTGAGTACAGACACAGAGGTAACTCAGGGTATATATATGTGTATATGAAAAATGCCACAAAAATTTCAAAACGAAAGCAAATTTAAATAAATAAGAAATATAGATAAAAACAGTATATGTTAATGTCCTTTATTAAAAGACATTTATGTCTTCCACCCTTGTTAAAACTTGAACTCTTTAACTTATCTATCCAACAGAAATGCCCTTCATTATCGATGTACTCTATCTTCGTCGACATAGTGAAACGAGTAAAACTCTAACCAAGCAACCCTGTAAAATCAAACCTTTTGCAAAACCTTGACCACCAGACTCCTTGAGTTTTCACCCTGTGGTGCATCACCACTGGCTATCTCAACTATTTAGGCCTCCTCTCATCGTCATAGTCTCTGTTTTGATTAGTTTTATTTTTGTTTTGTAACCTTTGTGTAGTTTCATTATGGGAATTATTTCTCTAGCTTCGTCACTTTTGTTGTGGGAGCTCATAAAATTGACATCATTCAAGTTTTTTAATTAGGTTACGCACCATGTAGTAAAGCAAATTGCTAGACTATGTAAAACATCCCTTCAGTGCATTGTTACGTGACAAAATAGATCGCTAAACTATATAGAAGATACATTGATCGCATCATCATGTCATGAAGTAAATAGCTAGACTATGGAGGAAAAAAACCTTTAGTGTGTCACTGCGTGCAATGATAAATATTTAAATCGCTATTTTTTATATAAACCAAATCGTCAAAGTTAAACTAGTTGTTCTTGTTGCAAGACTTTCACTAACCATTCAAAAGTTCATCGCATTAGTTTAAACAATGGTATATACTTAAGTCACCATCAATACATATAATGAAGGTTAACGTTAAACTACCAAAGCAAATCACCACTAGCAAATTGCCAATCACGTGTATAAATCATTTCTAGAGGGTACTGTTATCTCCAATGAATTAAAGTCATCAATGATATACATTATGTTTGACACTTATATTGTTGTATTTTAATAGATACACCATTGCTCCTGTTAGGGGTGCTTGGAGAAAAAGTCACTAAAGAAATATGTTATATTTGCGCTTATATTGTTGTATGCAATAGATATACCATTGCTCCTGCTAGGAGTGCTCAAAGTGTGTGATGACCTTTTGTAGGATGACAAACAAATGATGTAGGTTTTTTAGTATTTTGAAGACTATTTGCTGAAAGAACGGAAATTTCAGAGATGTAGGGGGAGGAGAGGATGGAGCTCGAGGGAGATAATGGACAGTTGAAGAAGTAAGATATTGGACGCGAGAGAGAGAGAAAGAGAGAGAGAGGTGTCGAAGAAGAAAAGAATGAAGAAGTAAGAGCTGCAGGAAGAGAAGAAGACAATGGAGCTTCGGGAAGAGAAGAAAAGAGTTGATGAGAGTTGCAGGGATAGAAGAGGATGAGAGCTCAGAAGGGAATAGAAGTGAGATTCACAAGGACAAAAGAGGTGGAAGATGTATGCAAGAACAAGCGTATGGATCAAATACAACCCATGATAAGTTGTCGTGTAATTTTTGATGCTGTGGAGGAAGTGATTTTGCATTTGACTGAGTGAATACCTCTATAAGTGAAGACAGTGATTTAATGGTAATTGCAAAATATTGCTCCATTAAATTGCACAATTATTAGCATAAACTGTGGGCACAAGCATTGTATGGTAAACAAAAACAAGAGAATGAAAAGAAAAGAGGTGAAGGCCGCACATTAACAATATCAAAAGTTATTGAATAGCTTTTTTTTTTACAGTGTTTCATGCCCATGGCCTCTGTCATAATATAATTTTTCTGACAACATGTGGTCTGCTATTACACACTGGAAACATAAAAAGAAGAGGGTCTTCTTCATGTAACAATCGCTACATGTTTATTTCAAAATGACGTGTGCAAATTAGGCAGTCATATTTGAAGTTGGCTAAAGGCTTAATGTTCAACAATAGTGGTGCAACATTGTGGACCCACTTTTAGATTTACCGACAGTGATTTGTTATTAAAGTTTGCTTTGCAAATTAGATAGCAATTTGTGGTGTTAGTCACAGATATGAGACTTGTCCCATGCCAAATTTGTACGTTGTGTTAATGGCTCTATATTCTCTATTATTATCATCAGTTGAACAATTACCAAAGAAACGACTGAAGATGATGCACTTCAACAGAAATCTTGACAATAGATTCTATAAGGTCTTATGGATGATGGTGAACGCATTGATGAAGTGAAATTCTTTCGAAAACACCTTCCAAGTTTGGAGATTTTGAAATGACTACGATATTGGAAGTTGCAAAACTAATAAGAAAGATACAAGATATCACTATAATAGAAGAGATAAGTGCATGACACCCCTAGGCATGACAATGAAAGAATTGAACAAATGCTTAGTTGATGAAATTATAAAAATCTCACAGCTAGGAGTGAAGTGCATCAATTAAAACAAGAAATAAGAAGATTGATTATTCATTTTATTCGATCATAAATAATAAGCAATAATTTAGGGTCATAAATTATTGCAAGGTGGATATAACTCAATGAAAACACTGAACAAGTGGATTACTAGGCCTATAGTGCATTTGTGCTCACCTATAAAGCCAAGCCTATCACATGAAGGAGTGTATAAGCGAATGATTTTGGCCATTTCTACAAATTAAATACATTGGTTAAAATATTGTTCTCACACCAGCGCAAGATGAGAGAATTTTAACTTACTTTAGAAAGGTCTGACTGCGGGATGATGTTCCCTTTGTGAGTTCATTAATTGGCTCCATTCCTCTAGGCAATTTTTCAAAGATCAGCAAGTAGAGATGCATGACATAAAAGGATCACATTGACACAGATATTGTCATGAGCACTATAGACAATATAAAACAACTAGAGGAATATCAAAGTGAATCTAACTTGTTTCCTATTGTGTGACGTGAAGTAAATATATTTTTTTACAAGTTTAGTGAAGATAATACAACAAAAGGGAAAATGAATAAAAATAGGAGGTCACTGAGGCTGCAACACTAGTTTGCAGATATATATGGCTATTATGCATAAGGAAGGTCAAGATGCAGAATAATGGCCTATTAAGTTTCCAACTGACATGAGAGTTGACTTCCAAAGTGCCCAAGCAACATAATAGGATGAAGAACATTGGTGCCACATTGCGAGGCACAATGGCACATTAACAACTGGAACGAATAATAAGGTGTCTGAATTGATCCTTACACTGGGGAGGGTGCACCCAATTATGCCAACTATTGGCCATGGGTACATATTTGAAGACCCACTTTTAGATGTCATTGGCATATTTCCCAATGATGCCTTTCCAAGCAGCTGTATCATAAAAATAATAGTACTTGAAAGACGCAAAACTGCTAGGAAATAAATTAGTTCGGCCATGCTTTATGATGAGACTCAAAATGCATCTCGGGGTCTATGTAATGGCCGCCTATAAATTTGGTCTAAATCATCTTCCTCAAGTCACTGCAGAACTGCAAACCTCATCTGCCGACACTGTAAATTGCAGTTGCTTGGAAAAGGGCTGCTCAACCTTTTGCATGGCCACTTTATCACCTGATCTCAATGCATTTGACAAATTCAGAACTGGGATGCCTGCTTTCACTGGTGAAAAATTATCCACAGAGAAGGCGCACGATTCCTGGCTTCTTTTTTTTAACGTTCAACATGATAACACAGGTCCTTCATTTCTCACCATGACTGTTCACTATGAAAATAGTCACGCAAGCCTCACCTTCATTTCCTCCTCAACCATTGAGATGATCTCATCAATCCTACACAAACAAGGAAAAATATTACAATATGTATTTCGGGCAGCTGATTTTGTTGTTATAAAGAAGTTATGAGACCACATCAGAAACATGAAAACAAATAATAGAAAGAGCTTGAGGCATTGGACATATATGCACATGTTCATTCAGCAGACTCAGCACCATTATGCATCAGAGATTCTGATGCTCTTCTCAATTGGCAGATGCAAAAGCCAAGCATGTTTCAAATCAAATCCTCCATATATGCATGACTCTATCCATGTGTATGGCTTTCATATGGGGTGTAGCATATTCACTCCATTACGTCTTCAATTTTGAAGATGAGGTACTTTTTCTCCCAACTTAAACCACAATGGTTCAAACATGATCCAAATCTAACAGTCTTGAGACTATCTCAGTCCTTTTATTTAGGTTTTTCCTTTTAAAACCCTTCTATTTTGGCCCTGAAAGTAGGAAAGAGTACTGACGGAATACTCAAAAGCCTTTCAGTCTAGAGCCTACAACAAGTTTGATTTCAAGGCAACAAGTTTGAGTAGGTGCGCACCGACAAGAACTGACATTAACCTCAGCAAGCCATGCAGTCAAGTATACCTGCATTTGATAAATCACATTAATGATGGCCAAAACATACTAATTTTAGACATACTTTTACCAACTACAACAGATTGCCTAATGATCAACAAATGCCCTCATGCTTCAAGAACAAATTATAACTATATACATTTAAAATCTGCTGGAGACCAACTCATTACTTACAAACTAGAAATACAAGCCTACAATTGCTCTGAATACCAAAGGTAATTTATCTGGATAACAAATGACCCCCAACTACCAAACAAAATTGCTGATTATGCAGAAGAAGTTTACATTCTATTGAAGGTTTTGCCTACTGAAATTGGTTCAGTTCAATAATGAACTTATCTTTTATGGCTTTCCCTAAGATTGAATCCCTAGAGATTCACCTAGAAAGGTGGCGACTCCATTAGACAGAAAAAGAAAAGGTACAGCTAATAGTTTTTTCTAGAAATTCATCTTCTATTCATTTTCCCTCTCCCCAGCCAGACTGATTAGTGCTTTCTTTTAAGATGATCCCATAACCTTTTTAATATCTCACATATATCTCACATCTTAAACATTATTGAATCACGTTATCAATAATGGACAAAGCTATTTCCAAGAGTTTGCTGATTTTAAAGATGACCGTCTTGCTTTAGCAATTTCTATTGTCATTTTAAGCATATTCGGCCACATCTTTGGCCCATAAGCACACGCTAGGTTATGCCATGATACACATGCGAATGACAGAGGATAAAGGTTGACATCTGTTAGAATACGTTGTAGTGGGAACCGGGTCCATATCTGGATCCGGTCCTATGGGGCGCGGGTACCGAGGCGGGCTCGGTACCCTAGGCGGCTTCTCTTCTCTCCCTCTTTATATTGTCACTTATGTGTAAGTGTTGAATTAAGTGAAATAGAATTTTCTCTCTCCTAGGGTTGCGGTTGTGCACCTAGGTAGAGCTTCCCATGGTTTTTTCCTCTTCCTGAGGTTTTTCCACGTACATCGTGTGTTCTTCTTCTTCTTCTTCCTCTTCGTGGTTTGTGTGTTTCTACATGGTATCAGAGCCATCGAACTTGGAGAAGAGTGCTTTTCGAGGATCGTTCGACGTGGACGCTGTCATCGCCCGACGCCGTTGAAGTTCCAGCGTCTTCTTCTGCTTTGCCTGAGTTCCTTGCCGCCGCCGCCCTTGTGACGTCGCCCCGCTCAGCCGCCGCCGTCTTGCTTTCCGCCGCCGTCAGGTTCTGGTTTTCCGCCATCGCTGTCAGTTTTCTCTTGTCGTTCAGTGTTTCCGCCACTGTGGGTGGCTTCTGGTTCTGCGCTGTCGCCTGTCCCTTCGCCGCTGCCTCTTCCCGCCGCCGTCGCCTCGTGTCCTGCGCCGCTGCCTCTTTTCCGCCGTCGTCGCCTCTTTGTCCCTGTGCCTCTTGTTGTTGTGTGCTGGTTTGAGATGGCAGAAGAGATGGGGCCTAAAAACGATGTCGTTCTTGACGCGGGCAGCGCCTCCAAGACTGAGAACGTGCCGATCCAGGTCACTTCCATCCGTCTGACCAAGGACAATTATCTCTCTTGGTCTGCCGCTCTCGAGATTGGGATTACTAGCCGTGGGCGCCTCTCTTACATCACTGGCGACAAACCTGCGCCCAGCAAATCTGATCCTCAATGGGCGACGTGGGCGTTGGAGGACAGCCAGGTGAAGGTGTGGATTATCAGCTCAGTGTCCTCCGATATCCAACCCCTCATTCTGCGAAAGCCGACCTCTTTTGATATGTGGACTGTGCTTGCAAAGATGTATGGCCGCAAGAAAAGGTATCTGCGCACTTATCAGATTAAGCGCAGTATTTACTCTCTGAAACAGGGTGACCTGTCTGTTGCTGCCTTCTATGCTGCCCTTAAGACCAAATGGGAAGAGCTTGACTATCATGTGAACGATGAGTGGAACTGCGGTTCAGATCATTCCCTCTACTGGGAAAAAGAATGGATGGACCGTACGTTTCTCTTTCTTGGAGGCCTGCGGGATGAATTTGAGTCCATTCGTAGCCAGATTCTTAATGGTGATGAGATTCCGGGGATAGAGGAAGTTTATGCTCGTGTTGAGTCCGAGGAACAACGTCGCCAGGTGATGCATCTTGACACCGGCCATGGCCCTTCTACCTTTGTCAGCCGTGCCTCAGGGACTGGGCCGCGTCCTGCCCGGCGCTGTACTCATTGCAACAAGTTGGGGCATTCGGTGGATTTCTGTTGGGATATTCATCCCGAAAAGAGACTTGTCAGAGGTCGCCCTCCCTCTGGCAGGCGTAGCCCTTCTGTGTCTGATTCCAGTCAGAGCAACCCTTCTAGTGGTGCAAAGTCCAAGCTGTCTCCTGATCAACTCAAGGAGCTCCAGGCGTATATCAGCCATCTATCTACTACCCCTGAGGAGGCTTCCACGTCTGAGGGGGCTCAGCTAGCTCAAGCCCTTGTTGCCTCTACTGATCAAGGTAATCCCTCTCTTGGTGATTGGATTGTTGATAGTGGAGCCACTCACCACATGACAGGGGATTCTAAACTATTTCAAGAATATCAACTTTCCTCTGGCAAGCAACGCGTATCTATGGCAGACGGGTCGTCTATCTTTGTGGCTGGAAAAGGGAACTTGTCCCTGTTGAACAAATACCGACTCCATAATGCCCTGCATGTTCCAAATATTCCTGTGAACTTACTCTCTGTCAGCATTATTACTAAAGAATTAAACTGTAATCTGATTTTTTCTGTTGATCATTGTTCCCTGCAGGACTTGGTGATGGGGAAGAAGATTGGGATTGGTTCGGTTACTGATGGGCTCTACAGGCTGCCTGTTCAAGTTGCCTCAGCCTTGATTTCAGCCACGAGTGGTCACTTGTCTGGTGTGGACGATAGATCTACTGTTCTGCAATGGCACGAGCGTCTTGGACATCTCCCCTTTCAGTTAATAAAGAAGTTGTTTCCTCATTTGTTTGCTTCTGTCTCCATTGACTCCTTCGCTTGTGAAGTGTGTCAATTGGCTAAACATGTCAGGGCTTCGTACCCTATTTCATTGAATAAAACCACTCGTCTGTTTGCCTTAGTTCATTTCAATGTTTGGGGTCCTTCGGGAGTACCCACGTGTGGTGGTTGTCACTATTTTTTGACGCTTATTGATGATTACTCTAGATGTACGTTCATGTACTTGTTGCGAGAACGTAGTGAGGTTCCAACAGTTGTGAAAAACTTTGTTGCCTTTGTTGAGACTCAATTCCAGACGTCTGTTCAAGCTTTCCGCACGGATAATGCTAGGGAATATGTCTCACAATCCCTTGATGATTTCTTGAAAGGCAAGGGTATATTCATGAAACCTCTTGTAGCTATACCCCTCCTCAAAATGGTGTAGCTGAACGGAAAAATCGTCATCTTTTGAATGTTACTCGGGCCATTATGTTCCAACGTCATGTCCCTAAGCGGTATTGGGGTGATCACTAGTGCACATCTCATTAACCGTATGCCTACTCGGGTGTTGGATGGTCAGTCTCCTTATTCTACCCTGTGGCCCACTCAGAATCCGTGGCCTCTTACTCCTCGTGTCTTTGGGTGCAGTTGTTTTGTGCATAATCATAGCCCTACTCTCAAGAAACTTGATCCCCGGTCTATTAAAGTTGTTTTCTTGGAGTATTCTTCCACCCATAAGGGGTACAAATGTGTGGATCCTACTACTTCCAAAGTGTATGTTTCTAGAGATGTCACATTTCATGAACATGAGTCGTATTTTCCGGTGAATCCTCTTCAGGGGGAGTGTCTTGGGAACAAAGGGGAAGAGTATTCTTCTAATCAGCTGATTCAATTTATGGAGTTTTTGGATTACAAGGTTAGTCCCAGTGTGATGGACACGGTCACGGTCAGTAATGAGAAGGGCAGTCATCTGGAATGGGTCACGGTGGATGCTCAGCCCACAGTTGCCCGTGATCACTTTGGCCAGGTTTATGTCAGAAAGGAGAAAGCTGCAGTGGAAGATGTTGTTGATGAGGATAGAACCAATCCCAATCCTGTGATCTCCCCGGATGACCCAAGTCCACCGAATGAAGAGCTTCCCATTGCATTGCGCAAAGGCACCAGGTCATGTACTTCTCACCCTATTCAGAGATTTGTTTCTTATGCTAAGCTCAATACAAATTACAAGTGTTTTATCACATCCTTATCCAAAGTTGTGATTCACAGGTCGGTGGATGATGCTAAGGATGATCTCAAGTGGTTACATGCTATGACGGAGGAGATGGGTGCGTTAGCTAAGAACAAAACGTGGGAAGTTGTTGATATCCCTAAAGGGACACACTTAGTTGGCTCTAAGTGGGTCTACAATGTGAAGTACAAACCTGATGGCACTGTAGATCGGTATAAAGCTCGTCTGGTTGCGAAGGGGTTCAGCCAGAAGTATGGGATCGACTACCTTGAGACCTTTGCCCCTGTTGCAAAGTTGAAGACTGTGCGGGTCATTCTTGCTCTTGTTGTGCACAAGAAGTGGCGCATGGACCAGCTTGATGTTAAAAATGCGTTCTTGAACGGCCATCTGGAGGAAGAGGTCTATATGAGCATGCTTCCCGGGTATGTTCAAGAGGGAAAGTGTTGTCACCTCAAGAAAGCTTTGTATGGCCTGAAGCAGTCGCCTAGAGCTTGGTTTGAAAGACTAAGGATCGTTATGAAGTCTACTGGGTACAAGGAACTGGAGATCATACACTATTCATAAAGCAGAGAAATGGTCTGGTTAGTATTCTCCTTGTCTACGTTGATGATATGATTGTCACTGGCAATGATGAAGAAGAAAACAGAAAAATGAAGGAAAGATTAGCTAAAGAATTCGACCTCAAGGATCTGGGTAAGCTGAGATACTTTCTGGGGATAGAGATTGCTCGATCAGAGACAGGGCTGGTTATGAGTCAAAGGAAGTACACTCTTGACTTACTAAAGGAGACAGGTAAACTTGGTTGTAGGCCCTATCTTACTCCAATGGAGTCGGGGACTAAGATAAGTATCAAGACGGGCACTATTCTGGATGAGGAAGGAAAAGGGCGATATCAGAGACTTGTTGGTAAGCTAATCTATCTTACTCTTACTCGCCCTGATATCACATATGTTGTGAATGTGCTTAGTCAATTTATGCATGCTCCTACTGATTGTCACTGGAAGAGTGCAGAAAGAGTGTTGGGATATCTAAAGAATAACCCAGGAAAATGACTGTTGTATACCCGACAAGACGAACTTACTATTGAGGGCTACTCCGATGCAGATTGGACAGGTTGCACAAACACGAGGAGGTCCACTACAAGGTATTGTATCTTTCTTAGAGGTAACCTGGTTGTATGGAGGAGTAAGAGACAAGAAGTGTGTTCGAGGTCCAGTGTTGAGGTTGAGTACAGGGCTGTTGCAATGGGGGTTACAGAGATGCTGTGGTTGAAAATTCTTCTGACTGATATTGGTATGGAACTGGGAGATAAAATGAAGATGTACTGTGACAACAAGTCAGCAATTAATCTTGCTAATAATCTGGTCCTGCACGACAGGACCAAACATGTGGAGATTGACCGTCATTTTATCCGGGAACGCATTGACTCCAAGGAGCTGATTCTGCCATATATGAAGTCTGAAGATCAAGTTGCAGACGTCTTAACTAAAGGGCTTTGTACTTCTTCATTCGAAAAGAATGTTAGCAAGCTTGGCATGTTTGACATGTATGCCAAGCTTGAGGGGGAGTGTTAGAATACGTTGTAGTGGGAACCGGGTCCATATCTGGATCCGGTCCTATGAGGCGCGGGTACCGAGGCTGGCTCGGTACCCTAGGCGGCTTCTCTTCTCTCCCTCTTTATATTGTCACTTATGTGTAAGTGTTGAATTAAGTGAAATAGAATTTTCTCTCTCCTAGGGTTGCGGTTATGCACCTAGGTAGAGCTTCCCATGGTTTTTTCCTCTTCCTGAGGTTTTTCCACGTACATCGTGTGTTCTTCTTCTTCTTCCTCTTCATGGTTTGTGTGTTTCTACAACATCCAAAATTGGCGAAAACACCAGTCTGAAGTTTGAAGTCATACTGCAAAAATGAAAATATGTGAAAATAACAGGGCAATATCACAACAGTTTCCAAAAGAATCATTTTTGGTATATTTTAAAGTTTTTGGATTTCCTTTAACATTTTAATTTAAGTTTTTTTATCAATGCTTTTTAAACATAATAGGACAATAGGACAGAACTTATAATGTCACAATTTTCTCTATTATTTTTTATATATCTTTACCCTAGAGAAACAACTTCTTGATTGATACCGAAGAGAAAGCTTGCCAATAAAATCAGGAAAGATAGTTGCGAGTATGATTTGAAATTTGAAGTCATCAAATGCATAATCACAAACATCTATGGTGAAACCATCAAAAGTTGCAGTAAAAAGCACCTGTAGAACTTCTCTTTTGGGATCTGTATCAGACTTTTCCACCACAAGTTTGTCCAATTTCCATTTGTCCGTACTTGGAGGAGCAGGAACACAACTTTCACCAGAGAAAAGGCCAATTTTATTCAAATCATCAAATTCCCCGTCATAAATTTCTTTAGACCACTTATCATCTCTTGTTGCATTTGCAGCTTGGAAAGAGATGGAACAAAATTCAACCAAAAGGAGCCGCTGTTCATTTTAGACAATGACATGAAATAGATATTAAAGTGCATTACAATAAATAGAATATACTTGCATCTTAGAAAGGGGAGTCAAAACAACTAACATACATGATATAAGTTCATGCATGAAACGAGCCTCGAATTTCAATCTTGTTAAGAAAAATGTGATGCTTTACTTGTTAAAACATACATAAAACTGGACATTAGCAGCAGATTAGAAAAATCATGAGCCTTTATGGAATTATTAGTTATTAATTAATGAATCATTCAGGATGCTAAGCAAACCAAGTGGTTGTTCAAAATTCCTCATGGAATATAAAGGAAATATTTGCAGGCAGAGATAAACCTAATTGTTACCTTCAAAAACAGCTCCGACCTGAACATTTGAACAATCTCTTGAGCCAAAGCTTCTGAAATAATATGGACACCACAAGCATGAAAAGGTTTATGCCATCAGTACAACCTTAAAACAGGAAATACCAATCCATAACATCAAATTCTGTAAAATGACTAATGGGACACACCAAAACTTGGGTACACCATTCAGTTTTTGTACAAATGACAGAGGTAGGTTGTCATGATTCACACCATAAGAAAGACATGTCAAAGCAGTGATGCTACAAACAAATACATGAAGTCAACGGATTGTTCAAAATTCCGAGATAAAAGAGGATGCCTGAGATGACAATTCAACAATCTAGATGATGCAAAATAGTGTATATATATATATTCTGTATATGAAGCTGGAAAACTTCAAAAGGAAAACATGTAGACATAGATCACCATCACCAGGATCTATGCATACGTAACTAATAACTTCCAAGCTTTCAAGGAATATGCATACCAAGGAATGAAATGGCTAGAAACGAGAAAACTGGGATTCCATCACCATCACCAGGATCATGACCATGCTCTTGTTGAAAACTAAATTGCACAATCGGGGTACCAGCAGGCCCTTTTAAAAAGCATCTCATAGATCTGGAAGCATCTAGCATCTGAGAAATAGCTGCCACCTGTAATCAGGATAGTGCAAGAAGCTTAATACAGATGCCAAATGTGGATCCGTGGCAGCAAATCAAACCAAGGGATTATCATGTCCAACCAAATTACCAAATCTAGCATCACAGCTCCAATAAATACTAAAGTAAAATAAACAGACAAGGGATAAAAACAAATGGGAAGGTAAAAAAGAAAAAGAATCAGCAACTAGAATTCCTTAGCTGTTTTCAATTGCTTTTACATGTTACAGTTGGATACATTTGAAAAAGGAAACTCCAATACTAATTCAGATCCAAAGCATGTGTCGCATACAGATTAAAGTGTTGCACAACCCTCTTCACTAAATTGCTTGACAACCTTCAGATCATACTTATTGATTTCCATAAAAAATAATTATTGCCTGGTTAAGTAGGGCTTGCGAAGCCGTTGTATGCACACGGGCTGCCAATTGTGTTATCAGTGTGGATGCATATTATCCCGTGAGACAGGAGAGCATAAGAATACTGTTCCAAGTGATTCAGGTGCTTTGAAAACTTTTGACTGCAGTTCTCTGTGGTGGAGAATTAGCATCTCCAGTTACCTCTTCTACAAAATACAAATATACTCCACCGACTATGACCTGTAAATCAGATCTACGTCTTCATTTGACAGTTATATATATATATATATATATATAGTGTGCCAAATCATATAAAATAAGTACATGCATAATATTTCTGTCATCAATGATTTCTTTGAAGGATCAGCAGGAAAAGGGTCATGCTTTCATGGTCAGTAACCTTTTCCAGAAAGATTGAAGTGTTTTCTGATCTTAAAACTGTGACCCTTGATCATGACAGAAGCCATAGTATCTGTCATTTTCACCATACCCTTGTTTTCTGCAATGAAATTCATGAACAAAAAGGGCCTTCAAACTTCAAATATTTGTTCTGATTGTCAATTACTATTATTCATTGTTTATAAAAAAAATCTTGTGTAGGCGCAACCTTCACAAAGGATGTTGTGCCCTCAGGTTTACACTTTACAACTGCTATTATTCATTGTTTATAAAAAAAATCTTGTGTAGGCGCAACCTTCACAAAGGATGTTGTGCCCTCAGGTTTACACTTTACAACTGGCCTAGCTTCACCTCATAGCCACAGGTGGAATTATTCTGTGAAACTAACCACAAAAAGACCAATCTGCTTATCGAGAACCTTAGAAAATGACATTACTTTTCTTGATCCACTTTTTTACGGTGTAATTTTTCTTGGCATATTGATCCATTTTTTCCTTAAGGTTGACTAAACTTACATTATTGGCAACAGTATCTGTGGAAGTTTTGATTATTTTGGCAATCTAAGAGAAACCATACAAACAAATATTTAAAGATAGGACATACTTTTAGCAGAAAAAAAGCTCAGTTCTCAAATCAAGATAAAGAAATAACTTTGACCAGGAAACATATCCATCAGTTCCATATCTAAGTGCTTACTCACACAAAGCATCAAAGAAGAGCACTAACACATAGAAACCTGAAAGAACTGGATGGTAACTCTACCTATACACAAATCTGGCCACAATCAAGTTGAGAAATACTAATTAATGTCATGACAAAGAAACTAGGAAATTCTTTTGCAGAACTCGTTCAGGAAAACAAAGCCTACACACCATATTCCTATAAGATGCTGAAAGCTTGATCCAACAAAGCTCCTGCAACAAAAACCTAAATATTAGCATATTCATCAGAAGAAACCACATGGAAATAGAGAAAGCATCATTATTAATAGGGAAAAGACGAGGAATAGAGACAGCATTGATGATACTTCTCGTAAATAGAAGCCAAAAATGAAACATTACATTATTGATATCCTTCATTTGGAATTACAACATCAGAAATGAGAAATAGACAATTAAAGCAGAGAAATTTCATCAACAAGTGGCCTATTAGCTGTCACCCTTTTATCACTTTCATTAATCATGTCTCTGTTTTACTACACTTAACCTAATCACTGTATACTAGATAAACTGCACCAAAATAGATGTCTACATCTGTACAATGACACGCATACTGATCTGGAAAAACAACTTTAATCCCCTAGCATATGGATCAAAATTTAGGATAAGTATACCTCTTGTCGAGCTAACTTTGCACATGCTTTATCCTTGATCTTTGTCATTTCAACCAAAACACCAAGGTCCATAGCAGGCATATACCTGAATCCGTAAACTCTCAATAATTAACTGTGAACTAACATTAACAATAAGAACTTGACAATTAAATGTGAGTTATCAAGCATTATTCATTGAAGAAAAATAAAATTACCAACAAAATAAATTTCCAAATGAACGCCACCTTTCAAATATTCATTATTGATTATACAAATATCAGCAGCCTAAATTACAGAAAAGTTCTTAAGACTGTAAGTGAATTGTCCAATTCTTATTCTTGAATATCAATGGGAAATGATATTCAAGAAAATAACAATATGTGGGTTTTCTAAATACATGACAATAGAAATGTTGGCAGTTTTTTAATATTAGTCCAGTCTTTAGAATCTCCAGTCATCCATTTATCGCCCAAACATGGCCAAGTTATCGACAAGAAGGGAAAAGAAAAATGTTTGGAAGAAAAATTATTTATTATAGAGGACCTACCCTGCATGGACATTGACATAAATGTCACTGTCAGACATGGCTATGTACATCTATGCAGCTGGTATTGAGAATGGAGACAATTTAGACAGATTTTACGCACACACATGCACACGCATCTTAATCTTCTAAAAACATGACAATCACGATTAATCTCCCTTTCTTTCTCTGCATTAAAATTTCTTTTAAGATTTATAGACATAGTAGAAAAGGAAAGAGAATGTAATCAAGGTCATCATATTTTGTGACAGTTAAAGTCTAGTTGTTCATACATAGGTCAATTAGATCCTAACAACTACAAACATCTCAACCAAAATCCTTCTGTTGCACTCTCTGAATTGAATGCTTTGCCTGTAATTGAAGGCAAAGAGAGGAAGAGAAAGCCGTCTTAGACTCTTAGTCATCATGGTTTTGAGTCTTGAAAATCATTATACATGTATGCATATATAAGGTTCCTAGAATGTGTCAACTACTTAATAGTGTCAACCAGGCCTAAGCCACAGAATAGGGAGAGATGTGCATCTAGCTTGCTGCTAACAACAAGCCAATGGATAGGGAGAAATTTGTGGCTAGCATGCTCCTACAAAAAAAAGTCAAGAAGTTAGGCATTTTTATGAAAGAGCAGGATACCATGAAAAAGAACAGAGAAATCCTCTTTTCGCTAAGAGCATCTCAACCACACATATCTCAGTCCTAGCTCATGGTCAGTTGGATGGTTGACTTAAATCACACCACGAAATAATTGACACAATTGCAGGATTATGTGAGTAGAAACTTGATGCTTACAGCTATGAACATGGGGCAACCCAAAGAATTGCCTCTCCATGTGCAGTCTGATTACTGCACTCTCTCCCAATGGAATATTGAAACTTTTGCATTTACCATGGAAAGAAATACACAATTGTCGAGATTGTCAAGCAATTATTTTTTGCAAAAATGAGGATTTATTTCCCCAACTTTCACAAGTTCCATATGGCCAGAACTTTTGCCAAAAAGATAACAGGTAACCATCCATATCGTCTAACATGTATTCCAAGTGTTCAACGATCACGCAAGAGGGAGGGTGAGGGGAGGCGTTTCAAAACTCACTTTCTAGAGAGATAGAGATTGACGAGGGAGGAGGCATGCGATCGGCCATCAGCGGAAGCCGAGTTCCACTTCTGCCGGCCGGCCACGATCCTTGACCATTGGTTCCTAAGGTTTCTTTGGGCAGCTGGTCTCCAAAGGCGTTTGACTGAGGGGTTGTGAGGGCTAGGGCTCTTTCCTCCCACTTCTTCTTGTCCTTCTCCACTCATCACTTCTTGCAGATGGTTCCGGCTTCGATGACCTGATATCCAATTGACAATGAGAAAGGATACTCTGGATGCTGAGAGTTGGCGAAGAATTTCTTTAAAGCACGTAGCTTTTTACAAACTTTAAAAAAATGAAATTCTGAATTAAAAAAAGAATATGCTTCTCCATTTAGAAAATGAAGTTTAAGGTAGGAAACGTTAACATTTTGTTGAAAACATAGTCACAAATAACATTTTGGAGTTTTAAACAGTGAGGTTTTTCTCAGTTATAATCACCGAATTTTTTTTGGCATTTTATTTTCATGCATTTTTCACGTTTTTTTTCAAATATAATGTGTTTTGTGTAACTATGATTGAAAAAAATGGATAAATAATCCTTCTTGCATTTAATACTACTGTTTTGGCGTCATTGCTAAAATACTGCATGATGAAGACAACACAATTGCATTGCAAGCAACTTAACATAACAACAAAGATTATAAAATGATGTAACAGACAATGGCCACATAGATTCAAGCATGATTTAAACAAACTTGCATATTCATTACCATACATACTTATAAACATACAACATTTTTAAGGGGCGTTTGACACACACTGAACCATGGACCTTTGTCCATGGATGAAAAACCATGGACGGTTGTCATGTGAATGCAGCATGGACAAAAAATGGGCAAACAAAAAATGTACCGTTTGACATCCATATTCAAACATACACAATTACACAATCCTGAATCTCTCAGGTCCTGTTTGATTGCCGGGGTAAATTTACCCCGGCGGTTGAAAACGGTACGGGCGGGTGAGATTTCACCCGCCCGACAAAGTTGCCATCAAACGCCGAAATTTTTTTCGGGTTTTTGCAACTCTTGAGCGGTTGAAATTTCAACCGCTCGACCGCTCGACTCCATACGCTTCTCACTCTCAGAAAACACACCCGACGCTCTCCGAGAGGCCCTCCGCTCCGCAGCTCGTCGTCTCAGAAGCTTCTCATCGTGACCCGCAGAGAGAACCTCCGCAGCTCGTCGTCTGTCCTCGCATCTCCGCCATCGCCTCACCGCTCCGTCATCGCCTCTCCTCTCCGCAGTTCGTCGGTATGCTTTCTTCCCTTTCTCCCTTTCTCTGTTGCCCTAGACATTTTTGGGCGTTTTTCTCATGACTCGTCGGTATTGCAGGGAAGACGGGTATAGATCTCTCTCCCTGTTCCTTCTTCGACATTTGGGCGTTTTCCTCTTGTCCCCCTCTGCTGTGAGTATCTCTATCTCTCTCGCTAAACATTTCTTCGAGTTTTGGGCGTTCTTCTTTTGCAGATCTGCTGTTTTCCTGCTGTTTTTCATTGTCAATGTTGAACGCTTGCCTGTTTCACATTTAAAATCATCTCTGCCAAGCACGGCGCCTGTTTCTTGTGGTATGAATGGGTTGGATTAGGAAGCCCGAGTCAAAATCGTCTGTTTCTCTGCTGTTTTCCTGCTGTTTGAAAAGCTGACGACATTCGCCTGTTTCTCTGCTGTTTTCCTGCTGTTTGTCATTGTCATTGTTGAACGCCTTTCCTGCTGTTTTCCTGCTGTTTTCTCTGCTGTTTTCCTGCTGTTTTCCTGCTGTTTTCTCTGCTGTTTTCCTGCTGTTTTTCATTGTCATTGTTGAACGCCTTTCCTGCTGTTTTCCTGCTGTTTTCCTGCTGTTTTCTCTGCTGTTATGGATAATCTGTTCATTTCAGCCTTGTGCCTGTGTGTTTGGTGACATTTTCTAGCAGAATGAAGTTCATGGCTCCTTTTTTACTGCAGCTCAGATTTTTCAAATTTTCAAATGTTAATGGACTGGTAATCCTTCAATTCCTAGCTAATCTGCATGGAAGGTTGGACTTGAGACCTTTTAAGTTGCAAAAGGCTGATAACCTGATATCCCAAGTGTGGTTCTTTCAGCGTAACTTTTTAGAGGGGTGTCTTGCTGCAGCTTGCCTTTCAACGAGGAAGGTTGTGCAACCTTCCTTGTTTTTGAAAACCAGAAAGCATCTGCCTGTTTACTGCTGTAAATCCACTTAGATTGGCTGAGCAGACTCCGTTTCAATGTAAACATTAAAGAATGCGTTGGTTTATCTTGCTGACAGCTCAGTTTCAGAAGAGGAGGATGGACGTGGTGTAGCTCATTTTGTTGAGAATCATGCATTCACTGCTATTAAGTACACCAATCATGATATTATACATGTTAATGTGCATGTTCTGCTTTTCTTTTTCACTGGACATTCGATGCTCTGTTCAAAGTTTCTGTTAACGGTCAAGAAAGGGAAAAAGCAGTTTCACTGTTTAGGATAACTGTTTTTTAATTATGAAAAGTTTTTTTAAACAAACTTGGAAAACCATATATGGAAGGTTTCTGATGTTCCATGCTTGAAATATCATTGACATGCCAGAAGTAGGATTGAACACCATTTGCTCTTTACCACTATACCACGCAACCAGCATCCTAGATATGTGTATTCCCATTTGCTACTTATTTCACATTCTCATTTGAATGCTCCTTTGTGTTTGTTTGTGTTCCTTTGTGTTCGTTTGTGTTCGTTTGTGTTCCATATATGGAAGGTTTCTGATGCTCCTTTGTGTTCGTTTCGCGTATACATGTTCGTCATGCTAGATTGTTAAAACTGTTACTGTGAAGCATAAATATACAAAACGTGATCATGGAAGACAGCGGTCCTTCAAGGGAAAATCTTACGTGGACTGAAAACCAAATGGATTACTTAGTCCACCTTCTTGTAGAGCAGTCACGCATACCTGGCATGAAATCCGGTGGCGGTTTGAAGCCCAAAGCATACACAGCTATTGAAAAATTGATGGTAGAAAGATTTGGACCTGAATTCACAAAAGACAAAATTAAGAACAAATTAAAGTACACCAAACCCAACTTGACAGTCATGAAGGAAATGCTGAACACAAGTGGGTTCGGCTACGACCCCATTAACAAATGTATTCAGGTCGATGCCCAAGTATGGAATGACTACATTCAGGTAAGTTATACAATTCATATTGTTAGGTTTTGTCTCACATGTCTTTGTTTGTCCAATATTTGAACACATTATTTTTTCAAGAGATATCCAAGTAGGAAAAAGTACAGAGGGCCAAAAGTTTGGAGATACTATGATGAGTTCGCCGAGGTATATGGCGACTCTCATGTGCAGTCACATTGAACAGTGTGCTACCTGATGTTACTGAACCACTTCCAAGTACACCTGCATCACAGACATCACCTTCATACATGCAGTTTGATAGTGAACAATCATTTGCACAGACGCAAATGGATGATAGTCCCCTACAATCACCACTACCAACAACTCCTACAAATGAGATTCCGACAAACAATACATCTTCACGTAGGTCAAAAAGGAACAGGTCAACAAATGATGACGTATATTACAATATGTTGAATGGTATAGCTAAAAATATGGACGCCCNTGATATTGTTTTGGTTAAAAGACCGACCATCATCTAGAAGGATTGTTCATCCATTTCGAGATGCTGGTACATCTTTTGTCCAACTTATGCTTCACGGTCATCCTAGAAATTGTTTGGACCTACTCCGTATGGAAGTGCATACATATATGAGATTGTGTAGCATTTTAAGGGATAGAAATTTGTTGGAGGATGCTCGTGATATTACCGTAGAAGAACAAGTAGCTATGTTGCTTTTGACAATTGGACATAATGAACGGAATCGTGCTGTTCAAAATACATTTCAACATTCCGGACAAACAATAAGTAAATATGTCAGCCTAGTCCTACGAGCTATATGTACACTGGGTAAGGATTACGTACGGCGGTCCAATGACGAGGTGCCAGCAAGCATTCGACATTCTAAACGATTTTTTCCATATTTTGAGGTAATTTCATCATCGTGAACTCATAATGACACATAGAACTACAATAACTAGTACTTGACTAAGTCGTCTGCCTTGTCTTATAGAATTGTTTAGGAGCAATCGACGGCACCCATATACCTGCATGGGTCCCAGCTTCGGATCAAGCAAGGTATCGCAATAGAAAAGGATTCGTTTCTCAAAACGTCATGGCAGTAGTCGGACTAGACACTAGATTTCATTACGTTTTGGCTGGATGGGAAGGAAGTGCAACAGACTCAAGAGTATTGTACAGTGCACTTGATCATGAAACAGACCCATTTATTGTCCCAGAAGGTAAGTAGTTCCACCAACCAAGTTATTCTTTTTAGCGGCATGTATCCATGTATAAAATAAATTGTGTTCAATTGTAGGCAAATATTATCTTGCTGATGGGGGGTATCCAAACATACAAGGTTTGCTAACACCTTATCGAGGGCATCGTTATCATATGTCTGAGTTTAGCACTCGGGGAGCACGTTCACCTAGAACGAGGGAAGAATTATTCAACCATAGACATTCATCACTCCGAAATACAGTAGAAAGAACTTTCGGCATGTTGAAAGGTCGTTTTCCAATATTGAAAATGCAAGTCCAGTATCCATTCCAAAAACAAGCTCAAATTGGTCTTGCTACATGTGTATTGCACAACTTCATAATTGAACACAATCCAAACGCCCAACAATTTGAGGATGAAAATGCACCTTCGAATGATAACTCTGTCGTAAGCGAACCTGAATTTGCAAGCCAAACACATCAGCGAGGAAGCAACAATACTTTGAGAGAAGCTATATCATCTCAAATGTTTACAAATTATCAATTGAATAGTAAGTTTGTTAATGAACGTTGACAATTTGTTTAGTTTGATTGTTTGAGAGAAGCTATATCATACTCAATGCTTTGATTGTTTGACATTTGTTTTGTTTTGAACAGGGCAACGAAGATGATGCCTCGCCAAAAGTACTATGTGGTTTTCGAAGGACGTGAGCGAGGCATATATGACAGCTGGGAGCGGTGCCAACCATTAGTCTATCGATACAAGGGTGTCGTCTTCAAATCATTTGATTCATTAGAAGTAGCTGAAAATCACATGTATGAGTATGTCCAGAAGAAGTATGGTGTGCAAGTTACCAGGCCTCCACTCATTGAAGATGTGACTACAAAGCAAGATATAGAAGACACGAAGTTTGAAGAACGGAAGTGGAGCCGCAAATGTTGGATTACTTGTTTTGTGATTACATGTTTTTTTTGTTGGATATGTACTCATTAAACACACTATTTTGTGGTTTTGTACTCATTTAACTGTCTTGGACATAATCTGTTTGTGGGTTAGATGTTTCAGTTTTTTTTATGAAAGCTTATGTCGGATGTTTCAGCTTTTTTTATGAAAGCTTATGTCGGATGTTTCAGCTTTTTTTATGAAAGCTTATGTCGGATGTTTCAGCTTTTTTATGCAAGCTTATGTCGGATATTTCAGCTTTTTTATGCAAGCTTATGTCAGATGTTTCAGCTTTTTTTATGCAAGCTTATGTCGGATGTTTCAGCTTTTTTTATGCAAGCTTATGTCGGATGTCGGATGTTTCAGCGTTTGTTGGTGCTACGAGCAAGCCTCTTTGGGTTTCAGGTTTTCTTTTTTGTGATTTCGTGCGAGAAAGAAAGCTATTGGTATGTTGATCAGAGGATGCATGATTATTTTCACATTTTTGGTCTTAATCTGAGTCAAGAAGTATGCTGTTGTTGCTTTTTATGGATTGTTGTAGAAACGGGGAAGTTGAGTTTGCGGAAGGTTATCAAAAAAGACGTGGGAAGAGAAGACACAAAACAAAATCATTTACCACGTTAAATTTTTCATCTGTATCAAACAGGGTTAACTTTACCACGTTGAATTCTTCCTGTCCATCAAATAGTGTTAAATTTACCACGTTAAATTTCACCCGACCATCAAACATGGCCTCAAATTGGAAGAAGGAGAAATTTCATCCTGTAAATTTTTCCAGAAAAATTTACCCCGGTAAATTTACCTCGTTAAATTTACCCCGCCAATCAAACGGGGCCTCATGGTTGAACTAGATTGAAGGGAACTTTATAGTATAACAAAATACAACACGATGTCAAAAACATAAATCCACATTTGCATGTAAATCCACATAGAACATAATACACAATCTTGTTTCAGTCATGATACCCAATGAACTATGTACATCAAATGGTTTAGCTATGTGCTCAACCTCAAGAAGTCCTCTTCACTTATGAATTCCTGCTCAGAAACAAACTGGCCTATACCGACAAAACCTTTTAAATAGCAATATCAGGTTGTCCTACTAGTTCTTTCTACACACAGAAGAAATATATAGTCTTAACACAGTTCAATGCATAATGAGTATAAAACAAACCAAGTCTTCTGCTGTTGCATCAATACTAGCATTCATAAATGAACAACTAAATTTAAAAAAAAAAAAAACAAAAAAAGAAAAGAACAACAACTGTCTGCAGGCAAATGGCCATAAGCACTTAGGAACATATTAGGTGCCCCAACTATCCTAAGCACCAAGTGCAGTATAAAAAGCTCAAATTACCATATTACCGAGGCACTTGCAAAGGAAATGACACCAAAATCCAAATGAATAAGTATATATGGTACTAACATCGGATTGTGAGATCAAACATTCCCTATCTTGACAGATTTGAGCATGAGAAGGATTGACAGAGAAAGAAAGAGACAGAGAGAGGAGGCAAGGGCTGCCGGCCGGCCGTTGCCAGTCACCGCCCTTCAATCTAGAGAGAAAGAGATACCTGCACGGTGCCGGCGGGGAGAGGGCACAGCAGACGACGCCCAAGAGAGACGAAGGCACAATCGAGGCGTGGAGATGAGAGTCTTCCGAGCGGCGAAGAGGGAGAGTCTTTGCGAGGAAATGAAGCCCGAAAATGGGCAGATTTTCTGTCCGCTGATGTTTGTCCGACCTATTTAGGTCGGACGAAATTTTGTGAACTCATGTCCACGATATCACTCGTTACAGCCCGGCTCATGTTCCGTGCGTGATGAAGCGAAGACTCTTTCGATACGGCGCAGATACAAGTTTGCCAGCTACAATGCTATCTAAGCATACAAGATGTCACCTAATTCACAAACTAGGTCAAACAATTGATATGTTCATCCAAATGTTTCAAGCCAAGTTATGACCCAACTATGAGAGCTCCTATCCTCGAGAGGCTGATGAAGATCCTGGTTTTATGCTCATCCTCCAACATATCAAGAGCTCTCACATTAAGATTCACATCCATTTCCCCGTTACCATGCTTGGGTTGCAATTTACAAGAAAGACATGTATTGAAACTCACATTCACATCCATGCATTAAAATGTTGCAGAATACTAGAGACAGCTTAAGTGTAAGACGTGAAATACGTAATATGTTTATCAATGAGAATTAGAAGATTGTCCCCATAAGAAGTCTTATCATCCAACATTCGCTGTTCAAAAAATTTACGTTTTCAGTAAATAATGAAACAGAAAAAGTGCAGATATAACCGTTAAAGCACGAATACTGTTATTCTTTAATAGAAAATAAGCATTAGTGCATAAATCACACCATTGCAAATGGTGACATCAATAATAACCAATACACAAGCTAAAAGAACAATAGACTCAAACTTGCAACAAATCTTATAAAAAAATAGCTGGTCCCAATCCTACAACCAATTTTGTTTTATTCTCTACGTAAATAAAAATTTTGTTGCTTGTTTGGCAGACCTCCAAGCATTATTATGATAGATGAAGGGAATATGCCAAAATTGATTGGCACCATCAAATTGCCCTTTTTAAATACTTAAGAACGCCAACTAGGGGAAGAAACACAATTCGCAATCTAAACCGACATGGACTCTCATTGCAAGGAACAACTAAAGCATCACCTTCAATAGAAGGGAGAAATATCGAAACCCCTATTGAAGAATGGAGTTGTCTTTCCTTCTCCCATCCATTGAGCACGTATCTGTTAAGCTTTGTGTGTGTTTTGGAAACTGTAATAGTTTACTTCTTCATCCTTCCATTATTGATTGTATTGCCTTGTTATAGGGCCTTCTATGTGTGTTACGCATTCTGGTGGAAGTTCTCATGTAATGTGTACTATCTTTGACTCAAATAATGAAAAATAACACGGGTGTGGAGCTTTTGTCTTGGATGTAGGTTTGAGCAGATCAAACCACGTTAAATCTTGTATCTCCCTTGTTATCTTTTCTTTCTACATGGTATCAGAGTGGGTTCTTTGATTCTGCATTCTCATAGTTGGAAACGATGGTTTACCTATACCAAACCAGTGGTTAGACTCTTCGATTGAGAGAATGTTTATTCAAGAACAGGTACCGAATACTAAAATCACGTCTACTATATTGGATGGAAGAAATTATTTAACTTGGTCCAGATCGGTTACATTATATATCAATGTTAGATCAAATTGAGTTATATTGATGGAGAAATTACTAGACCACATGAGAGTGATGCAAATTTTAAGGAATGGAAATCAATCAATGACATGGTTATGCCATGACTTTTCAATTCCATGGAACCAAAAATTGCTTGAAACTTTACCTTTTTTTACCAGTGTTCATGATGTATGGGTCACTGCAAAGGAAATGTATAGTGAGCAAAACAATAACTTAAAAAAGGGAAATATGTGTATTGTTGGTTACTATGGCAAAATGAAGTGTTTATGAGATGAATATGAAATATAAACCGCATCATATAGTGATAATGCTCCATCAAAAAAGCTCAGACAACATAAGAAGACCTTTCAATTTCTAGCAGGTCTTGGCAAAGACTTTGAACATATTCCAAGTCAACTATTGCTCTCACCTGAATTGCCTCCTGTCAATAATATTTTGTCTACTCCTATGTGAGTAGAAACATGCTGATAAGTCATGAACCCATAAAAACATACTCAACAAAAAAATTCATCAGCCAAGGGTTCTGACAAAGCAGCATTTCATGCCAATACTACTGCCTATGATACTACAATGAACAAAAAAAGATAATCAAGGGTCATCTATTAACAAATTGAGAAATCAAAACCACAAGTTTAACTACAGTTATTGTAAGAATGATGGACACACTCGTGATAGGTGTAGGACATTGCATGGGAAACTAGATGTGCCTTAGGGTCGCATCCAAATGAGTCGACTGCATCTACCCAAGTTGTTGCCAAAGAAACCATTGACGTAGCTGCTCAATTGATGACTATCACTAAGCTTCTTCAAAATGTATACAAACAAAAGGAGAAAGACCGCCATAGTTGCCTCAACATCTCGTCTGAATCTCCCAGGTACTACCTCTACTTACTATGATTAGATCATATATTTTGGAGCAAGCGAGCATATGTGTTTATCTACTATAAATCATTCTAATATTAAGGATGTACATGGAAATAGCTTTGTCGTTATTGCAAATGGATCCAAGGTGAAAGTAGAAGGTATTAGTTGTGTTAGTTTCTTTGATAGTGACAAAAAAATTAATACCTTAGTTGTTCCTAAGCTATCTACAAATTTATTGTCTGTTCCAAATTTATCAAAGATTTGAATTGTGACATTTTATTCTCACCATATGATGTGACCTTTCAGGACATGTTGCGAAGAAGATGATTCAGACTTTATGTGATGAAATGTGAAAATAAAGCTTTGACTGCTAAATTTGAGATGGCTTTTGCTGGTCAATCTTGATCGCTCTTCTGGCAGAGCTCTTTTAGGCATAAAAGACTTGGCCACCCTTCTAGATTACAAGTTAAATGTTTCATTTATTACGTGTTATTATGATTGTCATTCGTGTGATGCGTGTCATTCTGCTAAGATGAGTAGACTTCTTTTTCCTAAGTCTGATAGTGTTGTTGAACATTTATTTGATTTCATACATTCTGATACATGGCAACTAGCCCCTATGATTTCATTTTCTGGCTTTAGATATTATGTTACATTTATAGATGATTTTTCAAAATTCACTTGGATTTATCTGCTTAAAACCAAATATGAAGTTTCTGACAAATTTCAAATTTTTTTCAATATGATTGAAAATCAATATGGAACACATGTTAAAACTCTAAAAACTAATAACCGCCCTAAGTTTAAAAATTGTATGGTCGAGTGTTTTAAAAAACAATATGGTATTGATCATTTGTTTACTTGTGTAAGCACTCCTTAACAAAATAGAGTTGCTGAAAAAAAAAACCGACATCACCTGGAGGTCTTGCATGCCTTATTATTTCAAATGAATGTTCCTAAAATCTATTGGAGTGATGCCCTTTTGAATGTATGTTACATTATTAATCACCTTCCTAGCAAGCTTCTTCAAGATTGTGATCCTCTTGAAATTTTAGAAGGACAAAAATTCAACTGAAACATGTGAACCTTTGGATGCATTGTCTTTGTTGCTAAACAAAAACAAGATTTAGACAAACTCAATAGTCAAGCTATTAAATGCATGTTCTTAGGATATTCTATCTTGCAAAAGGGGTACAAATACTATAGTTTAGAAGAAAAGTGTCTTCTAATATCTAGGAATGTGGTATTTAATGAAAAGACACCTTATTTCCTTCAAGTACAAGAAAAATAGATTCAAGAGGAGAGTTTATTATCTACAACTAACGTGTTTGACAAAAATTGTTCCCAGGGGATGATGAAAAATATTCAAGATTACTTAAAAAAAAAAGTTATTGATCAAGAGGGAGAAAACCAAGGGAAGAAAACCAAGAGGGAGAAAACCAAAATGTTGGTTGTTCTAGTTCGAAAGCTCTTGATGTTGATCTTTTTTACTCAAATTCTCCACCTTTTAAGTATTCAAAAATTGAAACTGCAGAAAGCATCATACTTGATCCAGGGTTGTAATGTTTTATATGGGAAATATCAGTAAATGAAAAAGATGAAGTTAGGTGAGCATATATTAATTATGGGTCATATCAGCACAAGCTTCATAGATATCTAGTGTCAAGTCCTTCAAATCATCCTCGTAAATTTCAAGCTTAATGGTTTCAAAAATTTTCATGGTTAAAGTATTCTCTCAAGACAAATAGTGCATATTGTTTGTCGTGTTATCTTTTCAGTACTCCAGATTAAAATAATAGTTTATTTATTACTGAATGATTCAGAGCTTGCATGAGGGTGGGTGGTAATGAGAAAACATGTGCATTTCGTAGTCATGAAGGGACAAATTAAAATTCACCACATAATATGAATGTGTGAACATTTAATGACTTAAGTCGTCAAAGCAAACACATAGATAAAATGATTGAAAAGCAACGTTTAGAGTTTGTTCACAACAACTGCTTGAGATTGAAGGCATCTGTAGATGCAGTTCGTTGGTTAGTATTCAAGCTTGTGCTTTTAAATGCTATGATGAAAGTTCAAGTTCATTTAATCAAGGTAATTTTATTGAGTTCATTAAAACTTTAGCTAGTTATAATGATAGAGTTGCACAAGGTGTCACATCCCGACCTTTTGACACTCAAATATTTTTTTTTCTAAACATAAAGCGTCGAGATGTGACTACGCAACAATTCAAAAAGACGATGAGCCAAACAATTCAAAACGATGGGGCAAGCTTTCTTTTATATAACAATTTCAATTCATACACAATCACATCTATGTGTATGACAAAAATGCCCCAAACCACAACTTTGATGCTTAACAAAAATAAGACATCAAAAGATCAAACCAGGACGCGCCGGCACTACCAAAGANCATTCAATAACCACGTGAAATTCAAAACTAACGCATCATTCTCATACACACTACATTCACATCTCAAGTAAGGCTCAATAAGAGAACAAATATCAAACCATCTATCCGCATGTCGTGTCAGAGTACGACACGTAAAGGCCACTCAATGGCCACAGTCACTAACTTTTCCAATCATATGCAAGCATGCTTAAACATAACATTTGCATTCATATCATTCACATACACATCAGTCACATACATTCAGACATACACTTACTTTTTCATTTACTTTAGTGCATTAACAGTTCCTGTGGGTGCAACACAGGCACGTGCACACCATGGGCGGCCTACAGCCGAGAGACAACCCCCGTGGTGGCCCATATAGTATGGATCCATTTCATCCACTGCAGCGGTAGGGCACTCATCCTTGGCTGTGTGAAGTCCAAGGTGAGACACTCAGCCTTCCCTAGAACACCCAGGTTGGGAAGGCGGGAGCCCACGCTCCAAGCACAACACACCAGTACCCTGGGGCCTTGCACCGCCTGCGCTCCGATAGGCGAGACCAGTGGCAACACAAAGAGGGGACGTCTCCCAAATACATAGCCACATCCCACTGGCCTCTTATCTCTTATTCATTCATTCTTATTATTAGGTTAACACATTCACAATTGACTGGCTAACTCATGAGGTTGGTAAACTCCACGAGTGCACCCACACCTCCAATTGCCTCCACACGAGGTCTATACATACAGTAACAGACATTGCTAGCCGTCATACAGTACGGGTACAACTACCCTCTAATTCATCCATTTGCATCGTTGCCCATGGCAATGCACATGCAACAACATACACATTCACATCAATCATAACACCAATCCTCACATCAATCACATCTTTGAAAAGCTTAGCCAATCCATAGAGAGTAATCTCGATCTGCAGTTGGCTCGTAGCTGTCCTATGCAGTTATCATTCTATGATGCTTTCTAATGCATAATTGGGGTCGAGGAGACACTCGACTCGATACCCCGCCTCATCTGTCCTAAACAGTTATCAATTCTAGCATGCATATGCAAATGCGTAGTATTTTCAAAACAACTACTAATAACCTTTCAAACAATTCAAATCATATAGCAAGGCATGAACAAAATACATTCATTCATTTACAAACCATCAACCAATTCACATTACAATCTTAGGATCCCTTGATCCTAAGAACACACAATCACATCTACCCAGGCAGGAATCTGCCTGGCATGTCGCCATACCTGTGGCGCGCTCACAAAACTCTTCAAAACTCCTCGAGCTACGAACTCAAGGTCGTCGGGACGTGCCCGGTGCACCTGCAACATAAACAAGAATAAGATTTCTACTAGATACTTACACAATTCAAACAAATACGAACAAATACAAAATAAAATCCTTGAGGCACATGTCATTGCCTCAAGAGGGTGTCGACGGGTAGTGTCGACCAACGAGCTCTCCAATAGGCCTCCTCCTTACATCTTGACGTCGCCTCAAACTATCAACCCTCAACCATCAATTAACCCATCACTAACTCCTTCCTCAACTTTCTTTGTCTTAAAATCAATGCGTCAACCCCAAAGGCACAACTAATTTACGTACTCTTTCCCTATATAACTTCGAGACGCACCCATACACAAGAACGTGTGCTATGCGCTCACTAAAACGGTCATGAATCTTCCCCTCAACCACACAATCTCTACCATGCTTCCATACTGCTTCGAGAATTCATCCATCATGCTCAAAAGAACAACGTAGACATGAATCAATGCTTCTCCAACGTAACCCTACACTTTCCCCAAAAAGCGAGGTCACTAACATGCATCCTAAATCATCAATTCTACCTTCTAGCATGCTCAAACAATAATTATACATGCTCTAGAGGGTAAAATTCATCAATTTAAGTTTAATTAAACCTTGCTCACCCCAAAACAACTGTCCAAGCTGCTGTAATCCTTCCGACAGCCACCCCAAGCCTTCGATCGATCGACAAACAGCCACAAATCACTGTCGTCAACACCTCCCAAGCCTCCTACTCACTGTTATGAGGGGAAAGACAAGTCCCCAAGCTGCACAAGACCAAAATCCCTAAACAAGTCAAGGAAAATCGACCAACAAGGGGTCTGCCTTAAGAAGAAAACAGTCGGTTGTGAGGGAAAACCGGCAGACAATGAGAGAATGTGAGAAAGGGAAAATGCCCGACTAAAGGGCTGCCGATAGAGGGGAGAAAGGGTTTGGTAAAAAAAAGGGGCAAGGAGGCAGTGAGGGTGAGAGAACGAGAGAGAGCGTGAGCGTGGGTAGAGAGAGTAGGGCAGACCGAGAGGGGAGAGACGGTCGGAGGGAGAGGGTTCAGACGATGGAGGAGGAATCTGCGCAGGAGGGAGGAGAAGAAGCAGACAGAGAGGGCGAGAGAGAAGGCTTACCCACGCTGCCGTCGTCGCCACCGCCGCCGCTCCTGACCTCCGCCTTCCTCTTCTTCTCTGCGCTGTGCTCCAGTCGTGGGTAAGGGAGAGACACAAAGAGGGGAAACGAGGGAGAAGGGGAACGAGAAAGGGGAGACGGGCTGCGGCGTCGGGCTCCTCACGCGTGGAGCTCGGGTCCGAGTTTGGACCCTGACCTGACCCATCCTGCTAAAAGGCCGAGCGTTACATCCTACCCTCCTTAAAGAAAATTTCGTCCTCGAAATTTAGATCATACCTCAATGCACGAACAAGTGTGGATATCTCTTTAGCATGTCCTCCTCAGGTTCCCATGTGCTTTCCTTCAATCCGTGGTACTGCCATTCCACCCTCACCAAAGGAATTCTCTTAGTGCGAAGCACTTGCTCTCTTCGATCTACAATTCTGATAAGTTTCTCTTCCATTGTTAAATCATCTTGCACTTGAATACCTTGAAAATCAATTACATGCGTCGGATCTGGTACGTACTTTCGAAGCATGGAAACATGAAAAACGCCATGAACATGACTCAAGTCAGGTGGTAGAGCCAATCTATATGCCACCTCTCCAAACTTCTCTAATATCTCAAAAGGTCCTACGAACCTCGGGCTCAACTTGCCCTTCACACCAAAACAAAAAACACCTCTAGTGGGGGAAATCTTCAAAAACACATGATGACCAACCTCAAAGGTCAACTCTCTACGACGAATGTCGGCATAGTTTTTCTGTCTACTCTGAGCAGTCAACAACTTTTTCCTTATCAATTGCACTTGGTCGGTGTAGTGTTGCAATACTAAAGGGTTTTCGATCTTTCCATCACCCAATTCGGCCCAACAAGCTGGCGATCTGCACGGCCTTCCATACAAAGCCTCAAAAGGTGTCATCCCAATACTAGAGTGGTAACTGTTGTTATATGCAAATTCTGCCAATTTCACATGTTTGTCACATTCTCCTTTCCACTCTAAGACACAAGCGCGCAACATGTCTTCTAAGGTCTGAATAGTCCTCTCTGATTGCCCATCAGTTTGGGGGTGATACGCTGTGCTCAGCTTAAGCTTGGTACCCAATGCCCTTTACAATTGCCCCCAAAACCTAAAAGTAAAACGCGGATCTCGGTCCGAAATGATAGACTTTGGCACTCCATGCAATCTTACTATCTCACCAATATATAACTCTGCGAGACTTTCCAAAGACTGACTGATTCTTATAGGCAGAAAATGAGCGGACTTCGTTAGTCGATCAACAATCACCCATACAGCATCATGTTGTTTTCTAGTGCGTGGCAAACTAACCACAAAATCCATCGTAATGTCTTCCCACTTCCACACTGGGATATCAATTCTCTGCAACAAACCTCCGGGCCGTTGATGCTCTGCTTTTACCCGTTGGCAAACTAAGCACTTTGCCACATATTCTGCAATTTCACGCTTCATTCCAGGCCACCAAAAATTTCTCTTCATATCTTGAAACATCTTTGTACTGCCAGGATGTATAGAAAACTTAGATTTGTGAGCTTCATCAAGCAACTGACGCTTCACCTCTACATCCTTAGGAACCCACAATCTTTGTCGAAACCGCAATGAACCATCTTCATCTTGATGCCAAAGAGAATCTGTCTTCTTGCTTTCTTCCACGTTCTTAGCAAACTCTGGATCTTCCTTTTGCTTCATTACAAGTTCTCCTATCAAAGGATGTCGAATCAAGGCCGTCATCATTGCCTTGTTCTCATCACAAATGTAAGGCTACCAAGCTATCACATCTTGCAATAATGTCCAAGAACGAGTCAACATATTGCACATTGTTGCTTTGGCCTGTCTGCTCAACGCATCTGCCACCACATTCGCCTTGCCTGGATGTTATGATATGGTGAAATCATAATCCTTCAAGTATTCAATCCATCTTCTTTGCCTCAAGTTGAGATCCTTTTGGGAGAATATATACTTCAAGGACTTGTGATCTGTAAACACCTCAAATGTTGCACCATAGAGATAGTGTCTCCACATCTTCAATGCGAACACAACTGCTCCCAACTCCAAATCATGAGTGGGATAGTGTTGCTCGTGAGACTTCAACTGTCTTGATGCATAAGCCACTACACGTCCATGTTGCATCAACACACAACCATATCCAATCTCTGAAGCATCTGTGTACACCACAAAACTGGAATGTCCTGATGGAAGCGTCAGAATAGGGGCAGAATTAAGCTTGTCCTTCAGAGTTTGAAAACTCTTCTCACACTCTTCATTCCAAACAAACTTCACTCCTTTTCTCAATAGCTTAGTCATTGATGTAGCTATCTTCGAAAAGTCTTGTATGAATCTGCGATAACATCCTGCCAATCCCAAAAAGCTTCTAACCTCGGTTACATTGCACGGCGTCTTCCAGTCCTGTACCGCTGACACCTTAGCCGGATCGACGGATACTCCATCCTTCAAGATCACATGACCCAGAAAATTTACCTTCTCTAGCCAAAATTCACATTTTGAATACTTGGCATAAAACTGATGCTTGCGCAAAAGACCCAATACACTTCTCAAGTGATCTCTGTGCTCTGTCTCACTATCTGAGTAGAACAAAATATCATCCACAAAACAATCACAACACGATCCAAGTAGTCTTGGAAAACCTGATTCATGAGGTCCATAAACACTGCGTGAGCATTGGTCAACCCAAAAGGCATGACCCTGAAATCATAGTGCCCACATCTAGGTCGAAAAACAGTCTTAGAAACATCTTCCGCCCGCATCAAGAGTTGATAATAACATGTCCTCAGATCGATCTTGGAGAATACCTTTGCATTCTTGAGTTGATCAAACAAGTCTTCAATTCTTGGAAGCGGATACTTATTCTTGATGATGACTTGATTCAATATACGATAATCTATGCACAAGCGCATTGTCTCATCTTTCTTCTTCACAAACAATACAAGTGCTCCCAAAGGTGACACACTAGGTTGGATGAAGCCCTTGTCTAAGAGTTCATGCAGTTGCTTCTTCAATTCTTCTAACTCTGTCGGTGTCGTACAGTACAGTGTCTTGGAAATAGGAGTTGTACACAGTGACAACTTTATCTTGAATTCCACTTCTTGTGTTGGAGACAAACTTGACAGTTCCTCAGGAAACACATCAGGGTACTCGCTCCCAACGGTGACATCTAGCAACCTCACCGGTTCAGCTTCATTGATCAAAACGTTGACCAAGAACACCACACTCCCCTATTCTAACAACCGTTTAGCCTTTAGTGTAGACACCAATAGCTAACTTTGTCACATTTTGACATCTTAAGGAGCGCAAAGATGCTTTCACCCTATTCAATCCATTCTTTTGTCTTCATAGGGTTTGGGCACCCACACTAGTCTGGGCGTACTGTTGCCCTGACATACTATCATCCAATGGGGTATGCCCATCAGAATGGGCCAAACTTAGCTTCTTTTGTGCTTCCATAGCCTACCGAGCTCGCTTTTTAACCCTACATTGGTATGCCAACCGTACACACAAGATCCCTCATTCTCAAACACGGTCTATGACCAAACTTATAAAACAACTCACAAACGTGCATCAGCACAATGTTTCAAAACATCAATCACTCAAAACAACAATCATCTTCTGTACATATCCTTTACTGAAAGATTAAAACTACAATAAAAGTTCAATCAAGTAAATGCGTACCTGGGCAACACGGCTTCACAGATAGGCTTTAACCCACATCCATAGTGGGGTTTGCCATGGCTCTGATACCAAAACTGTCACATCCCGACCTTTTGACACTCAAACATTTTTTTTTTCTAAACATAAAGCGTCGAGGTGTGACTACGCAACAATTCAAAAAGACGATGAGCCAAACAATTCAAAACGATGGGGCAAGCTTTCTTTTATATAACAATTTCAATTCATACACAATCACATCTATGTGTATGACAAAAATGCCCCAAACCACAACTTTGATGCTTAACAAAAATAAGACATCAAAAGATCAAACCAGGACGCGCCGGCACTACCAAAGANGCAATTGAAGGCTCAGCCTTCGCAATATGGCAACAAGCCAGGAAAATGCCTAACCCTCTTAAGTAGGGCTCAAATATGGGACAATACAATCATAAAAATGCATCCTCATCATATGGTGACAAGACTTAATCACACCAGTTGCTAAGAAGGCCTTGCACATAGGCCATGACATGGAAAGGCCACTCAATGGCCACGATAGGACATTTTCAATTCCATTGCAAGACATGCATAAACATATCATTCTCATTCCTTTCATTCACCTTCACAATCACATTCTTTTCATTTACTTTAACTACGAAGCAATTTACTATCATGTTGTGGTAGAGCACACAGTCACATGACTTGTCAAGAAGCCCCTCACATATCCCACAACATGCATAGGCCACACAAGGGCCACAATATCACATTCAATAACCACGTGAAATTCAAAACTAACACATCATTCTCATACACACTACATTCACATCTCAAGTAAGGCTCAATAAGAGAACAAATATCAAACCATCTATCCGCATGTCGTGTCAGAGTACGACACGTAAAGGCCACTCAATGGCCACAGTCACTAACTTTTCCAATCATATGCAAGCATGCTTAAACATAACACTTGCATTCATATCATTCACATACACATCAGTCACATACATTCAGACATACACTTACTTTTTCATTTACTTTAGTGCATTAACAATTCCTGTGGGTGCAACACAGGCACGTGCACACCATGGGCGGCCTACAGCCGAGAGACAACCCCCGTGGTGGCCCATACAGTATGGATCCATTTCATCCGCTGCAGCGGTAGAGCACTCATCCTTGGCTATGTGAAGTCCAAGGTGAGACACTCAGCCTTCCCTAGGACACCCAGGTTGGGAAGGCGGGAGCCCATGCTCCAAGCACAACACACCAGTACCCTGGGGCCTTGCACCGCCTGCGCTCCGACAGGCGAGACCAGTGGCAACACAAAGAGGGGACGTCTCACAAATATCAAAAAGTGGAACTAGTAAATATCATTTGAAAAGCTTGTAAAATCATTTTGAAATCACTTTAGTGTTTTCTTAAGACTTAAAGTAGGTTTGAGATTTTGCTATAATTCGGTTACCACCTAGTTAGAGCTTCATCTCATCTTGCTTAAGTTCTTTTAGAGATGTGATTGTGCTCATTTATGATATTAAGTGAATGTGAATGCATGAATGAATTGATCCTATATGATTAGAAGAAAATGAAACATTCCTACCACAACATTCATCTAACACATTACTATGATAACATGCATCTAAGATTTTTATTTTTGTAAATATCATATATATAAAGGAAAAGATTTTGAAAATGGATTGGGATTGTATATATATATATATATATATATATATATATATATATATATATATATATATATATATGAAATCTTGTGAAAATGATGTTTCAATCAAATAGAGAAGAGAAATCATTTTAAAAAAGAGAGAGATTTAAAATGGAATACATGAATATATATTCATATATACATATACGAGATTTTGTAAAAGTATGATAAATCATCAACAAAGAATGACAAAGAAAGATATTCATGTGCACGCATACGTATATAACATGTATATACACATATGTCTTCATGAGTATTAAAATCAAGAAATGAATTAAAAATAGCCGACTTCAATTTTTGATGTAGGCCGGAGGGGAACTTGGGCTCATGCAAGAACCTAAGTTAAGTCTCCAAGGCCATCTTAGAAAGTTTCTTTTGAAATGTTTTGGAAAATATGATTTATATAAAAACATAAAATGTCATGATTTGGTTTGCCACAAGGGATATATTTCTTCCACCATTGGGTATAGAAGAAAATCAAGCAATATAACGAGGCACTCATTAGGGTTCCTAATGGGGTGATTAGGAAATAAACTAGCGCAAAATGACATGCAAATGCATATTAACATGTACATATTCGTAAGGGTCTTCCCGGGTTGGACAAGCCCCAACCTCAAAAATCATAAGAAAAAAATCCCCAACCCCAAACACTCACTCTCATCGTGCATTGGGTCATATAAATGGAAGATTAGAATATCATGTATGAGCATCATTTCAAACATGAAGGATGAATGAAGACAATATATCAAGTATATTTTTTTGAGATAAATAAAGATACGGATTTTGTTCCTTCTTGCTCATACTTTCGGTGTACTCAAGAGTAGCTCTTGATTCCGGATCATTTGAGCTATCTTGCATGTCCATAGGGAGATGTCAAGAGGAAAATGAAGATATGAAAAGGAAAGATTGCATGATCTAAGCATGAAAATAAAAGATCATCTCATCTTCTCATGCTCCCCATGCACTCAAGCATAGCCTCTTGACTCTAAAAATAGAGATTGAGAGTTATCTCATATGGCCATGGGGAGAGGAATAAGAGAGAAAAGGAGGAAATGAAAATAGGGATTTTCATATCTCGGATATGAATAATAATGGAAATGCCATGGAGAGAAGAAAAAATAAAAATAGAAATAGAGGAAGATTACATACCTCGAATGTGATTGATATTAGAAATGAGTCATCTCTTGAATTATCTTGGATTTGCCTTGAATGAAGCTCCCAAGATGTTGAAGATGAAGCCTCCAAGAGATCTTTGATGCTCCCTTGAAGAGTTGTTGCTTGATTAAAATTACTTCAAGTTGGAGAAGAAGAGAGAAATGGAAAGAGAGAGCAAATGAAAATTTGGAATTTGAAGTGAGGAAACACAAGAGGTTCCTCCATGGTTGGCCCCCCTCAAGAGAGAAGATTGTAGGGTATTTATAGAAACTTTGGAGCCAAAATTTAAAATTCGAATTCAAGATTTGAATTAAAGAGGGAAGAGCTTTGGAGCCAAAATTTAAAATTCGAATTCAAGATTTGAATTAAAGAGATAAGAGCTTTGGAGCCAAATTTCGAAATTCGAATTCAAGATTTGAATTAAAGAGATAAGAGCTTTGGAGCCAAAATTTAAAATTCGAATTCAAGATTTGAATTAAAGAGATAAGAGCTTTGGAGTCAAATTTCGAAATTCGAATTCAAGATTTGAATTGAAGAGATAAGAGCTTTGGAGCCAAAACCCTAAATTTGAATTTTTTTGAATTTCACCTCTTTTTCATCCGAATTTCACATAATTTTGAATTATTTTGAAAAAGAAATGGTTTGAAAATGGGTATGATTGGCCATTAGGCTTATAAAAATATATTTTAAAATGGGTCTTATCAATTCAAAAAGACTAAAATCATCCTCTAAAGGGAGGTTTTTTTGTCAAAAGAAGGGTCAAATTGGTCTTGTTCACCAAAAGACTAAAATCACCATCTAAAAGAAGTTTCTTTTGTCAAAAGGAGGGGCAAATAGGTCTTGCCCACCAAAAGACTAAAAGCGTCCTCTAAAAGAAGTTTCTTTTGTCAAAAGGAGGGGCAAATTGGTCTTGTTCAACAAAAGACTAAAATCACCCTCTAAAAGAAGGTTTTTTGTCAAAAGGAGGGGCACATGAGTCTTGCTCTAATTTGGATTTGAAAGTTGGATTTTGGATCTAATTTGAATTTGATAATTGGATTTTGAGTTTGAAATGCTAAATTTGGATCTAAACTTGGATTTTGGATCTAAACTTGGATTTAAAATTCATTTTAAAAATAATAGACCCAAAATTTTAATAACCCCTTTTTTTAAAAAATTTGGGGTGATAACAGATGCCCCTCTTTGTTACTAAGCCGGCACTGGCCGTGCTTAGTGACAAAGATAAGCGCCACAAATTTTTCAAACAAAACATGTTGGAAGAGATGTTTCAGGCTTAACCCCTTACCTGAATGGGTTAGTTGAGCTTATATTGCAGGTTTAACCCATTTCCTGCATGAGTTTGCCAATATTGAATTCAGGTTTAACCCCTTACCTGAAATGAGTTGCCTTGACTTGCATCGCAAGTTTATATCTTTACCTGTGTGGGTGGCGTTGGCTTGTAGTGCAGGTTTAACCCCTTTACCTGCGTGGGTTGCTTTGACATGCAGTGCAGGTTTAACCCCTTACCTACGTGGGTTGTTTTGGCTTGCATGCAGGTTTTACCCCTTGCCTGCGTGGGTTGCTCTTTTGTCCATAATTTCATGTTTTACCCCTTTCCTGAATGGGTTGCTCGATAACAAATGGCAATGCCGGGAAAGAACCCTCATCACCTCGAATGCCTTTGTTGAAACAGAGGATGAGACTCTGTTGCTCCAACATTAGTTGTGACGAGAAATCTTCTTGTCACTTCGAGTGACTTTTGGTGAAATTTTTGTTTTCACCCAAGGCTGGATTTTGAACTTGTTAAAATTCTCCAAACTAACGTTTGGGTTGAGCTTGCTTCGAAAAAGCCCCTAGCCAAACGGCCCAGTTGCGCTTGCTCCATAAAATTCCCTTGTCTAGCGACATAGTTGAACTAGCTTTAGAAAGCCCCGAGCCTAGCGGCCGGATTGCGCTTGATCAAATCTTTAGCTTAACAGCTAGTTGATTTGATTGGGATATGATCCATTTTCTATGGACAATGATAATTGTGTATGATAATATTGGTTGCAAAAGCAATTTAGAAATGTATCGAAATAATAAAAATGCCCCAGTATTAGGAATTTGCCATGATTGATAAAAGAATTGCGTAGAAGATAAATGGTTGATGTCTTGGATTGAAATTGAGGCGAAGAAAGTAATGAAATTTGCCTCAATCAAATAAGGTATGAGCAAAATTATATAAAGGAAATTGACATAGTTTCCACTATCAAGAAAATGAGGGTGCAAGGTAATGACATATATATGAACTTTGGTATGCAAGAATTCATGTTTTGTCTCTAAGAAGAAGAAATTGAGACAAAGCTTGTAGAAGAAAAATTTGTTATAAGAATATGATAGGTAGATGGTAATTCTCATGGCGAGATATCTAGTTGATAATGCAGCAAAACAAAAAATCTTAGTTTTGCAATGATTAAATCTCGAGTAGAGTGTGAATATATGAGGTTTGACTCAGGAAGATATATATTGAACCAGGGTGAATGAATGAGTCAAAAATTAGATGTCCAACGATTGAAAATATAATATATCAGAGCATTAGCAAAAATCTTAGAATAATTGATGACCCAATAAAACCATGGAAGTAATAAAATGGTAGAAAGACACACCATATGTATTGAAGCCGAAAAATTATTGGGCTAAATATAAATGAGAAGAAAAAGGAATGTATGGCCCGAGTCAAGCACGTGTTGATCACGAATTGAAATTGAGGTGGAGAAAATAATGGAAATTGTCTCAAATGCATAAAAATTGATATGAGAGGGTGAAAGACAATATCACGTGTCTGAGCTTGGATATGAAAGAATTTTGACACATAATTGGGAGAAAGCTTGAAAGAAATTTGTTGTAAAAATATGATCGAAAAATAGTGATTTTCATTGCAAGATAGTAAGTTGATAATATGTGAGAATAGAGAGAATTATGAGCAATTTATCACTTGTGAAGAATATTAACTTTGAAAGGATTAAACCTCCAATAGAGTATAATGAATACATGATGTTTGATTCATATGGATCCAATAAATGGAAATCATGTGTCTGATGATTGAATATGGAGTATAATTGAGTAAAGCAAATATTGATATTAAATTTGGAATAAATGATAGCTCACTGAAATAAGGAGAAAGATATGGGTGTTGAGGCCAAAATAATTATGTATGACTCGAGTCAAATAAAGTTAGTAACTGAACCAATAGATGGGTCGCATACTTGATAATAGGAGATTAGACAAATAAGAGATTGACAAGAAATAGATTTTAAAGCAATTCTAAAAAAAGATTTGTCAAGAAATAATTGATGACCTAGTGAAATTGTGGAATAAGTAAAATATAAAGAAATATATCCCATAAGTATTGAAGCTTGGAAAAATATTTGGCTAAAATGAGGGCAAAAAATTGTCTGACCTAAGTCGAGCAAAGATTGGTAACTGAGCCAACAACTAGCTATCATGTTTAAGAATATGAGGTTTGGACCATGAAGAAATGAGAGATTGAAAAAGAAGATTTTGAAGTGATTCTTGAAAAATAGATGACAATATTTGAAAAATCAAGGTCATGTAGATAGTAGGGTCCAAACATGATTTCGTAGTGTGATCATGTTGAAGATTATATAGAAATGATCGTAAAAGACTTTGATTTAAATGAGAAAATGAGATGCAAGATTATTAAATTGATCAAAGATTGTATGAAGACACGCATGTAATCATCACACGATGATAAAAATTCAGCATTTTTAAAAGTCACATTTATCATGCATATATTTGAAAATGAGCTTAGGACCCTAATTGAATTTGGTTTGATCAAATTGTTCCATATACAATATGCCAATATACCTTAGCCAAAAGGCTTAGTACGAGCATAAAATTCTCTATTAGGCAACTAAGGGTAAGGTTTATCCATTTCTTCTTGATCACTCGTCGATATACCATAAATTACCACTCATGGTACTAACGAGGGTGCTTTGCCGCCCAAGGTGTAGTCTAGTTGTAAGGCTTAGTCTTGTGCTACCGCCTAAGACCAAGCCCAGCAACATGTTGACCGGGACAAATAGTTATTGAAATTTTGAAATATGAGAAATCATGGAAAATCAGTTGTCTCTAATGCAATGTTGCCTAAGATGGTGATTAAAATATAAATAAGAGCAAACATTGTGCTCATCTAATTCGGTTACCACCTAGTTAGAGCTTCATCTCATCTTGCTTAAGTTCTTTTAGAGATGTGATTGTGTTCATTTATGATATTAAGTGAATGTGAATGCATGAATGCATTGATCCTATATGATTAGAAGAGAATGAAGCATTCCTACCACAACATTCATCTAAGGCATTCCTACCATAACATGCATCTAAGATTTTTTTTTTTTTGTAAAATCATATATATAAAGGAAAAGATTTTGAAAATGGATTGGGATTGTAGACCTATCAAGCATGAATATGATATTGGGTCATTACTTAGTTTGTGGTCTTGATGAAGTCGGCAAATGAAAAATTAAAATCTTAAATGATGGATATTGAAAGAACGGAAAAGATGAAAGACTACATCCCAAAAGAGATATATAGAAAGAGATCTTGAAAAAATCATAAAATCAAATATTTAAAAGAAAGAGAGATACGTATTCATATACATGTATATATACATATATATATACATATATGAAATCTTGTGAAAATGATGTTTCAATCAAATAGAAAAGAGAAATCATTTTAAAAAAGAGAGAGATTTAAAATGGAATACATGTATATATATTCATATATACATATACGAGATTTTGTAAAAGTATGATAAATCATCAACAAAGAATGACAAAGAAAGATATTCATGTGCACACATACGTATATAACATGTATATACGCATATGTCTTCATGAGTATTAAAATCAAGAAATGAATTAAAAATAGCCGACTTCAATTTTTGATGTAGGCCGAAGGGGAACTTGGGCTCATGCAAGAACCTAAGTTAAGTCTCCAAGGCCATCTTAGAAGGTTTCTTTTGAAATGTTTTGGAAAATATGATTTATATAAAAACATAAAATGTCATGATTTGGTTTGCCACAAGGGATATATTTCTTCCACCATTGGGTATAGAAGAAAATCAAGCAATATAACGAGGCACTCATTAGGGTTCCTAATGGGGTGATTGGGAAAGAAACTAGCGCAAAATGACATGCAAATGCATATTAACATGTACATATTCGTAAGGGTCTTCCCGGGTTGGACAAGCCCCAACCTCAAAAATCATAAGAAAAAAATCCCCAACCCCAAACACTCACTCTCATCGTGCATTGGGTCATATAAATGGAAGATTAGAATATCATGCATGAGCATCATTTCAAGCATGAAGGATGAATGAAGACAATATATCAAGTATATTTTTATGAGATAAATGAAGATACGGATTTTGTTCCATCTTGCTCATACTTTCGGTGTACTCAAGAGTAGCTCTTGATTCCGGATCATTTGAGCTATCTTGCATGTCAATGGGGAGATGGAAAGAGGAAAATGAAGATATGAAAAGGAAAGATTGCATGATCTAAGCATGAAAATAAAAGATCATCTCATCTTCTCATGCTCCCCATGCACTCGAGCATAGCCTCTTGACTCTAAAAATAGAGATTGAGAGTTATCTCATATGGCCATGGGGAGAGGAATAAGAGAGAAAAGGAGGAAATGAAAATAGGGATTTTCATATCTCGGATATGAATAATAATGGAAATGCCATGGAGAGAAGAAAAAATAGAAATAGAAATAGAGGAAGATTACATACCTCGAATGTGATTGATATTAGAAATGAGTCCTCTCTTGAATTATCTTGGATTTGCCTTGAATGAAGCTCCCAAGATGTTGAAGATGAAGCCTCCAAGAGATCTTTGATGCTCCCTTGAAGAGTTGTTGCTTGATTAAAATTACTTCAAGTTGGAGAAGAAGAGAGAAATGGAAAGAGAGAGCAAAGGAAAATTTGGAATTTGAAGTGACGACACACAAGAGGTTCCTCCATGGTTGGCCCCCCTCGAGAGAGAAGATTGTAAGGTATTTATAGAAACTTTGGAGCCAAAATTTAAAATTCGAATTCAAGATTTGAATTAAAGAGGGAAGAGCTTTGGAGCCAAAATTTAAAATTCGAATTCAAGATTTGAATTAAAGAGATAAGAGCTTTGGAGCCAAATTTCGAAATTCGAATTCAAGATTTGAATTAAAGAGATATGAGCTTTGGAGCCAAAATTTAAAATTTGAATTCAAGATTTGAATTGAAGAGATAAGAGCTTTGGAGCCAAATTTCGAAATTCGAATTCAAGATTTGAATTAAAGAGATAAAAGCTTTGGAGCCAAAACCCTAAATTTGAATTTTTTTCGAATTTCACTTCTTTTTCATCCGAATTTCACATAATTTTGAATTATTTTGAAAAAGAAATGGTTTGAAAATGGGTATGATTGGCCATTAGGCTTATAAAAATATATTTTAAAATGGATCTTATCAATTCAAAAAGACTAAAATCATCCTCTAAAAGGAGGTTTTTTTGTCAAAAGAAGGGTCAAATGGGTCTTGTTCACCAAAAGACTAAAATCACCATCTAAAAGAAGTTTTTTTTGTCAAAAGGAGGGGCAAATAGGTCTTGCCCACCAAAAGACTAAAAGCGCCCTCTAAAAGAAGTTTCTTTTGTCAAAAGGAAGGGCAAATTGGTCTTGTTCAACAAAAGACTAAAATCACCCTCTAAAAGAAGGTTTTTTGTCAAAAGGAGGGGCAAATGAGTCTTGCTCTAATTTGGATTTGGAAGTTGGATTTTGGATCTAATTTGAATTTGATAATTGGATTTTGAGTTTGAAATGCTAAATTTGGATCTAAACTTGAATTTTGGATCTAAACTTGGATTTAAAATTCATTTTAAAAATAATAGACCCAAAATTTTAATAACCCCGTTTTTTTTTAAAATTTAGGGTGATAACATGGTGTTAGTAATATGTGAGGTGAATGAAATGGATTGCAAGCATTTATTTTGAATGAATGTCTTCATGCATATTATGTTCTTTGTTCTGCTCATAGATTACAACTTGCATTGTTGCAGCTGCAAAAGAAGTTGTCCATGTTCATAAATTTTTTGAACAGTTAACATATGAAATTAATGTTGTTAGTGCAAGCAGTAAATGTAATGATGAATTGCATGAAACTAAAGCAAATGAAATTGCACTTAGAATTGCTATAGATGAACTTGAACAAGAAAATGACTTAATCAAATTGGATCACTACAGCGGCCTGGTGATGTATTGAAAAATTTAAGAGACAATGGATCAACATATCAAATATGAGGTGATCTTTCAGCTTACGACATGATCACATCATTTGATTTTGTATTTATTTTGCACTTGGTATAAGAAATTTTGGGACAGAGTGATACTCTTTGTCAATCATTGCAAAGGCAAAGGCATGACATTTTAAATGCAATGACTTTGATTTTAATTCAAAAAAGTTCCTACAAGAACTTTGGGAGAATGGTTGGGATTCATTTATAGATACTGTGAGAGCATTTTGTGTGACACATGATATCTCTATTCTAAATATGGATGCTTAATATTTTGTTAAAGGATCACGTTCTCATCGTGAACTTAATTTTATTACAGTGAGACATCATTATCATGTCGATATTTTTATTGCTGCCATTGATTTTTAGTTGATAGAGTTGAATAGTAGATTTAATGAAAATTTTATAGAAATACTACATTTGATGTTGACATTCGACCTTAGAGATCAATATGAGTTGTTTAATACACAAGATGCATACACTCTTACAGAGAAATTTTATCCTGAACATTTTCTAAACTCAATTTTTATGAGTTTAAGTTATCAGTGAAGACATTATAAGAATGATCTTTGTCATCATTCAAGTTTTCAAAATTTGAGTACACTATCAGATGTATGTCAAACAATGGTACATAGTAGAAAAAGTGAAGGATATCCTTATGTACACATGTTGCTTAGTCTCATTCTAATACTTCATGTCTCCACTGCAACCACAGAAAGAGCATTCTCTGCTATGAAACTTATTAAAACAAAGTTGCATAACAGAATGGAGGATGAATTCTTTGTAGATTGTTTACTTTTGTATATTGAGAAAGAAACTACTCAAATGTTTGATTCCAAATGATATTATTGATGTCTTTTACAAGATGAAATGTCGTAAAGCACAATTGCAATAGGTAAAGTATTTTGTTTCATCATTTCTATGTTAATGTTTATTTGAGTCATTATTTAGTTTCAATAATAAATGATGCTTTTTGTTTACATTTTATTGTGTTGGTGAATGAATGATGATATGTAATTATATTCAATAAAAACAAAGACAAAAATTGATTGTGTTACGTAGAAAGAATACAAAGCTGCTAGTTTTAGGTAAGTAACATTTATTTTTTTTGGGTTTGGAGTTTATAGATGTATTTGTTTGTTATATATTTTGAGTTGTGATATTTGTATGTCCACCTTATGCTTATTATTTGCACTTACGTCACTATAATAAAAATAGAGCACCTTATCTGCTAAGGACATATCACGCTTTGTGTTAATGACACAATCAATTATTAAATGTGTCATAGGACAGGTCGTGTTTTACGTTCATGATGTGGGCAATTATATACGACATATGTTCACTTCTACTATACTGTGGTTTACAAATATTATCTAAAGTGTGTGAGTCTATATATATATATATATATATATATATAATATATATTATATATATATATATATATATATATATATATATATATATATATAATATATTATATCTATATATAATGTATTATAGTTCGTTGGACCTTTTGGCCCGCCCCTGAAAAAAATCCTGGCTTTGCCCCTGCTCTTATCCTTCAAGACCATGTTATATATCCTGTCTTTTACTATTGAGATCAGTGGTGGAAAGTTCTTTTTTCTTCCTACTACTTTTTCATCTTAGTATTTCTTGAGTACTTTTACTTCTCATTCTAATATTTCTAGTTTCCCTTTTAGTTCTTGTTTTCCCATTTTCTGCCAAGTGATTTCTGCTCGTGCCTCTGTAAGTTTCCTTTCAAGGCCAAGATAGGCATCGGGACTCCTTGGTCTAAGAGAAACTTGTTCAATCATGTATGGGACAGGTCTAGTTTAGACTTGTTTGTTCTTCATGTTCAAATGAGTTGCCATGAGTGAGAGAATTTTTGTGAAAGTTGAATTTTTCTTGTTTTGCTAGATGTTGTCTTACAAACATGGTCTTTTAGATTTAAGATTAGGCCAAGAGGTAACCAAAACATGGGGTTGAAGTTTGGAGGAAATATAGGTAGTCTAAGATCTGAATCTACAAAATGTTGTTGGCTATGAGAAGTCATGGTTCTTGCAAAGTAAATTATGTTAGGTAAAATAACTTATTCTACTCTCACTACCATGACTAATGGCTATTTACAAGTAACTTTAAAGCAGTCATGTATGATGCTTTCATTTCCCTAATAAAAAGGCTTTAGATTGTTGCTCCCACATTTACCATCTTACATTTAGTCAATTGATGAGCCTGATCTTGATGAAGCATGACCTGTTTCACAACCATAATAGTTTAAAATGATCACTACTCATCTTTCTCAATATCTGCCAAATTGTCTAACACATAGTGTAGATCTTCTGAAAGGAGCTCCTTTAATTTTCTAATAGTCTTGTTGTTGCTTGTTTCATCCCATGTTTGGTTGATATCCTAAAAGGACCAAACATATTTTATTCATAAAATTGTAAAAAAAAATTCCTAGTGCTGAATTCGTTGTAAATCTACATGGTGATTTTTTTTATATACCTTCCTTGAGGCTTTGAAGTTTCTCCCCAAAAGAATTCTACCCAACCATACATTTTTTCTGTTGTCCAGGCTCCTTGTTCCTTTTTGTCCCATTTTAATGGATGGTTTAGCATAGTTTACTAATCCTAAAAAACTCTATAGGCTCTTAATGTCATGTATTTAAAACTCTAAGGCTTTCATGGCTATATGGAATTGCAATATTATCTTTCCTTCACCAATTTCTACACCTAAATATTTTATACTTTTTCTAAAGAAATGTACCTTTTTGCTACTAATTATTATTATGTTCGTTAAGAATTTGCCCAAAACTATTTTAGGATGGCCTATATGTTCTGTTTTTGTTCTAATGTGTACTAGCATATCATCTATGTAAACATATACAAATTCTCTATATATTCTAAATACTAAATCCATCTTTCATTGAAATATGGCAGCAGTATTTTTCAAGCCAAAAGGCATAACCAACCGTTCAAAACTTCGTAAGGGGCAAGTAAAAACAGTCCATTGTATACTATCACCATGCATATTTATTTGCCAAAATCTGAACATACAATCAAACTTAGTAAATACTTTACTCTATTGTATACTATTTATTAATTTTGTCTTGTTTGGGATATCATATGAATTTTCTATAGTATTATCATTAAGTTTTTGAAAATCTATCACAATTCTTGATTTACCTTTAATTTGCTCTCTATGTTTATTCACTATAGAAGTTGGACTCCTATGAGAGCTTATGCTTCTTCTTATGACTTCTAATTTTAGAAGGTTATTTATATGCATTTTAAAATCTTTGATGTTTTTATTTGATGCTCCTATCTTTTTATTAGAGATAGTAAATCTTGGATTTTTTATCTCTAGTTTACCTTATTTCGATTCCAGTGTTTCATAAGTATTTCTCTGATAATTTCTTAATTCTTTCGTATTAGAATTAGATCCTCTATTTACGTACAACCCATTTGTAATTTATTGCATATTTTTTGTATGTTTATCAAACTATTTTTGAAGCTAATCTCTAGGTTTTCTTCTTGGTATCTTAATTCTACAGTTTCCTTAAGCTCAAGGATTCTACATTGGCAACCTTTTGGTGTATTCTTAATATGTTTATATTTTTTTTGCATAGCTTTGTAAAAGTCACTAGCATGCTTACAAATTGTTCTGAATCTCCTCAATATACGTGTCTTCCTATTCGCTTCTTTGGATAAGATGGACAAGCCAAGGATGGTTTAGTGAGGAGGACTGGGGGGGAGGATAAATCTCTCATACGCTTATCAACAAATTCTAATGTCCAAGATGTTTGGTTTGTATGGAGAAAATAAAGGCCAGACCTAGTAATGATGCATATAGAGGTGTTTTCTAATATAAATTCAAGCCTATAATAAAGTTTGTAGCTGCAAATTTCGAAGTTAAGTTTTATGTCCAAGTTGAAACCTAGTTTGTTCTAATTCTAGAGTTCTTATGGCTATCTTATACTTGCATAATTTTTTAGTATACCTATGTGGTAATTCATTCATCTATTCTACTAACACCTAATAGGCGTGAGCTAGTTGTCTATGGTACTTTGGAGGTACAAGGTCTAGCAATGAATTGCTGCATCCTGTATCTATTAATACTTATATTTCTAATGTCCACTGTCTATCTTAAGTATGCAGGCTATTTTTATGGAAGTTTCTCTTACGTGTTCTTGTTAATATACTCTATTCCAAGAACATTATTGGTAGTTATCATTGTTTCACCTTTTTTTATAATTATTCATTTGCCATTATTGTTGGGGTTTAAGTTTTCTGGCTCTAGTACAACTAATCTTCTTTTTGAATTGTCCATCCTATTTTCTATTGCTAAAATTCTTCTTTTGATATTATGATTTGTTAGTAATGTCTTATTCTCTATTAGAATGCTTATTTGTTTTCTTCAAAACAAATCTCACAAGCATCTATAGTGCATACTTTACATTGATACTGAAGTTCTATACTTGGATATTCATTACAATGTGTACAAAGCTTAGAAGGCTTATTTGTTTTCTTCAAAACAAATCTCACAAGCATCTATAGTGCATACTTTACATTGATATTGAAGTTCTATACTTGGATATTCATTACAATGTGTACAAAGCTGGTCATTACTTCTTGATCTACATTTTCACTTACATATCACTCACCTTAGATTTATTTGTTTGATTTCATTTACTAAGTCTATCACTTCTATGTAGTTTCTTTCCAAATCCTTTGATTGTCTTGTCAATTTTTCTAAGATTTGTTTTTTTTTATTACTTCTATGTTGTCTTTATATTCTTGCACATTTCTAAGTCTATTTAATAAAGTAGATGATTGATCTTTAATATGTTTTTGGTTTTCTACTAATTTCTTTTAATGTATTATTTCTTATGGATAGAGTATCATATACTAATTGCCAAATATTCTATTTTTTTTGGTATTATAAAACTCTAAGTTTTGTGCTAAGGTTATATGCAGCTCAATTATACTATTAAGTTGTCGAAACATAGAATTACTATTGTTACTATGCAGCAAGTGTTTTCCATTTTCAAAATAACAGATATGACTAGTACTGATAATTTTTACGATATTTTTGGATTTTTGATACAATTCTAAATTCAAGTAATATAGTCGATGCATACAATCTAATTTTACTAAAAACAATGGTTTTAAATAAAACTTGAAGATGAAACAACAGAGTTTGAATAATTTTATAGCAACTCAAAAAATTTTATAGCAAAACAAATATTTCTATCCTTTTTGGTAATCATATCTTTATAATGTCACAATCTCATGTATCCTTCGTACAACTCCACACTCTGCTTATGAGAGTCTATTTTGAATTGAAAGCTTCCTTTCATAGGAACATGTATCCATGAACATGTGACATATTGGTGATTGCAGGTCATAACATAGCTCGGCTTATGGTATTGTTCGCTTGGATTTGAAAACTTTTAGGATTCCTTTTTCATAGAACACTAAGTACAACATCAACAATTATCCCTTCTAGATCTTACTGTTTGTGTAGCTCTTTTCCTCTTAATGGTCTCATTGCCTCCCGGGTACTTCTTTTTCACAATAGACTTTTGGTCCCCTAAAGATTTACATGGTGGCTCATCCAAGGAATGAAGAGCTTACAAACATGGGAACAAGATCATAAACAAATCATGTGCTAACAAGTTTTTTTCGTAATCCATAGCACCTACAGATGGACCCTGGTCAGGGCTAGAACTTTCAACATAAAACACTGATTCATAATCACACACTATAAAGGTGCTGGTTGTGATAAATGTTGCAAGGAGAAGGGACTTTCTCGTTTGGCTTATGAACTATAAGCACAAAGAAAGCTTAAACACACATAAATTTGATTAATAAGAAAACATACTTACAAGTCCAAATTCATATTACGGAACTAATACAAAACAAAAGGAAGGACCAAAAACATGTGAGCGTCAGTATCCTTTACATAGACAGCATGACATTGAGCGACAGAGAAGAAGACAGAGCTAGAATGGAAACCAAGGAGAGATGCTCAGAGTCCAAAGTATTTGGATGGGAAAGGATGTGAAGGATTGGGATAAACCAAAGGACAAACCAAATGATGGATCCAAGGATTGAAGGATGAGAGGAAGGAGCAAATAAACATGCAAGACTTGCTTAGGACTATCATGAGTAGTCCAGTTCTTAAACCGCCAGGCTTAGGTTTTTGTATTGTAGCCATAGTAATACTGAAAAAGTCATATTTTACCTAGAGAGTTGTTCCAAGGTAGATTTTGATACGACGTTCTACAATGCAAAATCCCTATTTTACTTGGCGGATTTCACCAAGAAGCAATTTATCACGTACCTCTGCAAACATATGATAATTGATGTTTACATGGAAAGTATTGTACCCACGGAAAGTTTAGATACAACTTACAAGAGCCAATTTTTTCTGGTGATTGACAAACATTAGGTTACATGTTTAAGGACTTAGCAACTTAGTTCTCATTTTTTTAATTATTCATGGCATTGTATGTTGGCTATGGCCTTCTCATCATACTCATATTCATCATCATCTTCAGCACCTTTAAGTCTTAAAATTGTTCCGATTCTTTGAATATCTCCTGTTTGTACTCCATTCCAATGGGCTGAAATCTGATAAAAATGTTCATAAAATCTTGGATTTATTTGAATATTACTTTGGTATGGATACAAAAATTTGAAGAATATCTATGTTTTGAGATGTAAATTCTAATGTTTCTGTCTTCCATGCACAAGGAATGCTCTACTAAACATCTTAACTAAAATTTCCTATTTAGCTTCACAGGGATATTCATATGAAGGAGAGATTACTTTATGTTTATATTGACAAAGCCATACTGTTCTACCCAGTTTGTCTGAAATAGATTTTTTACTATATGGGCCAGCCTCCAATTAAATTCTAGCTCCTTATTAATATACTTTATTCCATGAAAAAAAAAACATTCTGGTTCAGTTTTTCTGACCTTGGGCAGAACTCTGCTCATCTGCTCCATTCAGCCAAAAAAAAAAAAAAACTCCTAAAAACAGGAACTATGAAATAATTCAGTTTTGTTTAAAGGGTGTTTTTTTTTTTCCACTTCTTTCATTTTGTCCGTAGGAAGCTGTTTCCAACGTTTTACCTTCAATTACAGTACTTTGGTCATTCTAGAGCCGGACCACTCTCCTATGTGCTCGGCCCCAGTATTCAATCTGTCCCTTAATAAGAGAGAACCGGTTATCTACCTCGGTTTCAACTTAAGACGGTGGTCTTGTAGTTTGTTTCCAAGACGCGGATTAGAATAGATTGCTGCCACTTGTGGAGCTGCGGCATAAAATAACTGATCATGCCAATAGGATATGAGAAGACTGTTGGGATTTCCCCATCTGGATAGTCCTGCGTCGATACGGGTCCATATCCGTTTCGGACCCTTAAGTATAAATACACGTGTCTTGTGATGGTGTGAGACATATCAAGTTAATCCGGTCTGGGTAATCGGTCCCCTTAGCCATACGTGAGTTGCATGTCCCCATCACTGGGCTGCTATGGCTGAAGAGAGAAACCCATTGCCGCCGCCGCCACCGCCGCAAATGCCGCTGGGGAACGACACTATGGGGACTGTAGCCGTTCTTCCCACAGCCGCCGACATTCAGTCGGTGGTCGCCTCTACAGGTTCTTCTTCCGCCCTATGAAACACACATGAATCATGAATGCTTGTTTTCGATTTCTGCATTTTTCGTTTTGTTCGCTATCTTGTTCATCGCAAATCTCCAACAATGGGTTATGGGCCCACGCCATGTTTCTGCTGCGCCGTGCCTTTGATTTCTGTTCGAAGGGCAGTGAGAGGGCGACGATGGGAGTTAGGGTTTCCATTGCGGGCGTAGGCGTGCGAGAGGTGCGGCCGATGGTCGGTCGTTTCCTCTTCGCCCCATTGCAGCCATAGAAATAGGGAAAAGGGGGAAACAGGAAGAAGGATGGGCATTTAGCGAGTTCCATCCTTGTGCTCAGGCGACGTCCGGACCTCTGCGTCCTGGCGTGACTCGCCGGCAGCCACCCACGCCGTTGGGTGGCCTGCTGGTGGGCATTTTTTCTGGCACCGTTTCAGCCGCCCGAAGAAAAGGGAAAACAGAAGAAGGGAAAGGGTCGGCAGGGAGGAGCGGCGGCTTGGAGGGGTAACGGTTGGGAAAGGGCGACCGCCGGCGACCGCAATGTCGCCGGACGGGCCCCATTAGGTCCGTTGGCGTCCACCCAAAGCCGCCGGAGTTTTCCTATTGCCTCTGCTGCTACCACCGGACGAAACAGGAAGGAGGGCGGGGCGTCCTTGCCCACCAGCCACTGGGAGTGGCTAGCGGTGTCGCCGAGTGCCGGTCGGCGCCAGGCGACCGCCGGAAACCTCCCACGGCCGGTGTGAGAGTTGGATGAAACGCCCCCAGCCGTCGACGGCGGGAGGCGTTTCGTTCTTTCCTGAAACTGCTCGCTAGGTCTAGCGGGAGCCAGTCGGAAGAAAGGCAGGGTGGGTCGGACCCGGTTCGGGTCATGTTGACCCGACCCGGATTCATAAAGATTTAAAAAAAAAAAAATTCTTATTACCCGTTACTGCCCGCCTATGCGCCTTCCACCCGTTCTTTTTAAATTTTCGGAGTGGGTCGGGTCTGACAATAAATAGAACCGATTCGGTCCATTTCAGAACCGATTCGGTCTGTTTCAGGACCGGTTCGGACATTTGGGGACCGATTCGGATCATTTTCGACCCGTTTTAGGACCGGTTCGGACATTTTGGAACCGATTCAAATCTTTTCAGGACCGGTTCATCCGTTTTCAGACCGGTTCTGGACTGGTTCTCAGATGATAAGACCGGTTCATTCAGTTTCAGAACCGGTTCGACCCCTTTTGAACCGATTCAGAGTTGTTTGAGACCGGTTCTCTCCCTTTTTCGGACCGGTTCATCTAGTTTTTCACCAGTTCGGTCCATTTAGGACTGATACGGGACCGGTTCTCTCCCTTTTCGGACCGGTTCATCTAGTTTTTCACCGGTTCGGTCCATTTAGGACTGATATGGGACCGGTTCTAAGCTAGAGGAAGCTGGTATATGTGGTTTTATGCCCATTTAAGGTGATTAATGGATTGGTTCGATCATTTTAGATCGATACGGGATCGATTCATTATGTTTTATGGAGCTTTAATGAATAACTTAGATAGCATTAAGTTGATTATGCAGAAATGATTCATGTGATTCGTGTGTTTCATTTTATATGTAATTTTATAATATATTCTTGTATCATGTTTCGTTTAGGATTATGCTAAGATTAATTTTTTATTGCATGATCATAAAGTTGTATGATAACGCTAATGTAAGGAACCTATAATTAGTTAAATCATGTTATACCTCACCAAAGTGACTACGCATGATTTAAAAGCACATTAGTGTTTCATGTTGTACTTATTCTCATCTGAAGTAACAATATTACCCAAAGGTAGTGTGTTATGTTCAAGAGAGTAAGTAGAGTAAAATATGAAAATAGATTCTTACATAGTTATGTCATTTTACACCCAAAGGTGTTATGCTTAACTATAGTTTGAATTTACATTTCCTAGTTTTACTAGATAAAGTTAAGACGGAATACATTTGCGTATTAGGTATATTACCAAAGTAGTATCCTAATGACCCCGGGTATTTGTCTTGGAAATAGTAAACATAAAGAGCCTTTTAATTAGTTTACTATTCCATATGGTTTGTCTCATATAATGCATGTCACTTTTGGATGTCTTTTGTCATCTGCCGTGCCTGGTTCAATTTATTTTAATGGCTCAAATTCTATCCATTTACTTGATGATTCAAATTATGCTGAATGAAAAGAAAATGTTGTATTTACATTGGGGTATATGGATCTGGATAGGGCTTTGAGGCGACCTGAGCCACCACCTCTTACACCAGAAAGTACACATAATGAAATAGTGTACTTTGACAAGTGGGAGCGTTCTAACCGACTAAGCTTGTTGCTTCTGCAATCAAGGGTCGCTAAGAACATACGTGGTGCTATCCCACCTTGTAGATCGGTGAGAGAGTTCTTGGATGCAGTTGAGGCTCAGTTTGTTAGCTCTCATAAAACCAGAGCTAGTACCCTAATGTCAAAGTTAATATCTATGAAATATCAAGGAGGGGGTTACATTCGCCTGCTGGTGAATTGACTCTAGTGCTAATGTGCATATTGCCAATCCTTTACAAGACTTTCTGAGCAAAAGGAAACCAACCCAACATGAGAGGAGCATTTTCTCAGGAAAAAAAAATGCGCTCACATGTGAAGGCTGCAGGAGAATGCCAGATTAGGCTTGATACTGGCTTGTTTTGGATCTTCACAATGTTTTCTTTGTTCCATCATATAGTAGAAACTTAATTTCTGTATCAAGACTGGACAAATTTGATTTCTGCTTGAACTTTGAAAATTCAAAGATGTTCATTTATAAAGATTTTGTTGAAATTGGTTCTGCTATTTTGTATGATGGTTTATACAAGTTGAATGTGAAGATTCAATCTCCTGAATCGTTGGTTTCTAATCATTGTATAAGTGGCAATAAGCGTAGAACCATAAAGGATGATTCGTACATGTTATGGCACCGCCGTATGGGTCATATATCTGAAAAGAGAATAAGGAAACTCTTAAATGAAGGGATCTTACGATCTCTTGATTTTACGGATAAAGACACATGTGTAGATTGCATAAAGGCAAAGCAAACTAACATATATAAAGAAGGTGCCGAGCGATGTACTGAAAAGTTAGGAATTGTTCACACAGATGTTTGTGGACCTTTCCCTCCTTGTTACACAGGCGATGGGAACTCTACTTAATCTTTGAAAAATCCGATGTGTGTCAAGTTTTCAAAGACTATAAGAAAGAAGTAGAGAAACAGACCGGTGAGGTTATCAAGATAGTCAGATCAGATAGAGGTGGTGAATATTATGGTAGGTTTACTGAGATGGGACAAAGGGAGGGACCATTAGCGTGATTTCTAAAGGAAGAAGGCATTGTGCCTCAATACACCATGCCAGGTAGTGCTTATCAGAATGGTGTAGCTGAAAGAAGAAATCGTACGCTTAAGGAAATGGTTCGAGCTATGTTAAATTACTCTACTCTCCNCACACAAATGGAGGGCATTGACTATAATGAGACATATTCACCTGTCTCTGCTAAGGAGTCAATGAGGATTGTCCTTGCACTTGTAGCTCATTTTGACTTAGAGCTACATCAGATGGATGTGAAAACGGCTTTCTTGAATGGTGATTTGGATGAAGAGGTATATATGGATCAACCTCAAGGGTTTTCTGAGAGTGGTGAATATCATTTAGTTTGCAAGCTTAATAAAGCGATTTATGGACTTAAACAGGTCTCACGTCAATGATACATTAAGTTTTCCGAAGTCATTGCGACTTTTGGGTTTACAGAAAACATCATTGATCGATGTGTGTACCTTAAGACATGTGGGAGTAAGTTCATAATTTTGACTTTATATGTGGATGACATTTTACTTGCTTCAAATGATCTTCAATTGCTAACAGAGACCAAACTTTTTCTCGCATCTCATTTTGAGATGAAGGACATGGGTGAGGCTTCATTTGTTCTCGGCATTGAGATTCGTCGGGACAGATCTAAATGTGTTTTAAGTTTCTCCCAATCAGCATACATCAATAAATTTCTTAAGAGATATGGGATGGAGAATTGTTCTCCTATTTCAGCACCCATAGCTAAAGGGGATAAATTGAGCCTAAATGATTGTCCTAAGGACGAATTTGAAAAGACACAAATGATCAACATTCCATATGCATCAGCGGTTGGCAGCTTGCAGTATGCGCAGATTTGCACTAGGCCTGACATTTCCTTTGTTGTTGGCATGCTTGGTAGATTTCAGTCTAATCCAGGCATGGCACATTGGAAGGCCGTAAAGAGAGTCATGCAGTACTTGCAAGGGACAAAAGATTACATGTTGACATATCGCAAGATGAACCATTTAGAAGTGATTCCGATCTTGGATGATGTACCGATAGTAGAAAGTCTACTACTGGTTTTGTTTTCCTTATATCAGGAAGTGCCATTTCATGGGGGAGCAAAAAGCAGACTGTGACTGCTGCTCACACCATGGAAGCAGAATTCATTGCATTATATGAGACTACATCACAGGCAATTTGGATAAAGAATTTCATTTCACAGCTCAAGATAGTGGAATCTATTGAGAGACCACTTAAGGTTCACTGTGATAATGAAGCTGCAGTGTCTTTTTCCAACAACAACAAAAGTACTACTTCTTGTAAGCATATGAAACTTAAGTATTTTGTTGTTAAGGAAAGGACTGAGAATCAACTAGTGTGTATTCAACACATTGGGACTACAGATATGGTTGCAGATCCTCTTACTAAAGCGCTAACATCTGGTATGTTCTTTGAACATGTTAAGAGGATGGGTTTGTGTAGTTCAATGTAAGCACACTATTATGCAAACATTTATGAATGTGATCACATACAGTTTGTTGATTTTCATTAAGCTTGTTGTCCATTTTTGTATTCTCATTTGGTTATTGAGAAGTTTTGTAAGACAACAAGGTGGGACCTTGGAATGGATTTTAAGGCTAATCCATTCATTCTGTTTACCCTTGATATCGACTTGGACTAGTGGGAGATTGTTGGGATTTCTCCATCTGGATAGTCCTGCGTCGATACGGGTCCATATCCGTTTCGGACCCTTAAGTATAAATACATGTGTCTTGTGATGGTGTGAGACATATCAAGTTAATCCGGTCTGGGTAATCGGTCCCTTTAGCCATACGTGAGTTGCCTGTCCCCATCACTGGGCTGCTATGGTTGAGGAGAGAAACTCATTGCCACCGCCGCCACCGCCGCAAATGCCATTGGGGAACGACACTATGGGGACTGTAGCCGTTCTTCCCACAGCCGCCGACATTCAGTCGGTGGTCACCTCTACAGGTTCTTCTTCTGCCCTATGAAACACACATGAATCATGAATGCTTGTTTTCGATTTCTGCATTTTTCGTTTTGTTCGCTATCTTGTTCATCGCAAATCTCCAACAGAGACACCTAGTTAAGTATCTAAAATAATTGATCATCCGAGAACTATGTCACAGTGGTACGCCACTTTAGTGGCGTACCACGTACCGGTACGGCGGTACGCGTACCGGTACGGCGGTACGGATCCGGTACGTTTGGATCTGGATCCGGGTTGGATCCAGATCCAAATTACATTATAACTTAAAAAATAAAAAAAATACTTATTCTTTATTTTTTTGGTTTTTTTTTTACTTTAACATAACAAGTTTCATTAACAAGATGAAAAAAATGATAATTTATTCATTATGAGCCTTTTTTTATTGACATTTTTGTTAAAACTT